>CM062635.1:15441126-15683626 GCA_025617555.3 Puccinia polysora
AAAAAATACCATATAAATTGCTTTTTGAAATATAAAAGTAAGTTCACAACTTGCATTACCATATTATTTTTAAAGAAAATAATATTAATATTTTTTATTAAACCAATAAAATACACCTTTTTATCAGTGAACCCTCCTGTACCAGAAACCACCAAAACTGAAGTTGATCTATTGGATCAGGAAGTCCCAGACATCTCTGGACGCCCTGAAAATAATGATTGGGCAGGAGAAGACCTCATTGGAACCCACCAAGACCCCATAGGATTACCTACTAAGGATCAATTTAACCCCAATAAGTTCTTGGTACCTTTGAACATCAATTTAAGTGAGTTTTGAAATAAAACTTATTTTTACAGATTTTTTCTGTAAAATACTTATAAACATATTATTCTGAAAATGAATAGACGTAACAGAAGAGCCTCAGGAAGAATTCCCTCCTATGGATCTTTGCCAACAGCTCTCAGTAACCGTTTGACCACCAGTAAGGACAACCATGAAGGGATTTGAACCCGTGAATCAAATGTTAATGGACAAGGAGCAGCACCAATCACTTCTGCCCTCTCCCAACCTAGAGCCGGATAAAGTAGCAGAATCAAGCCACCCTCCTTTACAAAAAGATTCCCTGCAGCCACCCCAGCAGAATCTGGCCAAGGAGGCCAGGATCAAAGACTTAGTCAAAGAGCACGTGAAATTTTGGGAAGAATTCAAAGAAGCCCAAGCCAAGGAGGACATGGTATCTATGAAAAAGATAATCTCCCAGGCAAAAGCCACCCAGATAGCTCTTCAGAAAATGATTCCAAGGAAAGAGGTAGAATCCTACGTAAAAAAGTGGAATCCTTTCAATCAATTAGCCCAACTGAAAGGCAAAGGATCAGGAAAGAAGAGATCCTCTTCCCATCCCAAGCCAAAGGGAAGGAAACACTGGGACCAGATAATATCCCTAGCTCAAAAGTGGAAAAAGGTTTACAACAATTAGCCTCTAACTCTGAGCCCAAACAAACCTCTGATATAATTACTTCCTTTTCTAATGATATGCGTCATAATTTTAAAATTGTTTGTGAAAATTTGGACGGGGTTTACACCCAAATGGATAAATTAACCTCAGTAGTAGCCAAATTGATTAATAACCAAACAAAGACGGTAGGAATGGAATAAATTAAAGAACACACAGAACATTTATTGGAGACAATTAATCAAGGTAGGATCAAACAGACTCAAACAATTGAGAATATGTTATCAGGAATCCAAGAATATGTTATTATTTCTTTCCACCCCTTAAAAGAAGAATTGGCAACCACCACTAACAGTTCTATTCTATCCCTTAGTGAAAAATTGGATATGCTCAATAACAAAGTGGAACTGCAACTTAATCTGATCAAAAATGATCTTAGAGACTTAAAATTCCATCTTACCAACCACTTGGGAAGTACTTCAGAGGAACCAAAGCCTCCCAGACAAACCACTACTCCTTATTCACCACCCTTATTAGGAATGCATAGGAGTGACACCTTTAGGCCTACTCCTACTCCTGAGATGGGGCAAGCTCTCAAACCTTTACCCCCTATATCTAAATGGCCCAAGTTCTCCGGAGAAGGAGAATACAATCATATAAATTTTATTAAATTTATTGACTACACCATTAACTCTTATGACCTACCAGAAGCTATAGCTGTAGTCAGGCTACCCAGACTATTTGAAGGAGTAGCATTGGACTGGTTTATCAGTAAGAGAGAAGAAGTAGGATCCTTACCATGGAATTCTTGGAAACTTCTGATCAAAGATCAATTTGGTTCTAGAATGTGGAAAAGGAAAATGATGAAAAATTTCAAAAATTCCTCATTTGACCCCTCCAAGGACAAACCTCACAAATGGTGCTTGAAACAGAACAAAAGATTGGATTGCTTCTATCCAGATGCTGATAAAGAGGAAGTAAATGAAAGACTCCTCAACCTGTGTCCTGGCAATCTTAACCATAGTGTAAGATGTAGGATGAGTATGGATGCGGACTTGCCCACTCTAATCAATGTGCTAGAAGAAGTAATAGACATGAATGGGTTGGACAAGAAAGCCCCTACCAGACCCAAAGAGAACTATAAAATCAACAAAACCAGAGAACAACCTCCTCTGATAAATTCCTCTGACAATAAGAAACCTAATGAGAATAGTGAGAAAGAGAGGATGCCTGCAACTTGTTGGAATTGTAAAAAGACTTGGAATATGAGACAAGACTTTCCATTACCAAAAAGGAAGATAGCAGTCTTAAAAGGAGAAAAGGAGGTTGAAGAGTATCAGAACTATGAAGACATAGCTGATACTGAAGGATCTCTTTCTGAATGTGAATTGATCTTGACCAATCCTGTTAATTTTATAGAAGGAGATATAGGTACTTCTGCAGAGATCAATAGCATCCATGGGGATTCAAGCATGCCCCAAAAATGGGATCCTACTATAGTTCCTAGACATATTATGGATGTCAAACCATTAACAGTTGAACCTATGAGTGGGAAAAGTTATACCACTGGTCAAACGTGCTATGCAACTGGGTTGTATAAAAACAGAAGTATAAGGTTCTTACTGGATAGTGGAGCCTTTTGCTCATGTGTCTGTGCTGAATTCTTAAACAAATGGGACCCCAATTGTAAAGAACACCATTTACCCGTCCCAAAAGCCGATTTCAGCTCTTGCAACTCTACCATGAATGCTATTGGAGTATGGACTGCTCCTATAATACTAACTCACACTAAAGGATCTTTGAGAATACAAGTGGGATTTGTAGTATTGCTCAACGGACTATGTGACTACTTGATACTGGGTAATGATGCCTTATGTCTATATGGTATAGACGTGATCCAGAGTAGAGGAAGATACTTCACAGTAGGAGGTAATTGGGATAAGAAGTTTAAGATATGCACCATTCAGTCTAAATTCCCCTCCTCTACTTATCAGAAGCATTTGGAAGACTTTGACCAAGAATATTCCTCTCAAGCAGCTCTGAATATGAAACTTTTTGAGGAACAGAAGAAAGATATATTAAAAGTCTGCTTTGAGAACCAGAATGCTTTTTTTTACTAAAGATCATCCTATTGGTGATATTAAAGGACATGATATGGTATTGACATTGACCATTAAGCCTCCTTATCCTCCTAACTTAAGAAGGCCAGCCTATCCATCTAGTCCTAAGTCTACAAAAGCTCTTGAGGAACATATCCAAGAACTGATAGACTTACAAGGAAAGTAGGGCATAATGAACAGGTAGATGTGACCACACCTGTAATCATAGCTTGGCATAATGAAAAGTCCAGAATGGTAGGAGACTTCAGAATGCTCAACAATTACACTCAAGCAGATTATTATCCTATACCCCGGATTGACCATGCTCTGCATAAATTTTCCAAGGCTAAGTACATCACTACTATGGATATGCTTAAAGGCTTCCACCAGATACCAATAAGCCCTGAAAGCAGGAAGTTTATGAGAATAATCTGTCATTTGGAAATATATGAATATCTTAGGATGCATTTTGGGATAAAGAATGCTCCATCACACTTCCAGAGAACAATGGATACAGTTCTAGGTACTTAAATCAGACAAGGATGGATGATGCTACACAAAGATCATGTTATCATATACTCTGATGACTGGGATACTCATATTAACCAAGTAAGATTAGTACTCCAGACAATCTCCAGAGCAGGACTAAAGTTTTCCATGAACAAATGCAACTTTGGCTACGGAGAATTGAAAGCCTTAGGACATATAGTCTCTGGCCTAACTCTAGCTGCTGATCAAAATAAGATAGCTGCTGTCATGAATAGACCTATGCATCAAAACAAGACAGAATTACTGTCTTTCATCAGTTTCTGCAGTTATTACAGACAATACATACCAAAGTTTGCTATGCTAACTAGAATTCTGTATGAAGTATGCACAACAACACACTATTTGAAATGACTCATGAGAGACTAAAGAACTATGAGGAATTAAAAATAGCTATGACCTCTACTCCTCTACTTATCCAACCAGATTACTCTAAGCCCTTCAAACTATAGATTGACACTTTCATGGAAGGGCTAGGAGCTGCTTTACATCAGAAAAGGATAGAAGAAGACAAACCAGTAGAAAAACCTGTACTCTTCATATCTAGAAACATCAAAGATACTGAGAAGAGATATGGGGCCAGTCAGTTGGAATGTTTGGCACTAGTATGGGCTTTAGAGAAGCTACACTATTACTTAGAAGGCACCACTTTTCAAGTAATCACGGACTGCAATGCTGTAAGAACTCTTATGAACATGAAAACCCCCAGCAGACATATGCTCAGGTGGCAAATTGCTATACAACAATCTAGAGGACAGATGACTATAGTGCATAAAGCTGGAGCTAAACATCAGAATGCTGATAGTCTAAGTAGGAATTCTTTGCCTAATGACTCTAAAAAAACAGCATATGAACCTAAAGATCAAGATATTTTTCCTATCTTGAACATCAATCTTTTTGCATTGAGTGCTCCAATAATGGGGATCCACTTATGTGAATTAGACACTTCTTTCTTCAACCTAGTAAGAGATAGCTACTCTCCTGAAATCAAGCTGCTGATTACTATTATGGAATGTGAATCCCCAGAAGCAGCTTTGATAAATAGCCTGCCTGCTTCACTACTTAAACCCTATGAAGCAGGAAGGTTTACCTTTTGGGATGGTCTCCTTTACTATAGACACCAACATTCCAGCATATTAGTACTAAGAAACAAAGAGCATATACAACATATACTCCAGGAATGCCATGACAACTGTTCATCAGGAAATTTATCCACAAAAAGATCCTTAGAGAAAGTGAAACAAACTGACTGGTGGATAGACTGGAAAGAAGTCACTACAGAATATGTTACCAGCTGTGAAACCTGCCAGAAATCTAATAAAACTACTTGAAAAAGGTTTGTACTCTTACAGAAGACATCTGAACCTACAACCAGGTGGGAAATTATCAATATGAATTTTGTCACCGGCCTCTCCCCCTGGAGGTACTCAT
Source organism: Puccinia polysora (assembly GCA_025617555.3). NCBI lineage: Eukaryota > Fungi > Basidiomycota > Pucciniomycetes > Pucciniales > Pucciniaceae > Puccinia > Puccinia polysora. The sequence continues at coordinate 15,446,155 of CM062635.1, forward strand.
TCTAATAACTCTGTCCTAGTTATAGCTGACAGATATTCCAAAAAGGCAAAATTCTTACCTAACCACAAGGAAGATAGTGCTATGGATGTAGCCTTTCTATTCTGGAATAGGATTATAGCCAATGTGGGTATACCCAAGATTATAATCTGTTGAAATTAATCTATGATAAAAAGAAGTAGAACCAGACTACAAGGGTTGAAGACAATCAATAACCAAAGGACAAGGCAGGAGAGCTGATTTAAGGAAGGAATGAGATACACACCAATACTGTAAATAGTACAGTATGACGGACTAAGGTAGGCTGAGGAGATGAGTTGGCTGAGGAATTGAGATCTTCATGATAAGAGTCAACATAATGATGAGATCAGAACATGAGGAGTGATTTGAGTCAAATAGCGGTTAGGAGATTTTTGTGTCTTCTCACCAAACAAGAGAATGAGGAGTCATTGACAGTTGAAGGTGTTGACGTGGCTTCGGCGATTTAGATTGATGGTTGATAAGTCGTTGGTTGATAGATAGCGGTTGTTGTTGGTAGGTGGTCGCGGTTGTGAGAGTATGACAGGTAGTAGTAATGGAGTAGAGAAAGAACTAAGAAGAAAAAAAGAAAGAAAGAACTGTAGGTGGTCGTTGATTGAATAGGATTTTTATGGAGATTCAATTGAGAAAGGGAGAGTCAAGTCAAGATGAGTTGGAAAGGGGAGGCCGCGTCTTCATCACTAGGTGTGACATGTCATTGATAGTTGACATGGCTCTGGCATTGCACAGCGTCAAGTCTAGTCAGAAGACCCATATTCCAACATAATCAGTGACAGAGACCCCAAATTTAAATCTGAATTTTGGAGGAATATACATGATATACTGGGTACTACTCTAGCATTTTCTACAGCATACCATCCCCAAACTGACAGATTAGCTGAAAGGATGATACAGACCCTAGAAGATATGCTAAGGAGGTTCTGTAGCTTTGGTCTAGATTACCAAAACCCAGATGGTTATTTACCTGATTAGGTAAGCCTACTCACAGCCCTAGAAATGGCTTATAAAAGCAGTAAACACTCTACTACCAAAGAAGCTCCGTACATACTAGAAAGAGGATGGATTCCAAAACTCCCTAGGAATAACGTGAACTATAACTTAGCCACTATTCATCCAACATCTCTTGACTTTAAGAAGATGATAGATGTGGCAAAAAATCATGCTCAGAAATGTGTGGAAGAAGCTGTTGAATACAACAAACAAAGATCGGAAAAATCCCATAAAGAACCTGACTTTAAGATAGGAGACCAGATCTTGATATCTACAACTAACTTCAACAACCTGGCAGGCAACAGGAAACTGAAACAAGCCTTTGTTGGACCATTTGTTATCAAGAAGATGCATGGAAAAAATGCTGTGGAAGTAATCTTGAGTGAAGAATTATCAAGAAAACATCCGGTATTTCCTGTTAGCCTAGTCAAACACTTTAAACCAAGAGAAGGCAGCAACCTCCCTCCAGCAATAATCCCAATAGAACCTGACCCTGTAAAAGAAAAAGGGAAAGTCAGAAGAATATTGAGAGATAAGAAAGAGAGGGTACAAGGAAAAGATATCAGACTATACTTAGTAAGATACAAAGGAGAATCTGCAGACAAAGATGAATGGTTACCAGAAAATAATATACCTGATGGACCAATACATCTCAGAAACTACAGAGCCAGCAAAAGGAACTGAAGCACATATGCAGTTAATTTTTTTTCTCCCAACTTCCTCCAGATTTTTTTCAGATATGGCCATATCTTCGCATGGGGGAATGTCAGCTTGCTACTATTGCAGAGCAAGCTGCAAAAGTAACATAAAAATAATAATAATACAATTAACCTAAGAAGGATTAGGAAAACCATATATATCATTACAGAAATTGATTCTCCACCCAAAATTAGGTAGGGTCACTCACCAACCCCACCCTTGAAATCCAACTCCTTATACTTTTAAATAATTAAGGAAAGAAAAACCAAAATACTACGTCTCAATTATTGAGCTTTTTGGCCATTTAAATGTTTCACACAAATTTTCACGTATGGGTTTCACACCTAAAATTCATTCAGAATTGATGTGTTGTGTATATTTTAGGAGTTACGGACGGAAATGTGTTTTGTCACAATTCCCGCACGCAGCCGCGGCAGCCAATGCACCAGCGCGCGGCTGAGATACAGCCCTGTCACTCTGTTGAGGTTGTGTACGCAGCCCCGGGCCTCTGACAAGTAGGCAGCCGCAGGACTATGGGTTGACAGAATGACAGGTGGCCTGAGAGGCTCAGGTACCGCGTAAACAGGCTACAACATACACATGAACTTTCTACATATGTAATGAATGATTGCGTGGATAGTAGACTGTTTAAAAATACATCATATTATATAAAAATACATAAATAATCCTTACACGTATTTATTACTTAATAAAATGCAAAGTACCAAGAATGTCGAAAATAAGACAATGACAACTTCTAAAAATATATTAAAATACTTTAATATACTTTTATGAGAATTGCTATACATCAATATTTTTGTGACATACTAAGAAAAATAATGATGTAAAAATATTACATGAATTCAAATGACTTACATTTTTAAGTAATTATCTTAATAAATCAACTGGAACTCGAAAATAAAGAGTAAGGCAATGATTCAATTAATAAAATGAAAAGGATTGGGAAATGCAATAACAGTAAAGACGTTTCCAAGGTCATAGCGTAGATGCAAGGCAATAGAATCTCAGAATACAAGGGTGTAAAGGATGAGACAAGAAGGAGTGACGTGAGAGACAATGCAAATAGAAGGATTTAGCTTATGCAGGGTAAGGGACTAGTCCAATTGCAAACTATAAAGTTGGTGTGGCTAACTAGCATGGGTGCAAGCTAGTTAGAGTGCATGACCCAGAATGTGAACCTGAGGGCTATTGATACCCAGGGTGAAGAGCGGAGCTCAAATGTATGAATGAATGGAGTAGAGGTAACTGCAAGGTTTGCAAATAGGTGCTGAGTCAGTTTCCAAGAATGGCAAATTTTATGCAAGCCAGATTTGATAAGCAGAAGGCACTGTTGATGTTGTGCTTCTATTTGTTTCACGCGTATGGACTGAGGTAGATGGTACTGAAGAAAGGATATGTCAAAGTGAGAGAGACAATAATCCCCAAGCTTGAAGAATTTCAGTTGCCTGGGTATAAAGAAGCAATCTCCTGGGAGCATTCAGATGATTTTCCCATCAATTCCAAAGTTTGTTGTGATTACTGTATACGCTAGTAGCTGTCCTACTTCTTTGGCTTTTGAATAAACTTCTAATTGAATATGTTGTCATTGTCATCCTGTTGTTGTGAAAACTGTATTCAGCAAAATGAACAATGTGTTCCTATCATTGTTGCAAGAGGTCTCCAAGGCAAATGAAAACAGTTTTGTCTACGCAAGGGTTTCTGTACTTTCCCTATAAATAGCAAATCAATATTAGATACCCCTGTAGCATCTTGGAGTGAGGTGCAAAGCCAAATCTGCACCGCAAGTGAATTACCATATACTGCCAGTGCCAGAGATCAAATTCTTAGGCTTTCAGAACTCTGGTAAGTTTATGACTTAGGAACTAACAATAAATAAAAGAAAAATAAATGGAACTAATATAATTTTTGTTCTTGATAGTAATGCCACCATTCCCAAGGTACACTACTAATATGCCTCCGCTGCCACCACTTTATATTGGACCGTCTTATGGATTTGAGATGAACCCAATGAAACCCAAGGTGCAAGGTGAAGTTCAAGTTGAGGAATTGGCGGTAGTTGAAGAAGCAAGGGAGGAAGGGAAAATTGCTGGAGGGGAGGGTGATGTGGAACAGAGGGAAGGGAATGAAGAGGAAGGAAATGGGACAGAGGGAAGGAATGGAACAGAACAGGAGATGGAGGAACGGGGTGGAATGGAAGGCCAAGATAAAGTGAATTAGGTAGGATTCAAAGCGCCCATCAAAACTGATGCAAGTCAATCAACTGGAAACATTGGAGAAGGTTTTTCAAGAGGCCAAAGGAAGAGAGCCTATGATGAGCTCTTGGAGGAAGGTGGATGAGGGCTTGGACTGCAAGGTGCAAAGAAATCTTTGAAAAGCACCTGGTGACACAATGAATGGTGTTGCAGTGGATTTCATCTTTGATAAATGACAAGTATTGGGATAAATTTAGGTTGATTGTAGAGGAATTGACCAAAAATTGGGATGAAGCGGAAAAAGAAATAAGGGAAAATTTGTAAAAAATAAATTTTATTTATAATCTTATTTTATTATAAAATATATGTTATTTGGGTATTTTTGTTATATATATTTATATATATTCAATTATTATTCTTTTAAATAAACAACAGGAACAAATAAAAATATTGTGAAAAGGAAATGGATAAATTTATAGAAATTGAAAAAGAATTAAAGTAAGGAAATGGGATGGAATTGATGAGATGGATTGAGATAGAAGTGAGGAATGGGATTGTAATCACAATTGGCAAGGTTTGCAAGGGTAACTCCCATGAAATTGTTGAATCAAATTGGGATAGTTGCAAATTAGGTGATTGGCTTGTTCCCAAAAGATGCAATCTTTGTTGGACTGGAAGCCAGTCCATTCAATGAGGTATTGAATTTTTCCTTTGCGTAACCTGGAATCCAGAATACAACTTACTTCCCACTCTAACTGATCATCAACATGTACGAGTTCAGGAGGGGGATGAGTCTTGCCCGGGTATAAAACTCAAGCTGGCTCTAAGAGAGACACATGAAAGACCAGGTGGATACCTTCCCATTTCACAGGTAAGGTAAGTTTAAAGGTGTTAGGAGAGACAATTGATTTGACTTTGAAGGGGCCAAGCTTTCTTTCAGAAAGTTAAAAAGTTAGGCGCGTACTGCAAATATTGCAAAAAATGAGCCATACCGGATCTCCTACTGCAAAGGTTGGGGCCAAAGTGCAAAGCGGATCTGCTTGTGCATTGTGTTAAAATACTTATGCACTTACGTGTGTGCTACCTATAAGTGTAATCCAAATGGCATGCCCATATGGGCCTCTCCGGCCCATTGGACATTCACACGGACCATACAGGCCTGTGTGGATGTCACAGATTTGGGGAAACTGGCCTGAAAACGCATGAAACAGGCCTATTGGTACATGGGCCCCAATGGGCCCAGTGAGGTATGTGGCAAAATACAGCCAAATGGACTTTTATGGGAATAATTGGGCCCAAGGTTTATTTTGGACATACATGGACAGACGGGCTGGCCCGCCAAAGTATGGTTTACTTGGTTTTTGGGCTTGGGTGGCCCATTGGGGCCGCCGCTCTTCTTGCAGCCTGATTGGGGCTGCCACCCGTGTTGTGGCCCGCTTGGAGCCACTGTTTTTGCTTAAGGCCGGTTAATGGGGCCCAACAGCCTGCGGGGGGCCATTGTAGTGGGGAAAGGGGACTCAAAATGGAGCCCCCCCACCCAGGCTGCGGCTGTTGAGCCCGTCGCGGCTGCTGCGCTGGGTGGTGGCGGCAGGGCTGGTGGCCCCAGTTCCTCCCCCTCCCCTTGCTTGCCATTGCAAGGAGGAGGGGGAGGGCTGGCTGGATGGAAACAGCCAGCAACTGGTTGCAAGGGGCAACCGGTCATGGTGGGGGGGACTTGATCACCCCACCACCAAAAGTGGTGGCTAGGCCGGTTGCATCAAGGCAACCAATGGTGGGGGGGAATTGACCACCCCCCCACCATCAAAGGGGCGCTCTCCCCCCCCCCCTTTACCAAGGGGGAGGAGCAACGGGCTGGAGGGGACCTGAACACCCCCCAGCCCACCTTACCTTGACAATGCCCTGGGGGTATTGACCCCCAGGGCCCCTGGTAGGGGGATTTGACCGCCCCCTCCAGGGATCTGTGAGAAGGAGGGGGGACAGCATGTTGGCTGCTCACATCCCCCCCCCTTCTGTGTGTCTGAGACTGGACCCAGGAGTGTCCTGGGTCCCTCCTGGCCATTTATATGGCCAGGGGCTGGTTGCATGAGGCAACCAGCCAGCATGTGAGGTAACAGGCCCGTTGTAATAGACAAATGGCCAGGTTTTTGAACAGCTAAGGAGCTGTTTCAGCCCCATTGAGGTGGAAACACCAGAAACAACTGGAATAGGCTGGTTGTAAGGGTACAGGAACTGATGCCATGCGGGCTGATATATCCCAAACCAAGTAACAAGGCCTGTAGAGCCTGTAGAACTCTTTTTGAGCGGAAAATTTTCCTTTTGGATTGTTGTATCATAGGATCACAAGATGCCAATCTTTTGTACTTAAGGAGCTCTTCTCCCTGCTTTTTTCCATCATCCATTCATCATCCAATCAAATTCATCACCAATATCATCCAACGCATTTCCCCATTGTGAGAGCCCATCAGAAATTATTAACACAAGGTGTCCAGCATTTATTTTGCTTTAAATACTGCCCATTTGCCTAAGCTAATTTCCGGCCATAATTATAACACCTTGTAGCGCTGGTTTGCTGCTTTGAGGTTGGTTTGAAGTTGCAATTGAACAGATTGGATTTGATTAAGGTAATTGGTAGCAGGTTCAGAAGGTTCTACCTGAAGGGAAGAGAAGGTTGGATTTGTACCATAAAGAGTCTGGAAGGGCAACTTTTTGGTGAAGGAATGCGTGGAGTTGTTGTAGGCAAACTCGGCTAATGGGAGCCATTGCAACCAGTTGTGCTGTTGGGGGGCAATGTACATTCAAAGATACTGTTTGAGAATCTGATTGAATTGCTTGGTTTGCCAATCCGTTTCTGGGTGGTAAGCTCTTGATAAATTACAAGTGATCTTCAAATGTTGGCAAAGCAAGGTCTAGAAGCTAGATAAAAACAAAGATCCACAATCACTAATCATGTTATCAGGGAAACCATGTTTTGAGAATACATATTCTAAGAATAAATTAGCTAAGTCTTCTGAGGAGGCTGTCACCTTACTGCAAAAGAATTAAGCCATATTTGAGAAGCAATCTACTACTACTAAAATAGCATCATAACCACTAGAAATAGGTAATTGCAAAATGGAATCCATAGACAGAGAGTGCCAAGGAATAGGCGGGATTGGAAGTGTCTGGAGCAGGCAATACTTCCGGTGTTTCAAGGACTTGTTACAATTACAATCATAGCACACGTTAACATAGTCTTTTACTTCCTTGGTCATACCAGGCCAGTAGAAGTCTTGTGCAATCAATTGGTAGGTTTTATCCTGCCCATGATGACCATCAAGCAGAGAATCGTGCCTTGACTCAAAGGTATCTAACATGTTGCAAGGATTTTCTTGTACTACTATACGGGCCTTATAAACTAAATAACAATTTTTGTCAATACTGTAACCACTATCTAATAGATTCGCACTCTTGCAAAGTTTGGTACACTTGGGATTTTCAAGATGAGCTTGTCATAGTTTGTAATCTTTATCTCAAAGGTGAGTGATGATCAAACTGAGTTGGGCAGATTGGGTTGAGAAAAGTGTCCTAACATTTTCAGGGTTGTTGTCGGCAAAGCAGCTCGCCCCCTGGGTAAACGTTTTCCCAAAATGAAAAAGAATCAGGGACTACCCCTTGTTTCCCAGGATGGTACGTGATCATAAAGTTGAACTCAGAGAGGCTTTTTCCCCATTGTGCCTTTCTGTGTATAAGGACTTTTTAGCTCATGAAATATTTTAAAGAATTGTGATCAGTTAGGATGTCAAAGGGTTCCATAAGACTCAAAAGGTATGAACACCATTTTTTTCAAGCAAAAAACAATTTCCAAGAATTTCCTTTTCACGGATCTTTTAATCAAGCTCTGCAGCAAGCAATTTGCAAGACTCAAAAACTACAGGATGAAAGAGGGAGGAAGAGGCAGAAAACTGTGAGATTACTCCTGAAACTGCAAAGTTGCTTGCATCCGTTTCTACAATATTGTGAGCTATCTTGTTGAAGTGAGGGAGAATTGGAGCAGTGGTGAATCCTTTCTTCAGAGCTTTGAAATCTAAAGGAGCTTGCTCTGTAAAAACAAAATTAGTCTCTTTTTGAAGAAGGTTGGTAAGGTTTACTGTTTTCCTGGCATAATGCTTAATAAACCTCCTCCAAAAATTACTGAAACCCAGGAAAACCTGAAGGGATTTGACAGAAGAAGGTGGGGGCCAGTCCAATATGCGCTGGCTCTTGGCTTCATTCATTTATAGTCCTTGATACAAGACTATGAAGCATATAAACTGAAGAGAGGGAGTATGGAATTTGCACTTAGAGGCTTTTGTAAACAGGTCATGCTTGCACAGTCTCTTCAGCACCTCGTGCACATGTGCAATGTGATACTCAAGAGTTTTTGAGTAGACTAGTATATTTTCAAGATACACCCAGAGTTATTTCTCTACAACGTCCAAAAAGATGTTTTTGACAAAGTGTTGAAAAGTGGAAGTAGCATTGCAGAGGCCATAAGGCATGAAGGTATACTTACAACTGCCAACCTGTGTTCTCATTGCAGTCAAATATTTTTGACTTTTTGCAATTCAAGCTAGTTTATAGGCGCCTCAAGGGTCTATCTTTGAGAAATAAGCAGCTCCATCAAGAAAATTAGGAGGTGCAAAATAGGAGGTACTGGATAGGCATTCTTCCGTGTTACCTTTTTCAGTTTCCTGTAGTCAACACAGAGGCCAATTCCGCTGTCTTCTGTCAGAACACATAGGACAAGTGAACCGGTATTCAAATTTACTTGGTTGAAGAAATCCTTTTCATACATTTTCCACAATTTATTCTTGAAGTGTGGTTGATTCTTGCTTTGAGAGAGAGTAGACTGCTCCAGGTGCCAGAGCTGGGCCAGTAAGTTTGATCCTGTGATCATAAGAATGGGATGGGGGAAGTTTATCTTCCTTTACAGCTTAAAATAATTCAGCAAAGTCATTATAAACCAGGGGTAAATACTCTCAAATTATTTCTAGATCTTCATCCTTTTCTTCTTTGAGCACTGGATTTGAAGTGCTTGCATGATGCAAGAGGATTAGGGAGCTCAAAATATACTGTTTTCTTGGTGCCTTTTTCTCATTGAAGAAACAAGGAAAGGATAAGTTGGAAAAATCAGCAATAACTCCTAAATCCTAAGAGGATAATTGGGAATGGAGGTCAGGATATTGCAAATCTCCTGGCGGAAAAGTGTCATCCAACTCAATGAAAGTGTCAGGTTGGTTGTTTAATTCCTCTTTGATGGAAGGATTAGCCTCCTGGGGTTACAAGGTTTGAAGGTTCATTACTCCTCCTTGCCAATTCACATCTGGATTCCAGCAAGCTAGGGAGTTGTGGCCTAGAATGATATCGTCCATTCTGGGAATATCTAAGAAAAGTAAGTCCCATTCAAAGCTGGGGAAATTAGAAAATGCAAAGGTCCATTTTTCCTTTTGGGAAACCCAATGAGATGGCTTGGTCGCACTAATTACTAAATAGATGGGAAATGTATCTATCTCAGAATGTGTAAGATTTTTGCAAGTGGCTAAAGATTCCCTTATAAAAGAAACTTTAGCGCCAGAATCAAATAAAACTCAATAAGGGGATTTGTTGGAATCGAAAAGGACAAATCTTGAACTTGGACTACCTAGTGACTTGCAAGTGCAAAGATTGACTCACTGAAATTTAGATCATGTGTATTTCTCCTTTCAGGTATTAGAAAAACTACAACCTAATTTTTTGACTGTCTAGCCACTATGCACAACTATCAACATCATGGTTTACTCCACAATACATACAAAAACCATTCCTTTCCCTCCTTAGCTATTCCTTATTCCGGAGCATCCCAGTTTTTTTTTGCAGGAACTTTGGGGTTTTTGGAAATGGCCTTCCCTTTCATGTTGGAGTGCAAGGTTGCATTTGGTTTGGATTTTGTTTGTTTATTCAAAGATTTTTTCAAGGATTCATCTGCCTTCAGAGCCAAGGTTGATGGTCCATGGTTGTTTTGTTGAGAGTGGTTCTTGTCATGGTAACCATTATCAAGCTCAATCACCCGGTCAATTAACTGCTGAAGGGAGGTTGTCTTATGTCCCCCAATTGTGAGCTGCTGAATTAGGAGTGCTGGTAAACCTTTTTGAAAATTAAATAGAAGTGTGGAAACAAGAGGAGGATATCCCCTGAAGTTGTCCTCAATTTTGGAAGTTATTGGTCCAAGCCCTCATGTTTTGAAGTTATTGGTCCAAGCGTCTTTAAGGAGGCTGAGTCCTGTTGGGTTTTGAGAAAAAGAGATAGTTAAAAAAAAATATGAATAAAGAAAATGATGTTGTATATTCTTGCCCTTCAATCCTTCCCCAATCCTTCAATGATCATATGAGATAATCCTACAACCCAGAGTTGAGAGTGATTTTTTCAGTCCTCCCTCTCAACCCTAACATAATGACAAGGCAACTGAAATTCTAACAATGAAATCAAGAAAGAACCCCTAGAACCCAGAACCCGAGCCCAACCTTAACCCATACCACCCAATTCATCAAAACCCTCCCGCCATTACATATTTCCAGTTTGTCCTTCTCATGGCGCAGCCCTCTGCAGCATCCTACTTGGAGCCCCCCATGTTTATCTTTCTGTGCCCGTCTGCGGATCCTTTAATCCATGGAACTCCCCAGCGCATAAAACCCCACAATTTCCCCGCTCCTGCTTTTGGAACTAGCCACCTGCAAACTTGGTCAGGTTGGCTCCATGACTTGGTCTTATGAATCCAAGCGGGTTGCAAGCCAGCCCTTCCTGGATTTGGACCAACTTTCACCAAGTGCTGAGACTGACCTACCCAACTGCTAAGCCAGCAGCCGGAGATGCAGTTCCCAATCCAAGGTTATAAATACAACACCACATCCCCCCCAAGTTGAGTTCTTTCCCCAGAAGTCTTCCCATTTCTGCCTTGACCATTCCTGAGTTCATCTCCGAGTTGCTCATCACCTACCTTCCCTAGTCACCCAAGTTCCACCACCCCCACTTCCAACTCAACTTTGACATGGTTTTGCCCTGCACCTTCTGTGCCCGGCACAGGTTAAGCTGCACCATTCTCTCCGGTTGTTGTGCATGCTCATCCTTCTGCGCCTGCCATTGTTGTTGCTTTCTTGGCAACACTATGCCGCAAGCCCCTCACAGCCCCAATCCTTTCCATCTGCGCAAGAGGGCCCACTGCAAGTTGTTCATGGCATCAAGCAACAATTTGATCTTGGAGGGATTGTGGACTCTGCACGGCTTCCCATCCTCCCCCTGCATGTAATCTTCACAACCCCCAACCTCAGCCAAAAGCTGCAACTGGGCCTCCCCCTTCTGTTGTGCTGGGCCGCCGTGTGTCACAAGGGCTGCTGACATGCAAGCAGGGCTTGGCACAGAGGGGTCTCTACCCACAGTAGGCTTGGGGTCAAGGTTACTGAAAAGAGGCTACAAGGAGCAGAGGAGGATTGGGTTGAAGAGTGATGAATGACACTTGCTGGGAAAGATCTCCTAGTAAGAAGTAGTAAACTGATTTCTTGGGGAACTATCAGGAAGAGGGAAGAGGAGGCCTGTTTAAATAGACAAGATGTTGGAACTACAACAGAGGTACAAGTGATTGGGGCTCAAACTATACATATGATGTCACGGGAACAGTCTAAGTAACAGAGAGGGCTGATCAGGTATGCTACTACATTAGGTTAGGCTGCTTCTACATTGGGACAAGGTTCCAGGTCTGAGCTGTCTAATTTGGGAGAGTACAGTTGAAGGATGTACAGTGTACATGGGGGTCATGACACTATGTACTAAGTAGAGAGAGTATGTAATACAATCTGCAAGAGGATTTACATAAGGATTCCCAAAGGATAAACCACACAGAAGAGGTATGGGTTAGACAGAGAGATAACCCACAGAGGTATGGGTTAGACAGAGAGGTAACCCACAGAGGTATGGGTTAGACAGAGAGGTAGAGTAGAGCCTGGGAGATTGAGTATGTGCAAGCCTATGGAGTCTATCTGTGTATAGTATGAGGTTAGACTATTTGTAGATATTTACTGCATGAAGATCCTGAGGTATATAGTTACTGGAGACATATTGATGTAAGTCCCCTGAGCCCTGAGGTTAAAGTTCCTGAGAAAGTAGATCAGGCCTGAGGGTTAGACTGGGTTTGCTGAGGTTAGACTGAGGTTAGACTGAGTTTGGTGTCAGTATGACAGTACCCCCTGGTGAAGAGGAGGGTATCTCCTGATGAACATAAAAGGAGAGGTTGAAGAGGCCATCCAGGTTGCCCTTCAGCCATGTCTAACTTGAGTTTTCCTTCCCCTTACCCACAAACATCACCACCATCCACCCCATTACCACCTTCATCTCCCTACATCAGATCACCTACACCAACCTATCCAATGGAGAAGACCAACAATTACTATCCAGTCCAACAATACTACCCAAGTTGTGATAGGTGCATCAAGCTTGGAAGAATCTGCACTACCAGTATCAAACATAATTCTTCCAAATGTGAAAGTTGTAGGCAGTATGGAAGAATGTGTGATATTGATTAGCAAGGAAGAAAGGCCTTGGGGCCAACCTTATGGGTCCTGGAGAAGAGTCAACCCTTTGAAGTGAAGGAGGATCAAGATGATGATGCCAAGACTCTGGGGTATTCATCCAGAATCAATGAATCTTCAGGTAAGTGTTTCTGGATTTAGTATTGGAGGTGCTGGAGTGCTGATACAAGTCTGGAATAGTCCATTTGATGCAGGAGAGGTTGAATAAAACGCAAGAAAAGAGGGAGGCACTGCGTCAAACTGGCAATTTGGCCATAGATGGTACGTCAAGGCGTCCGCAGGAGGAGTGCGGTGAGGCATTTATACAATGGGGAACCCCTCACGTAGATTCGGACGAGGAGGTGGTCAAGGTTGCTCCAAAAAGAGTAAGAAACAAGGGCATTCTGGAGTCCGTCAAAACCGTCAAAGGAAACCGTTGAAGCGTTGAAGGGGTTCGTTGAAGCGTCGAAGCGAACCGTTGAAGCATCAAAGCAAACCGTCAAAGCCTTGAAGCAAACCGTCAAGGCGTTGAAAGTCAAAGCGTCAAAGCAACCCGTCGAAGCGTTTAACGTCAAAGCGTCAAAGCAGATTGTTGAATTGGGGACAATGATGAAGACGCCAAAGGGAGTTTGGAGATGGAATTGAGTGATATGGATGAAGATAGAGAAGCTACTAAAGAGACAGGCAAAGGAAAAGGTAAAGAGATCATCGTCGAAGAAGGGGGCAGTTCAGATGACTCTTTGGAGTTAGAGGATTTAAGGAACAAGATGAAGGATTTGGAGGTGAAGATGAAGGTGGTGGAAGACAGGAGGAATAGAAAGAAAGTAATTGAAAAAAGAGGTGAAACTGAGGTCTGGTTGGAGGAATTGGAAAATGGAGAAAGGTTATTGGAGATGATGGAAGGAAGAAGATTCAGGGAAGATTCTGTTTTAAATGAAGATCAAGTCAATCATTCTTTGGAGATTTATAGTAGGAATTCTAGGAATTTAAATTCAAATTTTCAGGAAGGTTTAAAGAAGGGTTGGAGTAGTGAGATACAAAAGGAGAAGTATGTATTTTTAGAAGCTAGAAAGAAAAAATTTTTAGAGATAAAGAAAAGACTAGCTGATATTTTGGCTTTAGCTGGACATACTTTTGAAGTAGGGACTCTTATAAGGGGGCCAAATTCTTATGAAGTTGCCATGTTAAAGTTAGTAAATAATTGGATGTCTAGAGTGAAAGAGTTGGAAGAATTGATGTGTGAAGCTATCTAACAAGTTGTTTATATGAAATTTGTTTTATTTTATTGTTTATTTATTTATATTTTCTTTGGAGGGGATTAATTGATTTTTTTTCTTTTTTAAGGTTGAAAAAGGAAAAGCAAGAAAGAATCTTCATTTTTTATCATGTTATTGATATCAATTATTATTTTTTTTTTGAAAAGGATAATAAGGTTTATATTGTTTTTATTTTAAGGATGTCTTTGGTTTTGAAGGGTAGAGTGTATGGAATTCTTGAAGTAAAGTAGGGCAGTAGGTAAGATTAGAGTGAGGTTCCCAAGTAGTGCGTTCCTTGTCATTCTGGAAGCCTTTCCATTCAACTAAGTAAAATTATTTCCCTCTCTTAAGTTTGGAATCCAAAATCTGAGACACTTCCCATTCTTCCTCACCATCAATTTTGACTGGCTCAGTTGGTGGTTGGTGCCTAGAGGATTGTAAGTTTTCCTGATATGGCTTGAGTAATGAAGAGTGGAATACAGGGTGAATGGTGGACCATTGCTGAGGGAGTTTAAGCTTGAATGAACTTTTTCCAATCTGTTCTGTAATCAAAAAAGGACCTAACCATTGCTCTGAGAGCTTATGAGTTGGACGATTAGATTTGATATTTTTAGAAGAGAGCCAAACTTCTTTTCCAACAGCAAATGAGACAGGAAAGTCACTTCTTTTCAGGTCAGCATATCTTTTGTAAGTTTTAATTGCCTTTTCCAGTTCAATACCCAATAACTTCTGATTCTGGTGAATCTGGGTTATGTAGTGGCTGGAAGGTTGATCATCTACTACATGGAGACTGTCAAAGTTGGGGTGTTGTCCATAGATGGTGAAAAAAGGAGATTGCTTAGTAGAAGTGTGAGTGGAATTATTGTAAGCAAATTCAGCAAGGGGGATCCAGGTATCCCAGTTGTCTTGGTGATAACTGACATACATCCTAAGAAATTGTTCTAGTATCTGATTTACTTGTTCCGTCTGTCCATCTGTTTCAGGGTGATAAGCTGTGGAAAGATTTCTTTTTATCTATAATTTTTCACATAAAATTTTCCAAAAGGAAGAAACAAATAAAGGTCCTCTGTCACTTAAAATGTCAGTTGGGAGGCCATGTTTAGTAAAAACATGAGAAATTAGTAGTTTAGCTAAGTCCACAGAGGAGATATCAAATCTGGTTTCAATAAAGAGTGACATTTTTGAAAAACGATCAACTACCACAAGGATTGAGTCAAATCCATTGGATAGTGGCAGTTGTGAGATGAAGTCCATAGAGAGTGAAGTCCAGGGAGAATCTGGAATTGGTAAGGGTTGGAGGAGTCCAAACTTTTTGTGGTTACTGGCTTTGTTTCTGCTGAAAAGGTAACAAGAAGAAACATAATCTTTGATAAAGGAAGTCATATTTTCCCAATGGAAATCTCTTTTGACTAGATCAGCTGTTTGTCTTTTCCAGGGTGGCCACAGAGAGGAGATTCATGTCTTTGTTGAAGTATTTAAAGTTGGAGTTGTTCATCCTCCTTGGGGATTGCTATCTTATTTTGGAAAATAAGGAGTCCAGTGTCTGGGTCTATAAGATAACTCTTTACTTGTTCCTTTTTATGTAGCTTCTGAATAATCTGCTGGGTTTATTTGTTAGAGATCTGGGACTGAAATGAGGTTTCCAATTGTTTGTAAACCTGTTTTGCATAGATAAAGAAAATTCTAGAAGTTTGAAAGTCAGTCTGTTTCAAGAGTTGTTTGACATTTGCTGAATTCTTTTCTGCATAGGGAATCCCCCCTTGGGATAAACGTCGTCTCAACGTGACAAGACATCAGGCACTATTGAGTTCTTTCCAGGTCTATAGACTATAGTGAATTCAAATTCAGACAGAAACTCAGCCCAATGGGCTTGGCAAGGAGTCAATACTTTGGAGGTCATGAAATATTTAAGAGACAAGTGATCAGTGAGAACTTCAAAGGGAGAAGAAAGACTGAGGAAGTAAGCTCTCCATATCTTGATGGCCCATACAATGGCCAGGAGTTCCTTATCATGGATTTCATAGTTCAGCTCAGCACTACCCAATTTTCTGCTGTCAAAAGCAATTGGGTGCTTGGATCCATCAAGGGAGACTTGGGTGAGGACAGCCCCTAGGGCATAGTCACTGGCATCAGTCTCCAAAAAGGTTTGTAAGTAAAAATCAAAATTTCTGAGTACAGGAGCTTTAGTAAAGGCTACCTTGAGGTTCTCAAACTGCTGCAGAGCCCCTGGGGATAAAGGAAAGATGGGGTCTGCTCCAGTTAGAGCAGTGAGGAGGTGCATCTTTCTGGAATAGTTAATGATAAACCTGCGATAAAAATTAGAAAAACCCAAAAACTGTTGCAAGGCCTTTTTGTTCATTGGTGGTGGCCAGTCCAAGATCTTCTGGACCTTGGAGTTTTCCATTTCAATGCCACTTCTGGAAATGACATATCCTAGATAGTCCACTGAGGAGGCATGAAATTCACACTTAGAAGCTTTTGCATATAAGTTGTTCTTCCAAAGTCTGTTCAAGACTTCACACACATGAGCTGTATGTTCTGTTAAGTTTTTGGAAAAAATAAGAATGTCATCGAGGTATACCACCACACAGATGGTCAGAAGGTCTGAAAAAATGTCATTAACAAGACATTGAAAAGAGGCAGGAGCATTGGTGAGTCCAAAAGGCATTACCAAATATTCAAAACTCCCAAACTGAGTTCTGAATGCTGTAAGATGTTCATCCCCTTCCTTAATTCAAAGGAGATTATAAGCACCCCTGAGGTCAATTTTGGAAAAAATGGTAGAACCAGAAAAGACTGTTAATAAGTGAGTCATGGGAGGAATGGGATACCGGTTCTTTTGAGTCACAGCGTTGAGTTTGCAATAGTCAACACACAATTGCAAACCACCATCCTTCTTTTTTACAAAGAGGGCAGGTGGTCCAGTGCTGGAATTTCTGGGGCAAATGAAACCTTTCTCTATATTTTCCGCTATATAGGCTTGTAGGGCCTCCTTCTCATGGTGACTGAGGGAGTAGATATGCCCAACTGGAGGCATAGGGCCTTCCAGTTCAATATGATGGTTGTAAGTGCAATGAGGAGGGAGTTTATCAGCTTTGACCTTGGAAAAAAAATCTAAAAAGGCATGATAAGCATCAGGAACTCTCTCCATAACAGTTTCAATTTCATCAGTTTCCTCATCTTCATCCAAACCTTCTGCAGTAGCCTGCTTTGGGTCAGAGTCAGATGTAGAAATAATCATATGCAAAACTTGAATGGATAGATCATCCTCCATATCCTCCAAGAATTTCAGAGAATGTCCAAAGAATATCCTGTTCACAGAAGTAGTTGTTGAACTCAAAGGAAAGTGTTGTGAGTGCATAGATTCTGAAAAGGGGACAGGAGAAGTGACCTGCAGGTTCACTGGCGGAAAGGAAGTAGTGGCCAAGGAGAGTTCAACAGAAGAGGAATGATCCAAAGTTGGTTGGTGTCTTGGGGTGATCAATCCCAGTTGCCAATTTACCTCTGGGTTCCAGAAATTGAGGAAGTAAATACCTAGAATAATTTCTTCTTTAGGGGGAGTATCAACGACCAAGAAATCCCATTCTAAGTTGGGAAAAGAGGGCAAAGAGAAATTGAAGGGAACCTTATGGGTGATTTCCTGGGAAGGTGATTCAGAAGGACTGAAGTTAAATAAGGAGATAGGAGTGGTCAGAGGTTTGGGTGACAGAGAAAACTTTGAAACCATAGATTTTGAAATAACAGATTGAGTTGCTCCAGAGTCAACAAGTACACTGTAAGCCTGGTTATTGGACAAGCAAACAAAACGTAAGTCTTTAGAAGGAGGGTTAGAGTCTTTCCTTTCCAAAGTTTTTACTTGAATATTGGGAGGGTGATGGTCAAGGAGTACCACATTCCCATCACCTAGTCTTTTCCCTGTTTGGGTTTCATAGGATTGGGCTTCTGGCCAGGCTTAAAATCTGGAAGTTTCCTGCAGAGGTTAATTTTGTGAGTTCCTCCACAATAGTTACACAAACCCTCTCTTTCTCTCCTAGCTTTTTCTTCAGCCTTGAGGTGTCCATCCTCTCCCAAATTGGGATTGGGAACATAGGTTTTAGTAGAATTAGTAGGGGTTGTCTTTGCTTTCCCCTTGAACCTACCTGGTTGGCTGGTCTGTCAAGATTTCTGAGGATTGGGAAGACTGGGTCCAGGTCTTGAGGTTTGAGGGAGAGTGAAGGACTTCTCCCAGATCCTTTCATGGTAACGAGTGTCATACTTAAGAACAATATCCATTAGGTCTTGCAAGGTTTCTTGAGGTCTATCATAACCAGCTAGTTGGTCCAGTAATCTGGCTGGGAGACCCTGTCTAAAATGAAAGAAAAAGGCTTTATCACCCCATCCAGAGACCTTGGTCATAAGTGTCCTGAATTCAGTGATATAGTTAGTAGCATAACCACTTTCTTTCATCTTAAGAAGGGTTAACTCCTTCTCAGCACGCTGGATTTCCAGACGATCCCCAAAAAGGGTATGAATTTGTTGAGTGAATAGAAGCCAGGAGTTAAGTATGAAATCTGGCTCATGATTACCAATGTGAGCAAGATAGGGTTGGATCCATCAACTGGCATTTCCTGAAAGGTAAGAGACTGTAAAAAATACTTTCTTTCTGTCATTAGCAAAAACTCTCTCATCATTTGCAAAGATGTGTTCACAAGCTTGAAGGAAGGGTCTAAGCTTGGTTGGGTTAGTTCCATCAAATTTATCTGGGGCATTGATAGATGGAGATTTAAAGTTAGCAGAGGGTCCATGGTCAGCAGGTTTAGAAAGATGAGTCATTGCAGTGGTCATTTGCTGAAGAATGGCCAGCAGGGCAGGGTCAGTTGAAAGAACCTGAGTGGTGGAAGGAAGGTTGGTGTGTGGGGAAGGTGAAGGAACTGCTGTTGCATTAGAAGTTTTACTAGGATTACCCTCTGGGGATGGTGAACCCAAGCTACTCAAGATTCTGCAATCAAATCCTGAGTCCTCATCCTCTTCATCTTCCACACCTTCTCCTGGGATTGGGACCATTCTTGCATCATAGGCAGGAGAGTCCAAACCATGGTAACCTGGGCTTGGAAACTGACCTGTGACTCTGTGGAGGCTAGCATTTTCAGAAGAAGGGATAGTAGAAAGGGATACTTGGGGAATAGGTTCCAATAAACCTGTATCCATAGGAGTGGAAGTGGTAACCACTTGTGCAGCCAAGTTAGAAAAAGTCCTACCTGTTCCACAAGATCTAGGGGTAAAATGGTCAGTAGGTTCATTGGCACCTCTTCCCCTGGAGCTACGCCTGACTTCTGGGCTAGAAATGTGAGAAAAAAGAGCACAGTGTGGGGGAATTCTTACTTCTAAGAATAATTAGTTACCCAAAAGTTGTTCTTCACCTTGGAAAAAGAATAAAATGATTAAAAAAAAGGAATTTTTTTCCTCTGATTACCTTTAGGGGAAATTCAAATACTGGTTACTATACCTTTTCTAAGTGTCAAAGTGTCAAACTGTTGAAGCGTTGAAGCATCAAAGTGTTGAAGCGTCAAAGCGGCAAAGCGTTGAAGCGTCAAAGTGATACTTAGTGGATGGAGAGCTGGGTCTCTTGAGTAGGTTTGACAGTAAGATAAGGGAAGCAATGAAAATGGCCACAAATCAAATAGCCAAGTTCAAGGTTGGGACAGAAATAAAGCAAACAAAAATTGCCACAACTCAATAGCAAATTTGATTCTGTCTAAAAGGGATAGGGAGTGTGGTTGGTTAAGAAGGGGTTATTGGGGAAGAAATCAGT
Source organism: Puccinia polysora (assembly GCA_025617555.3). NCBI lineage: Eukaryota > Fungi > Basidiomycota > Pucciniomycetes > Pucciniales > Pucciniaceae > Puccinia > Puccinia polysora. Next base: position 15,465,695 of record CM062635.1, read on the forward strand.
TTAATGTCACAGGGGCTGCTGACATGCAAGCAGGGCTTGGCACATAGGGGTCTCTACCCACAGTAGGCTTGGGGGCAAGGTTACTGTAAAGAGGCTACAAGGAGAAGAGGAGGATTGGGTTGAAGAGTGCTGAATGACACTTGCTGGGAAAGATCTCCTAGTAAGAAGTAGTAAACTGATTTCTTGGGGAACTATCAGGAAGAGGGAAGAGGAGGCCTGTTTAAATAGACAAGAGGTTGGAACTACAACAGAGGTACAAGTGATTGGGGCTCAGACTATACATACAATGTCATGGGAACAGTCTAAGTAACAGAGAGGGCTGATCAGGTATGCTACTACATTAGGCTAGGCTGCTTCTACATTGGGACAAGGTTCCAGGTCTGAGCTGTCTAAGTTGGGAGAGTACAGTTGAAGGATGTACAGTGTACATGGGGGTCATGACACTATGTACTAAGTAGAGAGAGTATGTAATACAATCTGCAAGAGGATGTACATAAGGATTCCCAAAGGATAAGCCACACAGAGGAGGTATGGGTTAGACAGAGAGATAACCCACAGAGGTATGGGTTAGACAGAGAGGTAACCCACAGAGGTATGGGTTAGACAGAGAGGTAGAGTAGAGCCTGGGAGATTGAGTATGTGCAAGCCTATGGAGTCTATCTGTGTATAGTATGAGGTTAGACTATATGTAGATATGTACTGCATGAAGATCCTGAGGTATATAGTTACTGGAGACATGTTGATGTAAGTCACCTGAGCCCTGAGGTTGAAGTTCCTGAAAAGTAGATCAGGCCTGAGGGTTAGACTGGGTTTGCTGAGGTTAGACTGAGGTTAGACTGAGTTTGGTGTCAGTATGACACCGTGCCAGGGGGACTTTTCAAAAAACACAGAATTAAAAGCAGCCCTCCGCGTTTGGGCCAACTGGGTCTGCATCAAAAAAGGCGCAACCAACCCACACGTGGAGGAAGTTGTGTGACAGCACCCAAATCTCCCTTTAGCCCCTGGCCCAACTCCTGGTCCTTGGCCTCCTCCTCCTCCAGCTCCTGGTCCCTGTTCTCTGTCTCCAGGAACTCCACCCCTGGAGTCTCCATCATCATCACTGTCCCTGGCCCCAAGATTGTCACCAGAGCCTGAGGGATGCAACTTCAACTCCAGCACCCCAGGAATGGGTATTAATTTCAATTTTGACTCCTGATCCACCTCCTCCCTGCGCAACCACTCCAGATATCCCAGAAATCCCCACTGGGCTAGCACTAAGGGAAGAGTGCTTTGAGGACTTTGAGGCCAAGTTGGAAAACCTCCTCCAGCGGTTCCTCTCAGCTCTCAGCGCTTGTGTAACCAAATCCTGGCAGGAACTATTGGAGGCCTTTCAAGGACTTCTGAAAGCGGCGGGATCAAAAATTTTGGAGATTATGGACTTGATTTAGGCAGATTGACTCCTCCTTCTTTCCCTTCTTTCCTTCTTGTCTTTATCCATGCAATTCTGTACTTTTCAAAGAAATAGATTTTTGATTTTGTAAGACTCCAAACGGTGCTAAGCCGCAGGCTTTTCTGTGGAGCGTAAAGGTTCTTTTTAGGCTGCCCTCCTAAGAGTTACAATAATATTTAAATTTAACCGGAAATGAGATCCAGGAACTTGTAAATAAGGAATCAACATAAGGGATGAGTTTTGGGAATAGTTGGTAGCAATGGAAACAACACTATCTGAGGCATGATGGTGCAGGAAAAGACCTGAAAAAAATCAGTAAAAGTTTGTTCAGAGTTCAATGGAACAAGGCAGTTGTAAGTACCAAAGCCAACACGCTAATAACTCTGGTTTTTGGCAGAAGATTAGAAATGATCAACTCAATCCCAACCAACCTCCAAGTTCTCAATGAACCTGCCCAACTCTCCGCAATCAAGCGCTTGAAGGGGACCAGATAAATGTGGTTGGCTGAACAAAACAAAAGCAATTTTTTTATGAAACTCTGGAAGAAAATCAATAACAGATTTTAACAATAATAAACCAGCACTTCTCAAGGAACTCAAGAGTAGTGTGGCGGAATTCAACTTTGAATAATAAAGGGTGGTCTAAAACTCCAGGTTTCAAGCTTAAAGAAACCTCTCAGTCAAACATGACTGGGTCCGGAAACATGATCAAGGGAGGATCAGACCAGTATGGTTGGACAAAGGGAACAAGAGTGGTATAACACACTCAAGAATTCCAGCAGACAGAGGTCTCTTCAACCAGCAAGGTTATGGTTGTTGATAAGGATCAAGTTCACAGATGGACAGATCAAAGATTGAGTATGGAGGCTCAGAGGATCAAGGGTCAATCAAAAGATATACCCATCACAGAAGTTCTAGATGAAGGGAGGGAAGCCCTCCAGAATGATCAGATTTCTGAATTTTTTTTAAGATTGGATGTATTGATGGATAAGGGAATGTAAAAAAAAATTCAAAAAATTCCATTTTCCATGAGGTGTCCTAGATTGGTCACAACATCTCTCCCCAACTTGCAGACTGTCCCTAGTCTGCATCTTGGACTTGAAGTTATAAAAAATAGGAGAAATACAAAGAAATTGAACAGAAGATGGTCCATTTCCTGATCTTCAGATGGATTGAAGAGTTGGAAAATATCTTGATCTATCCAAAAGAGCCCTAGAAGCGGTAGAGATAAAACACAGAAGGCTTCCCAGGTGCTCACGTATGTGGAATACAGTAGAGTTTACAACAAAAAATGCAGCAAATAACCCTGGTGGTGCACAATTGGGAGGACTTACTTCCAAGATAGGTTGCCTCCTTAAAAATGAAACTTCTTAAATTGATCAGCAGAGAAACTTCTGGCCAGTTGAGTACCATCCAGCTCCTCCAAAATATAAGATCCACCTCTAACGTGGCAAACCACCCAATAAGGACCATTCCAGCAATTTGAGAAAAGCTTGCCCCACTGGGTATCCAAAGATTTATTATAAGCTAAAACTAGATCACCAGGGTTCAAGGAGTCCCTTATTCAATTGGAGTACTTGTCCTCCCAATACTGGACAGAATTTTCTCTGGCTTCCATCATCTTTTGATAAGCTTCATCACAAGCATCTTCAATTTGCTCCAGTTGCTTGGATCTAGAAACTAATAGATCAGTAGTTGTGGACACCTTGTCCCAAGGGATACCCAAGAAAGATTCCATTCCCAGATCAAAAGGAAGAACTGCTCTTTGGCCAAAGATGATTCTATAAGGTGAGTAGCCAGTAGTCCCTTTGGTTGAGATTTGATCAGAGAAGAGAACAAGAGGATGGAATTTGCAACAATCCTTGCCACTTTCACCAGCAAGCTTAACAAGTGCAGCCTCCAAAGGAGCATGGCCCTGTTCCACCATCCCTTGGCCTTCAGGATAATAATTAGTAGTAACTCTATGTTTTCCAGGAAGAGATTGGATCATTTCAGCAAGTTTGCCACTTAATTCAGAGCCACTATCATTAGAGTAAGATTGAGCCAGGTCATAATGCATCTTCCAGGTCTCATAGAGGAAAGCTGCCACTGATTCAGAGCTAAGATCCTTGAAAAATTTTGCTTCAACCCATCCATAAAAATCTTTTCTAGCCACAATGAGGTACTTAGCACCACCTGCCTTAATATGAACCACATCCATAGCAATCCTTCCAAAGACAGTGGACTCCCCAGTAGGATAACAAATTTCAGTTGGATGCCTAAGATCACGTTTTTGACAAACTTTGCAACTCTTGCACCATTGAGAGACAGAATTCTTCAGAGATGGCCACCAGAATTGTTTGGATAAGTAGAGTAAGATAAAGCCAGGTAATAACTTATCTTCCAGGTCTCATAGAGAAAATCTGCCACTGATTCAGAGCTAAGATCCTTGAGAATTTTTGCTTCAACCCATCCAGGAAAATCATCTCTAGCCACAATGAGGTACTTAGAACCACCTTCCTTAGTATGAACCACATCCATAGCAATCCTTCCAAAGACAGTGGACTCCCCAGTAGGATAAAAAATTTCAGTTGGACTCCTAAGATCACGTTCTTGACAAACTTTGCAACTCTTGCACCATTGAGAGATGGATTTATTCAGAGATAGCCACCAGAATTTTTTGGATAATTGTTGATAATTTTTGGTTTCCCCACAATGACCAAGACCTTCATAGAGACTTTCAAGGATAGAATCTTGTTTAGAAGGTATAGTAAAAACAATAAGAGCACAAGGATTTACCCTCTGTATAAGCCTAGAGCCTTGGACAAAGAAACTAGAGGAATTTATTTTAAGAGATTGGAATTCTTTAGCAGAGAGGTCAGGAGGTTCTTGGAGAGTCAAAAGATACTGCTCTAGTTTAAGCCAGAAAACTTGTTGAAAGCCAGAATAATCTTGAGAGGAGAAAGAGAAGACAGGTTGGGTTAAAGGTTCTTCCTCATCAAAATCAGTTCCAACATCGAATTCATTTTCTCCAAGAGGTTGTGGAGGTAAAACATCAGGCATAGTGAAAGATTTCTCAGGCCTGTGAACAATATCAAAAGAAAAAAGCTGGATAAAGGCCACCCAAAGAGTCATAGGAGCATTGGGGAGGCCAGGAGAATTGATTATTTCAATTATGGATAAAGCATCAACTTGCATTTCAAAATGTAGGCCTGAGAGAATGGTTTGAAGTTTCTTCATCATTTGAGCCACACCACAAACTTTGAATTTGGGCTGAGAGTACCTAGACTCTACATCTGAAAATAGCAAAAATTAAAAAAGAGCAGGACTGTCCCAACAATTTTCATCTTCCTGAGGAAGAACAGCCCCAACAGATTGATAACTAGAATTGACAGCCAGCTTGATCTTGCCAGCTCCAGGTCCATACAATCTTTTTCAAAACTATATCTTTACCCACCGTCATTTTGAGCAACTGAAAGAATTTTCACAATCTTGGGTCCAAATCCATTCAGCATCTTTCCTGGCTAGATGAGGTAAGGGTGCACATATTTTGTATATGGATGGAATAAAGATTATAACATAAGTGACAACACCTAGGAAGCACCTAACTTCAGTGGGATTGATTTGAGTAGGCCAAGATATGATCCTGTTTACTTTGGCTGGTGCCATCCTTCTTCCTTCCTTGAAGAACACATAACCAACAATTTGCAGAGCAGGGACACAAGCAGCCAGTTTGGATACGGAGACAGTAAGGCCAGATTCCTCAATTCAAAACAGAATCCTTTCCAAATTAGTAGCATATTCCCAAATAAAACAACAAATTCCTGAATGCCAAGGTAAGAACTGATTATCATAGTCAGAAAGTGGGCCTTTAATTACACCTTTGTCAATTAAGATACCAGCATGATAAGGGATTTCATCCTAGAGGATCCGCATCATCTGAGCCTGATTGACTTCAACCAAATTGGTGGCACCTTGAGGCAATTGAGTAAGTTGAAATTGAACAAGAGGGGTATCAAAGGTAGTGAGAGGGGAAGAAATAGGATGTAAGGATTGTTTTTCATAGCCACCCATAATGTCCCCTAGACCATAGCAAGCTCTCCCAGAGAAAGATTTGAAAGATTCTTCAGTAGCAGGAGGAATACCATAGTCTTTGATAGTAACTTTATTAAGAGGTTGGAGATCATGAACTATTCTAAGTTTACCATTATTCTTGAGGAGACAGAACACAGGGCTGGAATAACTAGAGGTTGAGTGTTCATATAGGCCAGTACAAACTTGTTCACGGACCAGCTTTATAGATTCATCAACTTTAGCAGCAGGGATAGGTATCTTCCTCTTTTTCCAAGGATAATGTTCAACTACAGGGATGATATAAGGGAGGAAATAGGATTCTTTCAAGAGACCTCTCTCTTCTTCACAGCAAGCAATAGATTCTTCCCTTAGAGATAAGAAATTTTTGATCAAATTTAACTCATAAGGAAGAAGCCATTCATCTGGACCAAAGTTAACCACCTTCAGGCGTCCTTCAGTGACCCAACCGTTGGGCACAAAGGGACCAGTAAGAGATTGAGGAAGACCACAGTAAGGATCAAAAGATAAGGGAGGATGCATAAGAGGAGGATTGAGGTTGAGAGGCTTAGGCTGGTTGAGTGGTTAAACCTTCTTGGAAACTGGCTTATACTTTGTGGAAAACAAGAGAAGTTTTTGTTTCCTCCAAGAGTTGACCAGTGAGACTTGATTACCAAAAATGAGCCCAAGTTCCAACATTTTCCACGTCTGATGTTCTGCAATATCTTCAAAGGGTGCCTTTTCCATAAAGGGAGAATCAGGAGGTAATACATTGCTCACATGTGTGGCACAAGGAAGGGTTTCAAAAATGATGATAGAAGGTTTCCCTGGCAGCACACAATTTGGAGGACTTACTTGTACCCCAAATTGCCTCCACTGAAGCCCATACTCCCCCATACCAAAACCACCAAGAATAGAATAGAGATCAGGATCTAGTTTAGACTCATTACAGAGATTAGAACTGCAGCTGAGAGAAGATTGATCAGACCTAAGAGTACAAGGAAAAGAAGACACAAAAGATCCAGAGAAAGAAGGAAAAGAAATATTTTTGGATTTTTTTATTTTGACATGTTTTTGATTTTTGATATTTTCCAGTTTAGATGAAAACAATGAAAAGAATCAAAAATAGGCCTGAGGGATGAGATTTGACCCTTGAGTTTAATTCTGAGTCTGAAAGGAACTAAAACTATTAGTAGGATCAACTATTCCCATAAAAAATGAGAGGAATTGGAGTTGTCTTTCTGCTTCCCCTTTAAATATAATTTAGAAGGATGACCAGAAAAATCTCTTTCCCAAAAACCATAATTCAAAGAACAGAGAGGAACTTCAATCTTTCTACCATCAGCATCAGATAGAAGAACTCTCTCCCCAAATTGATCAGAAAAAATCAGAGTAGCACCAAACTCCATGAAGAAAGGTTCTCCCAAGATCATGGGCCCTTCCAAACAAGTGATTCAAAAATGATGGGTTCCAACAATATTTTGACCAATCCTGAGTGGAACATCCTCAGCAATACCAACCAATTCCCAAGATTGATTAACTATCCCATAGACTGCAGAATTGAATCTGACCCTAGGACTGAGTTTGAGTTTACAGGCCATAGCATCCAAAATTACGTTGAGCTGAGATCCAGAGCTCACAAGGAGAGAGAAAGTTTTAGCTGATTAACCAAGATAACATGGGAGGAAACCAAGAGGAAAGGATTAAAGATTGGAATCTGAAGAAGGACTAGTTCCACCAGGGTCCTCCATCAAAGTTCCAGAGAAGACCTTCAATTTGTCAGGACCAATCTCCACACGTCAATGAGAGACCCATTTCTTCATTCCTTCAGAAACAGATGGAGAGATCAATAGGAGTTCATCCACAGATAGATCAGGAATTTTTGTTATCAGAAATTTTATTTGATACTCCTTTGACAGCATTGGGGTGGTCCTTTGAGATTCCCCTTTCAGTTCAAACTTTGAAATGGTCGGAGGGAGGAAGTTCAGGTGAAGCAGAGCCAAGATTGGATCAGAAGGTTGAGGTGACTGGGATGAATGAGAAGGATCTGAGTGATCTGGAAACCTTTCCATGAGTGGCTCCTTTTCCACCTCCACGTCTTCCACATCAGAAGAAGGGGTTTCAGGTGAAGATCAACGTTGTGGTGGTCTTTTATAGACGCAAGTCGGAATTGGCTGTGCGCTGCGCGCTCAGCAGTAGCGGCAGGCTCAGAAGTGGAAGCATGCTCAGAAATGGGTGTGGCTTTGCCGCAGAAAGTGGCGCTGCGGGCTCAGCAGCAGTCAAATTGGGCTCAGAATCTGGAGGTGCGGGATGGAGCAGATTGGATTGGATGGATTGGGCTTTTCAAGATGCGGATCCAGATTGCGCGGATATATCTTGGATATCAGGAATGGCGCGTTGGGCGGATGTGGACATGCACGGGGGGCTCCGAGTTAGGTGCGCAGCAAGGCTGCGTCATGAGAAGGACAAACCGGGTGGATGTAATGGCAGGCGGACAATACAGATGTATATGGGATATGGGATTTGGATTATGGGATGGGAATGATAGGTTTGAGGCTAGGGTTCTGTGCTTAGGGGTTTTATTTATTATTCTGGCTTGTTTCTGGTTGTATTAGGTTAGGGTTGAGGGGTAGGCTACTTAAGCCGCACCCTCAACCTGGATATCAGGGGAAGAACGCATCAAAGAGGATCACATTGGTGTTCTTGGGTTTTGGAAGGATCTTTACTCTACATTCTCTATCTCTCAGTGAGAGGGTGAACAGTTGCACTCAGGGTTTACAGAGGCAAGGGATCAATAACTTCCAAACTTGGAACCATTAAAGGAGAATTCCTCTTCTGAATTCCACATCTGGGGGTCTGGCCGGGAAGTAATATTTTGTTCCTTGTCTTTTGAAACTAACAAGGGCAATGTCCCAGTACCACCCATTGACCGTTGCAGGGTAATCTAATGTTACCCCCACTCCTTTTCCTCCTCCTCCTCCGGCTTCTTGGAAGCAACCCTCATCAGGGGCAGGATACTGTGTCCCTTGTTCTGACAATGGCGCCAACCACCAGCAATTTTGCATCAGGCGGCGGGACTATCCTCACATCTGGTTCAAAACTGAGGAAGTTGAGCAATTCCTTGGGCAATACAAAGGAATTTCTGATGCAGAAGGTGCAGCGGGTTTGGATAAGGCTTGGCTTGTCATCCTCTTGATCATGGACTAAGAGAAGCTTCAGGATGTGGAGGTGATGGAAGGGTATAAGGAACTCAATTGGCCAAAACTGAAGGCAGAAATCTTGGCGCGGTAAAGAAGGCGCAAACCTTGGTTTTGGGAAAGAGACTTTGAGCAAGCCATGGCAGAAGCAAGCGCAAATTGCAGAGTCCAGAAGCAGGCAAAATTGGGGGATTATGTAGCATTGTTTGATCATATTTATTGCTACCTGGCAAAGAACAAGGTGATATTGGGGCAGATGGGCGCAATGAAGAGGGTGTTCTTGGGAGGGCTCAGTCCACCACTCCATGGGCAGGTGCAGCTGCACCTGTACAACAACAAATTGGTGAAGAGGTTGCTGGACGGGAGTATTGCACTTCTCCTGGACATTGTTGTCATTTTTCGCGCTGTGGAAAGCAAGCTGGACTTAGATGAACTGATGGAGGACACAGCAAGGTTGTTCCCAATGGGGCCAAATAAGTCCGCTTCCCAACTCTGGCGGCACCAACGCAAGCTCCGGTTGCGGGGGCCTCAAAAACAGAATGCGCTCAGGCCACATCACCAATGAAAAGCCCAGAGGTTAGAAAAATGACATAATTGACAAAGTATTTATGGATCTTTCTGAGTTGAATGTTGTCCGGGTCGCTCAATTGGCCTCCTTACCTTGGGGGAGCACTTCTGCCGTCAAATCCGCCCATGTTGCGGTTATGCAATTACTGCGGCAACAAGGGGCATTGGTGGTTGGGGTGCAATAAAATGACAAAGGAGTTCATGGCGGGATTGGTTTGACCAGTGGGAATGGGATTCATGTTCCCAATGGGCGAGTGGATCTTCTCCAAACCGTGGAATCCAACTTTCATGGAGCAAGTGCGCGTGCAAGGACAGGAATTAGAAAGCTTTGATGAGGGTTTTCACTGGTCCTGGGGTATGGCAACCACCGCGCGTGGAAGCGGAAGTGAGTGTGTTAGCAATGGAGGAATTGGCAGAGGTGGAAAGGATGGATGTGGATACCAAGGAACAGGTACTGCCTGCAGCTCCTAAGCCAATTTTGCACGCTCTGGAAACGGATGGAGGGCCGGTGAATCCGGCGGGGAAGAAGAAGGCAGTGAAAATTGTGCGGAGAGTGATGGGGAATGAAACAACTATTACCCTGACCTTGAATTAGTTGGCAGCGGTGTTGCCGGTGGTGTTAGATGAGATGGTTCAGGTGCTGAAGGATTGCAGACACAATAGGATCCCTCCAATGGTGCAACAGGTGAACTTGGCTCAGGATGCCCCAGGGCACAAGCTAGCAAGGATGAAATTGGTTTCAACTCCTCTGGCTTACTTTTCAATGAAGATTGCTGGAAGGAAGGTTTGGGGGCTGGTGGATAGTGGTTCTATGGTGAACCTCCTTCTGTCTAGATTGATTGATGAAATGGGATTGGTTGGCGTAAATGCGCAATGAGGCTTTTTGCGCTTAATGGAGGGGCATGTTGTCTGGATGGAGTTGTGGAGGAGGAAGAGGTTGAGGTTGCAAGGGTCTTTAAACCACTTTCTTTTCTATTGGTTGATTTCAGGGAGGATTTTTTAGGAAAGCCATTCATGTTTGGGTTCCAAGCACAAATGACGTTTGATCTGGGGACAGGGAAGGAAGCATTGGCGGTGGAAGATTTGTCTGGTGTGTGATTCAAAACCACAATCTGTCAGCTTGCTACTATTGCAGAGAAAGCTGCAAAAGTAACAAAAATAAAATAAAATTAATAATAATACAATTAACCTAAGAAGGAGTAGGGAAACCATCAATATTATTATAGAAATGGATTCTCCACCCAAAATTAGGTAGGGTCACTCACTGACCCCACCCTTGAAATCCAACTCCTAATATTTTTAAGTAATTAAGGAAAGAAAAACCAAAATACTACGGCTCCAGTATTGAGCTTTTTGGCCAATTAAATATTTCACACACATTGTCATGTATAGGTTTCACACCTAAAATTCAGTCAGAATTGAGGTGTTGTGTATATTTTAGGAGTTACGGGCGGAAATGTGTTTTGTTACAATTCCCGCACGCAGCCGCGGCAGCCAAACCACCCGCGCGTGGCTGAGATACAGCCGTGTCAACCTGTCAAGGTTGTGTACAAAGCCCAGGGCCTCTGACAAGTACGCAGCCGTGGGACTATGGGCTGACAGAGTGACAGGCGGCTCAGGTACTGCGTAAACAGGCTACAACATACACGGGAACTTTCTATGTATGTAATAAAGGTTCCCGTGGATAGTAGACTGTCTAAACATAAATAATATTAAATAAAAATACATAAATAATCCTTACAACTATTTTTTACTTAATATAATGTAAAGTACCAAGAATGTCAAAAATAAGACAATGACAACTTCTATAAATATATTAAAATACTTTGATATACTTTTATGAGAATTGCTATACATCAATGTCTTCGTAACATTTTAAGGAAAATAATGTTGTAATAATATTACATGAGTTCTCATGACTTATATTTTTAAGTAATTATCTTAACAAATCAACTGGAACTCGAAAATAAAGAGTAGAATCAATATTATGACTTTTACTCCAGTTATATAATACATCATGAGAACTTACCTGACATCAAAATGTCCGTAAAGATGTCTAATAATCTAATTATTAAATTACTGGGAACATATACTAAGGATAATTAATTAAATAATACATAAATAGGACAGATTAATGTTATTCACACGTCTTAATGTCCATTATAAGGTAGAGTAATTCCCATACCCTAAGGAATTAGATGCTACCTGGGCTATTGCACCTAGAACATATGACTGGCTACCCCCAGTTACCCTGCTAGCCTTAGTGTACGTCCCTTTGAGCACCTACAGCCCTCAGAAGGACCATATTGGGACTCCAGAAGCTATAAATACAGAGCTCTTTTGAGGATGTTGATGGGAAGAGACCCAGTAATATTCATATCCAGACGCCGTTCCAAGTTAATCAAATACTTATGAGAGATAAGTAAGTGATTTATGGCAATTTCTGATCAGTAATATCCGTCCTCAAACCTCTTTTTATCAATTAAAACTGCTGAACAACCTTATAACCCCAGTATACAGGTTTAACCCATCAGTACACGTCCCAAACAGATACCCAAAGGATTGAATAATATACCAGTGAGTCTTATTGTGCTTTCTATGTCGTGGTAGATTGGCTACAAGGCCCTACCACTCCATTGTGTATTTTATATACATATTATCTTTGGGTATAATAATCTTTAAACTAAAGGACCCAAAGTAACCAGGACTACATGTTTTCATACTGAAATCCCTGAAGAGAGGTGTTAAAGATCCCCAATATAATTGTGGCCCCTCTATAAATATTTAATAATCAATTTTGATTCAAAACAATAAACAATAACCAAACCATTTAACCTTGCAATAAGCTTAATCCAAGTATTCTACAGATTTTTGCTGCATTTATTAAATAATATATTTATTATTTACTCTATCACCTCTGGTAGCTAAAGGATAGCAAGGGTCTTGGCATCCAGGAGGCTGACACAATCTGCAATCAAGGGTTGGGAGAGGGGAGGTGGGACTCCGCTAGAGGAGTAGGAGGAAGGGGTGGAAGTGGGGAAGAGGTGGAGGATGTGCAAGTTTGGAGTGCTGAAGCTTTTCATGTCAAACAATTCTTTGCACGGGGCTTGACTTCATTTGACAAAATGGCTGGTTCAGATAGCAAAGGGGAAAACAATATGGATCCTTCTTCTGAAGAAAATCCTGCGCGCATGCTTCGTGTCTGGCAAAGTAAACAACTGCAGACCGCTGGGGACAGCAGCCAAGTTGGGGGGGGGAACAATGGATTATTAGGGATATGATAGGATTTGGTGAGGGGGTGTTCTAGCCGATTCACAGGCAGAATAACTAGACACCCCAGAATGTTTGTTTTCCTATTTTCTTCTCTCTGGATTGGCTTTTGGGATTATTGCTGGCTATGGATATTTTCTTTTAGGTGCGGGCACGGCGCAAAGCTGGGTCCGCAGACGCAAGGACAAGCCCCGCATTCCGGAAGCAAACACAGGGACAATTTCCAACAGATGATTCATGGAACCAGGAAGGCGCATGGTGCAGAACAGATGTGGGTCAAAGAGCAAAGGCGCGGGCTTGGAAACGGCTTGGTGTTTTAAAAAAAATATTTTTAAGTTTTCTTGGTTATCTTATAGATGGAATATGCGGATGGGTTTGGGCGGATTCTTTTTTTCTATATCTCATGGATTTGCGCGCGCGGCTGGTTTTCTTTTTACTCTCTCTCCCTTCTGTAGATAGGTACGTGGAACTGTGTGGCAGTTTTTCAGGGGCAGTCCAGGTACCTTGAGTGGATTCTTCTCACTCTCACTGATTCCTCACTCTTGCAGGTTGCTCTTAAAAGCGCGGATCTTGCTTGCGGATGTTCTTACCCCCACTGGATACTCTTAGGGGCACGGATTCTTCTCAAAAGCGCATATCTTGCGTGTGGCTCTTATTTCTCTCAAGGTTCTCATAAATCCCAAGTCTACTCAAGATGGCGCAGCAGAAGTCCTTATCTTTCAAAGGGCGCAGGGATGGAAACAAGATGGACTGAAAGAAGGGAGAGAGGGGGGCCATCTGCCTAAGCCGGCCAAGTCCTCATCACATCCTCTGTTTCTGCACAAGCCGCTGCAGCTAGGGATTGGAAAGCCGCCAAGACCTTGCATTGTGCATTGGAGGTGTGTGCGTAGGGAACCACTAGAAACCACCAGAGGAGTTTGTCCCTGTTTTTTACCGTTGTGTCAAACCTTGCCAAGGGAAGTGCCGGAACTAGGGGGATTTCTGGGATCTTGGGAGTTGTGGCCGGAGGGTTTGCAGCGGCCGCAGGTTCCAGTGACAACTCAATCACCATGGGAGACGGCATCGGCGCAGGCTCCGGTGACAACCTGGGAGTGGGTGATGGTGATGGCAGTGGTGGAAATGATGCCGGAGGAGGAGTGGGAGCATGTGGTGGTGGCGGCAGAGGAGCTGGCCTTGGTGGGGGTGAAGGAGGCGTGGCTGGACAGTTTGGAATCCTTGGTTCCATTGCCAGTAGATTCATCTGTACCCCCATGGCACACTCATGGGCTGTGTTGTGGTGGCCAAATCTGGACACCCTGGACCAGATGCAGAAAATTTCAAAATTGTTTTTATTTAGGTGTTATTCAAGAAAAAAAAAAATTTTTCCTTTCTTTTCCCCTCCATTTGTAGTATCCCTTGTACATAGTCTAACAGGGCCTCCTGCCCATATAAGGAGGGGCTCTCCCCTGCCTTTTGGAGGGAGATCAGCACATGCTACCTTACCATCATCATCAGATCAGATCACACCATCATCATCACATCCTACCATAACAGGGAGGATCATCATCATTTTCACCTTGCAATACATCATCCATGGGGCTTCATTCCCCTTTATCTGAGACAAAAATTCAGGTATATCTATGATTGCCCCTTGATCCTTGAGCCTCCATACTCAAACCCTTGATCCTTGATCCTTATCACCAACCAATAGCTTTTCTGGTTGAAGAAGAATTCAACTAATTCAATTCTTGAGTGCGTTACACCACTCCTGATCCCTTTATCCGACCATACTGGTCCTGATCATCCTTTGATCATCTTTCTGGAACCAGTCACGTTTGACTGAAGAGGTTTTATTAAGCTTAAAACAGGGAGTGTTAAACCTCCCCTCATCTCTTATGAAGTTGAATTCCGCCACGCTATTCTTGAGTCCCTTGAGAAGTGTTGGGTTATTCTTGTTTGAATCAGTTATTGTTTTGCTTCTAGAGCTTCTTCAAACAATTAGCTTTGTCTTCTGCAGCCACCCACAGTTATCTGGTACCCTTCAAGCCCTTGATTGCGGAGAGTTGGGAAGGTTCATTGAGAACCTGGAGGTTGTTTGGGATTGAGTTGATCTTTCCTAAGCTTCTGCTGACGACCAGAGCTATTAGCTTGTGGGAGTTCTTACTTACAATTCCCTTGTCTTGTTGAACTCTGGACAAACCTTGACTTCTTCTATTCAAGTTTTCCCCGGCACCATCTTGCTTCAGATAGTGTTGTTTCCCAGCTACCAACCACTATAATCTTTATCCTCTTACATTCCATCCCCCGTTTACCAGATTCTGGACTTTGATATTGGTTACATTTCAATATTTTTGTAACACTCAGGAGGGAAGCCTAAACAGCACCTTTCCCCTCTTCAGAACTGCCACGGCCTAGCAACGTTTAGAGTCTTACAGCGTGCCAGAAGGACACAAAGTTTGGGAAATCCTGGCACCTTGGAGGTCCAGCCTGGCGGAACAGCAAGCCCAAGTTGTGGATCATGCAATGGAGTATTTTGCGGGGTGTTTTGCGGACAATTGCAAGGCAAGCCAGGTGGGGTCCACTCATTTTTTGAGACCTCCATGTTGCTCAAGATCACAAAGGATTTGCAAGGGGTCCTCTTGCATGGGCTACCTTGGGGGCGGTCGCGCGGCATGCCCTTCAATAGGGAGCAGCGGCGGTCTCTGGCTTTGCAAGGGACACAGGCACACCAGCCCAGAAGGATGCGGCACAAAAGGCTGTTCTGGCTGGAGTAGGTGCAGGAAATGATTGGTGAAGGGTGTTGGATGAGTTTTTTCTTTCTTTCTTTGGTCTGATGAAGGGGTGCAGTTGGAAGTGGTATAGCTGGGGTATAGTGGGAGGCAGGTGAGATAGTGGTGGATCTCTGGGGACAGAACTCAAAGTGGAGGGGGATGTGGTGGTCTTTTATAGACGCGAGTTGGAATTTTCTGTGCGCTGCGCGCTCAGCAGTAGCAGCGGGGTCGCAGGGAAGCGCTCTCAGCAATGGGTGCGGCTTTTCCACGGAAAGTTGGGCTGCGGTCTCAGCAGCAGTCACATCAGGCTCAGCATCTGGAGGTGCGGGATGGATTGGATTGGATTGGACGGATTGCGCATTGAAAGACGTGGATACATCATGGATATCTGGAATGGCGCATTGGGCGGATGAGGAGATGTGCGGGGGGCTCCAAAATGGGCGCAGCGCAAGGCCACGCTGTGAGATGGGCAAACCGGGTGGATGTAATGGCAGGCAGGCAATACAGATGGATATGGGATATGGGATGGGAAGGAAAGGATTGAGGCTAGGGTTCTGTGCTTAGGTGTTGTATTTCATTATTCTGGCTTTTTTCTGGTTGTACTTAAGTTAGGTTTGAGGGGTAGGCTACTTAAGCCGCAACCTCAACCTGGATATCAGGGGAAGAACGCATCATGGAGGATCACATTGGTTGTCATAGGTTTT
The DNA here is from genome assembly GCA_025617555.3 of Puccinia polysora. Lineage (NCBI taxonomy): Eukaryota > Fungi > Basidiomycota > Pucciniomycetes > Pucciniales > Pucciniaceae > Puccinia > Puccinia polysora. Next base: position 15,481,661 of record CM062635.1, read on the forward strand.
GGAAGGATCTTTACTCTCAATTCTCTATCTCTCAGTCAAAGGGTGAACAGTTGCACTCAGTTTTTACAGACCCAAGGGATCAATAACTGCCAAACTTGGAACCATGAAAGGAGAAGTCCTCTTCTGAATTTCACAACGTTTAACTTGTTTTTGAAGAATTGAACTTGGCAAGGAAGGAGCTTTTTGAGGTTTAGGTTCCTCATGCCGTTTCCTAGCTAGATCATATTGATAAGTAGTCCCAGCTAGACTGGAGGAAGAGGTAGCTGGAGGGTACCAAGGTTGAAGAGTACCACAGGACAATTGGAAATTGAAGGAAGCAAGGGATGCTTTCATTGGAGGTGGGGGCTGATAAGAGGCCACCACATGCCAAATAGGGCAAGATCAATCAAAAGGGATCAGAGCACCATTAGGCAGAAAGAAATTGTTCCCCTTCTGCTCCTCCAACTTTTCCTTTGAATCCTTCTGTAATTCCAATCATTGTCTAGTTCCATGGCCTTCCCTATGACATTAGTAAAAGACCAGGGTAGATTTAGGGACAGAAGTAGAGGTTTTAGGAGTAGCAAGAGAAGAAATCTTTTGATCTATTTTGTTCTCAAAAGCTCAAATTATCTTCTAGAGTAGTAGTTTCTTGAATAAAATTAGGATCTTCTTTAGTTCTTTTATCTGCCATCATTTTAATAATAATATTGTTGGATTCTTTAAAAGAATGAGCATGGACTGGTTCAGTGGTTCTAGGTTTTTCAAAAGTTAAAGCAGTTTGACCTTTCATGACTTCATCCACAGTACTCCTAAGGATAAGGAAAAAAGTGAGCTTAAATCAATTATCCCTGGTGGTGATCATAGATCCAGATTTGACCAATTTGTTTTTAATCCTTTCCTTCACAGCCAAAAAAAAAGATTGGAAGAATTGTGCCAAACCTTTTTACACTGAATCAATATGATTTTTTTGGATAAGATTGTTTTGGATAGGATCACAAGACTTCCCAAAAGACTGGTACTCAGAGGCTGAAGAGACACCACCATTTGAGATTCATTGAGAGACAAGAGCATCCAAGTCCTTCAAAGTAAACCAAGCTACATCTTTTTCACCCTAATATTACAACATTGCTTCCCTCAGAATCATCCAGTCATGGGATTCAAATCCTTCAAAAAACTTTATTACTTCCATAACTTCATCAGAGGAGACAAAAGATTGTAACTGATAGGCCATATTGTATTTGCTTGCTTCATTCACTTCAGCAGCCATTTTGTAAGAGTCCAAGAACTGTTTGAAATTGACCCCATTAAACCCTAAGTTCTTGTTCTGGGGTTTGATCTTGACCATCTTTGGTTGGGCAGGGGTGGTTGGGGTACCAGTAGATGCCATTTTGAATAACAGAATTCCTAGAGGATCCAAAGAGCAGATTCCCAAAGTGGCTCACCAGTGTGGCAAGAGTAGGGTTTTACAAAAAGCAACAAGTACCTTGCCCAGATGGTGCAAAAATTGGGAGGACTTAATTCTAGGATAAGTTGCCTCCATACATCAGATCTGAGAAGAGAGAAGGAAAAAGAGAATAAAAGAAAAGATTTAATTTCAAAGTTTTATTCCAAACGTTATTGGGACTGTAAATCCCAAGGTTGCTGGTTAAATCCCGGCGGGGGGGACCAAACATAAGACTCCAAATGGTGCCAAGCCGCAGGCAGTTCTGTGGGGGGAAAGGTGCTGTTTAGGCTTCCCTCTTAAGAGTTACAATAACATTTAAATGTAACCAGAATCAAGATCCAGGAACTTGTAAATAAGGAATCAATTTAAGGGATTTCAGCTTGCTACTATTGCAGAGCAAGCTGCAAAAGTATCAAAAATAACATAAAAATGATAATAATACAATTAACCTAAGAAGGAGTGGGAAAACCATAAATGGTATTACAGAAATGGATTTTCCACCCAAAATTAGGTAGGGTCACTCACTGACCCCACCCTTGAAATCCAACTCCTTATACTTTTAAATAATTAAGGAAAGAAAAACCAAAATACTACGGCTCCATTATTGAGCTTTTGGTCAATTAAATATTTCACACACATTGTCACGTATAGGTTTCACACCTAAAATTCAGTCAGAATTGAGGTGTTGTGTATATTTTAGGAGTTACGGGAGGAAATGTGTTTTGTCACAATTCCCGCACGCAGCCACAGCAGCCAATGCACCCACGCCCGGCTGAGATACAGCCTTGTCACTCCGTTGAGGTTGTGTACGCAGCCCCGGGCCTCTGACAAGTACACAGCCACGGGACTATGGGTTGAAAGAGTGACAGGCGGCCTGAGAGGCTCAGGTACCGTGTAAACAGGCTACAACATACACGGGAACTTTCTAAATATGTAATAAATGTTCCTGTGGATAGTAGACTGTCTTAAAATACATAAATAATCCTTACACGTATTTTTTACTTAATATAATGTAAAGTACCAAGAATGTCAAAAGTAAGACAATAACAACTTCTAAAAATATATTAAAATACTTTAATATAATTTTATGAGAATTGCTAGACATCAATATCTTTGTGACATACTAAGAAAACTAATGATGTAATAATATTACATGAATTCACATGACTTATATTTTTAAGTAATTATCTTAGTAAATCAACTGGAACTCGAAAATAAAGAGTAAAATCTATATTATGACTTTTAATCCAGTTATATAATACATAATGAGAACTTACCTGACATCAAGATGTCCGTAGAAATGTCTATTAATACAATTATTAAATTACTGGGAACATTTTGTTAAATAGATCATCTTCTATTTTCAGTTGTCTCTCTTTTCTATACTCTTTTCTTTTTCTGTTTTTCCAGTTCTTTCTTTCTGTTCCTTTTTCAGTTCTATCTTTTCTTATTTTATCTCTTTTCATTCTTTTTCTTTTTTTTATAAGACACTATCCATGCTCTCGAATCACTTATTTCACAGATCACAGGCGCGCGCCTCTCTCTCTCATTCATCTAGAGCGCGCGCCCCTCCCACTTTTTCATACATGTCACAGATACAATACTCTTAAGAACTTGACTACTTACTCTACCGCTTCTACCTTCTTATTTAAAACCTCTTCTCATTTACTTCTTAAAAACGCTTCTTCATCATTTCAAATTCTTCTCATCTATCTTCTCATACTCAACCATGCCCTTATTCGCCCAATCATCAATCAACTCAACCAGCTACGGACTCACTATAGATTCTGTCTGGTAAGACTGTCCACCAACTAATTCTATTTTCTGCGATCTCCATTCTCAATGACTCATGTCGAGTATCCTTCTTTTCAAGATCTTTTCTGCTATTTCTTCCAAACAATCTTTCCATCATTCCCGACCAAGTCTTCATCAATCGTTCTCAAGATCTTTAATTCCAGAATCTACATGCTTGATGTTGGTTTCTCTTTCCTTTTCCATTTATTCTTCTTTTCTTCTCCTTCTTTATCTTTTACTTTTCTATTGCTGATTTTAGTTGTCTTTTAGCCCTCTTAAAATTCTTCAATTCAGTTTTTATTTATAAGAAATCCAACACATTTACTGAGGATAATTAATTAAATAATACATAAATAGGACAGATTAGTGTTATTCACACGTCCTAATGTCTATTATAAGGTGGGATAATTCCCATACCCTGAGAAATTAGATGCTACCCGTGCTATAGCACCAAAAACACATGACAGGCTACCTCTGGTTGCCCTGCTAGCCTTAGTGTCCGTCCCTTTGAGCACCTATAACCCTCAGAAGGACCATATTGGGACTCCAAAAGCTATAAATACAGAGCTCTTTTGAGGATGTTGATGGGCAGAGACCCAGTAATATTCATATCCAGACGCCATGCCAAGTTAATCAAATACTTATGAGAGATAGGTAAGTGATTTATGGCAATGTCTGATCAGTAATATCCATCCTCAAACCTCTTTTTATCAATTAAAACTGCTGAACAACCTTATAACCCCAGTATACAGGTTTAAACCATCAGTAAACGTCTCAAACAGATACCCAAAGGATTTAATAATATACCAGTGAGTCTTATCATCCTTTCTCTGTAGTGGTAGCTTGGCTACAAGGCCCTGCCACTCCACTGTGTATTTTATATACATATCATCTTTGGGTAAAATATTCTTTAAACTAAAGAGCCCAAAGTAACCAGGACTACGTGTTTTCATACTGAAATCCCTGAAGAGAGGTGTTAAAGATCCCCAATATAATTGTGGCCCCTCTATAAATATTTAATAATCAATTTATTCACATTGATTCAAAACAAAAAACAATAACCAAACCACTTAACCTTGCAATAAGCTTAATCCAAATATTCTACGTATTTTTGCTGCATTTATTAAATAATATATTTATTATTTACTCTATCACCTCTGGTAGCTAAAGGATAGCAAGGGTCTTGGCATCCAGGAGGCTGACAAGGGATGAGTTTTGGGAATAGTTGGTAGCAATGGAAACAACACTATCTGAGGCACAATGGTGCAGGAAAAGACTTGAACAAAATGTGTCAAAGTTTCTTCAGAGTTTGATGGAACAAGGCAGTTGTAAGTAACAACACATACAAGCTAATAACTCTGGTTGTCGGCAAAAGATTATGAAAGATCAACTCAATCCCAACCAACCTCCAAGTTCTTAATGAACCTGTCCAACTCTCTGCAACCAAGCGCTTGAAGGGTACCAGATAACTGTCAGTGGCTTAAAAAAACAAAATAAATTTCTTTATGCAACTCTAGAAGCAAATCAATAACATATTTTAACAAGAATAACCCAACACTTCTCAAGGAACTCAAGAGTAGCGTGGCGGAATTCAACTTTGAAGAATAAAGGGAGGTCTAACACTCCAGGTTTCAAGATTAAAGAAACCTCTCAGTCAAACGTGACTGGGTCCACAAAGATGATCAAGGCAGGATCAGGCCACTATGGTTGGAAAAAGGGAACATTAGTTGTATAACAAACTCAAGAATTCCTGCAGAAAGAATTCTCTTCAACCAGCAAGGCTATGGTTGGTGATAAGGATCAAGGTCACAGATGGACAGATCAAAGATTGAGTATGCAGGCTCAGAGGATCAAGGGTCAATCAAAAGATATACCCAGCACAGAAGTTCTACATGAAGGGAAGGAAGCCCTCTGGAATGATCAGATTTATTATTTATTTTTCAAGATTGGATGTATTGATAGATAAGGGAATGTAAAAAAAAATTCAAAAATTTCCATTTTCCATGAGGTGTCCCCAATTGGTCACCACAACGTGCCATCCTTTGTTGAGCAATTGGCCTTGGGAATTGAGTGAGAGTGAGAGTGGGAATGAGAGAATTGGAAACCTGTGTTGGCGCATGAACCCTTCAAGAAACCTTGAGCCTGAGTAAGAGTGAGAAACAACTAGATTGGCGTCTGCATGTGGATCCTGAGAGAAAGAAATTCCAAGCTGCAGTAAAGCAACCAAAAATTCTGCATTGGGAAATGATCCTGAGAGAAAAGAACTCTGAAATCCATGTCCCATATTTTCAAAGTCTCCAGAAGGGTACCTGGACCACTGCAGAAAAACTTCCACACACTTCCCCGTACCCAGTCTGCAACAAAAACAATGACCACACACCAGTGCATGCACAAAACTTAGTAGAGAGAAAAGACACCAGAGAACAAACATTCTGGGGTTCCTAGTTGTTCAATCTCTGAAATGGCTAGTGCAACCCCTTACCAAATCAAAATTATCCCCCCATCCACCTTTCCAATCCATGCTTAAGAGAGGAAGAAAGAAAGAAACAGAGAAACAGAGCTTTTTTTTTTTTTGAATGTCCCCCTACCAAAAAAAAAATTGGGCCTATGTTGCTCCTTGTCCCCCATCTCCCATCTGCGGGGCTTGTCCTTTCATTCATGGACCCAGCTTTTGCCAGGCCCATGTCCCTGCAATGAATCATAACCAGAGCCATTACCAATCCAAGAAACCAATCAAATCAAAGAAGTAAGGAAACAAACATTCTGGGGTGTCTATTTATCCCGGCTGTGAACCAGCTAGAACGCCCCCTCACCAAATCAGGCTTTACCATCCAACACTAGCGTCCCCCCCCAGCTTGGCTGCTGTCCCCAGTGGGTTGCAACCAACTTCTCTGCCATACCGGCACACCACGCGCGGTTATCTCCAAAAGCAAAGGACCTGTGCCATCCACCTTTTCAGGAATACCCCTGTCCTCCGCCAAATCTGCACCATCACCGTTAGATCCATCCTTGGCCCCTTGATTCCCCTGTTTTCAATGAAAATCAAGATGCCTTCCAGAAGGTTTTCCCCCAGAATCCAAGATATCTGAGCCTGATAGACCGCCATAGATTTGGTTGCGCCTTGCATCCAGTGTGTTAGCTGCATCCTTCCCAATCCTGTCTCAAATGCGGTTAGCAGCTGCAAGTTGGGGTGGAGCTTGCACTTATTGTACCCACCCATCACATTGATGAGTACTTAACACATTTGCCCTGCCTTTGATTCCAGGAACTCATCCACATGTGGGGGCGATCCCGCATCCCAGATGGTGAAGGAGTTGAGCCACTGCAGATCATGGACAATGCTAAGTGATTTGCCATCCTGCTTGACCACTGAAAAGATTGGGCTAGAGTAGCTCAATGTGGACTGCTCATACAAACCCATCCTCCCGCACTCCCAAACCAATTCCAAAAATGGTTCCCAAACAGTCCAAGGGATTGGAATTTGCTTAATCTGCCAGGGCTTGTGATGAACTGTGGGAATCACATAGGGGTTGGTGATCTTGCCCTTCAACAATCCGCGCTTGTTGTGTCCAAAAACAAGGGCCTTCTTGCATAGCACCAGCATCAATGCCAACAAATCCTTCTCCGCTGCACTCAACCACCCCGGTGGCCCAAAATTAAGCGCCTCAATCCATTCATTTGTGATTTGCGCCAACCGCTTTACCCACTCACACTTATTCAAAGGACTTTCCCAGGGATCCTTGGACCATGCAATTGGTCAAAGAGGCCCATTCAATCCCTGTGGCATTTGCTTGTTTGGGGGCCAGACCTTCTGCACCACGGGCTTGTACTGTCCTGCCTTGCACCTGACCATCTGTATGCACCCACTTTCATTCTGAATCCTGGAAACAATCAAACCATGGCTCTTGCCTTTACTCACAAGTGTGGCACTTTGGTAGGGTTTTCAAAGAACAGTACCTTCTGGTAATGCATACTGAGGAAGTGGAATTACTTCTGCCATCCGCTCCATCCGCCCGCCCCCCCCCTCCACCTGCTCCTCCCTATTCAACTGTCTGCACAGAAACCACAGTCAACTAGGCAAAATCCTCCATGGGGTGACCTTTGCGTTCAGCTCCCCAATCCAATTTTCCCTCCTTGCCAACGCTTCCCCCTGCACCCACTTTGCCTTCCCATGGTTGCAGATTGTTTTCTCAAACTAAGCACCAGAAAGGTCCTCCACTATCAGTGTTTCCTTCCATTCCTCTGCATTGAACACCATTCAAGCCCAGAATCCAAACATAAACGGCCTTCCTAAGATCACGTTGCCACACTCCACCAAGAGCAACAACAGCGGCTTCTGGACACTCATGACCTCCACCTCTTCCTCCTCCACTAAACCGTTTTGGTGTTTTATTTATAACCTTGGATCAGGAACTGAATTGCACGCTGCGCTCTCAGCAGTTGGGTAGGCAAGGCTCAGCATTTGGTGCGGTTTGGGCCCACTCTAGGCAGGGCGGGCTCTTGACCCACTTGGATGAAGCGGACCAAGTAATGGAGCCAACCCAACCAAGTTTTTGGGCGGCTAGTTTGTAAAGTGGGAGCGCAGCAATTGCAGGGTTTTATGCGCCAGGGAGGTCCGCGCAAGCATAGGAGCGGCCCAATCTGCAGATTACATGATCTGCAGATGCTTGCGGATTGATAAACACAGGGGGCTCCAAGTAGGGCACAGCAGAGGGCGGCCCCACAAGAAGGATGAACCAGACGTACATAACAGCCAAAGGGTTTGGGCAGTATGTGTTAAGGTTGGGCTAGGGTTCTGGATTTTAGGGTTCTTTCTTAATTTTTTTGTTATGCTTTCAGTTGCGCATGTACTTAGGTTAGGGTTGAGAGGGAGGACTTAAAACCTCACTTTCAACTTTGGGTTGTAGGGGCATCTCATCATCTTATATTATATCATGGAAGGATTAGGAAGGATCAAAGGACAGGAATAACCAACATCATTTTCTTTACTCATCTTTTCCTTACAAATATCTCTTATTCTCAAATCCCATTAAACCATGGCCAACTCCCGCAGGGTCAGAGCTATTGGTGTTTCATTGCCCATCACCCTTTGCACAATCTCCCCAGCCTTTTTCTTCCCTCCAAAGCTAATTGGCGGTGTGTTGCCTACTGGACCCCGTGCAACAATTTTTGGGGCCTGAAGCAATGTCCGCTTCTTGGCATCCATGTCCATCCTCTCAACCAAAACCCGCTTGTCTGCCGCCAACGCCCTGACTTCAGCCTCCACGCGCAGGGCTTGCCACGTTTCAGGTGTATTGAAAAATCCGAGTGATATCCAGGCAGTTTCCATGGGAGACTTGATGGGCACCCAAACCTGCTGCACAGGATGTGGCTGACTGGCCCCCAAGTCCACCTGCTCACCCCTTGGGAATATGTAAGTCATCCCAGTCATGTGGACCAGCCCCCCATCCATTTCCTTAGTCAATTCTGGGCAAGCAGACTTCCAATGACCCTTGTCTCCGCAATAGGTGCACGTGCACACTGCAAATCCACTCAAAGGCCTGCTAGTGGGCTGAAAGGCCTCCACCATGTGAGGCAGCATCCCGCGCAGCTGAGGAGAATCCAAATGTCCTGTAACATATCCGTGACCTTTTTTACCGGCAAATCCAATGACTGCTGGGGCGCCGCCGGCCATTCAACCATTGATGGGCCTGCTGCCAGTGCCTGCGTTGGAGCTGGTACTAAGTGAGCCACCAAGAAACACCTGGCCGTGTCCTCAATCAGCTCTCCCAGGTCAATCTTGCTTTCCACCGCCTGGTGGATGACACTTAGGTCCAGAAGTAGAGCAAAACTCCTTTCTACCAACTGCTTCACCAACCCGTGCTCAAACAAGTACCGCTGCACCTGCAACCAGACTTGTGGCGCAAATCCACCCAGAAAGACCTGCTTCATCACCCCTGTCTGTCCTGCAACCACCTGGTTCTTCTCCAAGTACCCATAGATATGCTCAAATATTGAGATATACTCTGCCAAGTCACCTTGCGTCCGTACTCCCCCATGTGCAATCACTTCTGCTGCTGCCCGCCTGAATTCACTTTCCAGGAAGAGAGGCTTGTGCTTCCCGCACCTCATCATCTCGCTCCGCAACCTTTCCCAGTCCTGGGCCCCATAGCCAGCCATATCCTCCATGTCCCAAAGCTTACTTGTGTCTGTGATGAATAGAACAACATTCCAGAGTTTGTCCTTGCTTGTTGCATGATTGGAATTGGCAATATCCTTGCACCTTTCCAGAAAACATCCAATATCCATGGTTTCAAACCAGAGGTGCAGGAAGTCCTGTGGCCTAATTAGCCATACCCCTCAAGTAGCCTCAACCATTTCCAAGGAATCTGACTGAGGGGGAGCAAAGCCGCTGGACTGAGTGGTTGGTGGCGGAGGAGGGGTTGACCCACTTGGTCCCAACTGCAGAGGGAATGATTGCGGATGGTTTTATCCTGGAGTAGTTGTTGGTAACTGTTGGAATAATTGGATCTTCACGCATTTTATTTTTTATTTTTATTTAGATCATTTTCTTTTCTATCATTTTATTTTTCCTTTTTCATTTCTTTTCTTTCTTTTTCCTTTGATTTTCTAAACTCCATGGCCCGAACCCACCCTGCTCACTTCACCATTCTCTGAGTGCGCGCGCGTTAGGTTGGACTGCCTATCTGCATATTCATTACGCTTAGTCAACAGAGATCTTTAAGCATCAATTCTCAGTCGCAACAAACTCTTTCCTCCTTTCTACACAAAATCTTCTTTCTGTTGCAACAAACTCTTTCCTCCTTTCTATAAAAAATCTTCTTTCTTTCTTCCCTCAAGTATCCTCAAGACATCAATCAAGTCGTAACGAGTACACTGAGCAGAAGATTTTGGTCATTGGAGTGGACCTAGAGTAATTTGGTGAAACAATGGATTTCTTTATCTCTTAGCCTGATGATTCTCTAACTCTATTCCTCAGTCATCTCTTTTTTTCTCAAGTCTTCTTCTAATATAGGAGTGTGTGTGGAGTAGCTATTGTCTTGGAACCTTTTCATCTTACCATTAGTGTTGTGTCTCATCTCTCATCTTATTCAGCTTGGGTATGAACTTTCTCTTCCTGCTTTACTGAATATACATCTATACATATTGTCAGATTGTCTAACCTACTGTTCTAGGTCTCCTGGTTTTAAATCTATTATTTCTTCAGAGAAATCAAGAACATAGTTTTTCAGTAACATTGCACCTGCTACCTTTTATAGACTAGGACAAAAGATTACTTCCCTTCCAGGCCCCCAGATGTGGAAAAAAAAGGAAGATACTCCAAGAAGTTTTCCTCAAGCTCAGAAGTTATTGGTCTAAGCATCTGTAAGGAGGTTGAGCGCTGATGGGTTTTGAGAAAAAGAGATAGTTATAAGAAAATGATGTTGTATATTCCTGCCCTTCAATCCTTCCCTGATCCTTCAATGACCAGATGAGATAATTCTACAACCCGGAGTTGAGAGTGAGGTTTTTAGTCCTCCCTCTCAAACCTAACCTAAGTACAAGAGCAACTAAAAGCCTAACAAAAAAATTTAGAAAGAACCCCTAGAACCCGGAACCCTATCCCAACCTTAACGTGTACCACCCAATCCCTCCAAACCCTTCCGCCATTACATATGTCCAGTTTTTCCTTCTCATGGCACGGCTCTTCAACATGTCCTACTCAGAGCCCCCCATGATTATCCATCTGTGTGTGTCTGCGTATCCTGTAATTGACCAATTGGTCCCCTCCTATGCTTGCGCAGACCTCCTTGGCGTGTACAACCCCGCAATTTCCCTGCTCCTGCTTTCCAAACTAGCCGCCTGCAAACTTGGTCAGGTTGGCTCCATTACTTGGTCCGCTCCATCCAAGCAGGTTGCAAGCCAAACCCGCACCAAATGCTGAGCCTGACCTACACAACTGCTGAGCGCGCAGCCCGCCACGCAGTTCTTAATCCAAGTTTAAAAAATAAAACAACACAACGGCTAATAGCAAAAAATCCATGGATCATCAACCTTGGCTCCAAAGGCAGAAAACTCCTTGAAACAAAGTTTAAGAAACTCAAAAAAATCCAAACCAAATCCTACTTACAAATCCAACTCAAAAGGGAAAGCTGTTGCCAAAACTCCAAATTTTCTGGAAAAAGAAACTGGGATGCTTTGCAACAAGGAATGGCTAAGGAGGGAAAAGGAAGGGTTATGTATGTATTTTGGAGGAAAAAATGATGTCCATAGTTGTGTGAAGTGGCTAGATATCCAAACAAAATTAGCCTGTATTATTTCTAATGCTCACAAGTAAAACTAAACATTATTGAAGCTACAGCAAGTCAATTTTTGGGCTTGCAAGTCACTTGGTGCTCCAAGTTCACAATTTGTCCTCTTCCATTCCAAAAACACTCTTTATAGAGTGTTCTACTTCATTCCAGAACTATTTTTTCTTTTATAATTTCATCTTTGGCCACTTCCAAAATCTTACTCATTCCAAGATAGATAATTTTACCATCTATTTAGTAATTAGGTCAACTAAACTGTCTGATTGGGTTTCCCAAAAGGCAAAATGAACCTTTGCATTTTCCAATTTGCCCAGCTTTGAATGGGATTTTTTTTGGATATCCCCAGAGTAGAAAACACCCTTGTAGGCTGTGAAATCCTAGCTTACTTGAATTCAAGGTGAACTGGAAAGAAGGAGTAATTAAACTTCAAACCTTGTAACCCCAGGAGGTTAATATTTCCGTAAAACACAATTTTAAAAACCTACCTGACACTGTCATTGAGTTGGATGAAAATCTTACGCCAGGAGATTTGCAATATCCTGACCTTCATTCCCAAGTTCCCTCTTCATGTTTAGGAGTTATTGCTTATTTGTCAAACTTACCTCTTCCTTGTTTCTTCAAAGAGAAAAATCCACCTACAGAACAGTGTATTTTGAGCTGCCTAATCCTCTTGCATTTTGCCAGCACTTCAAATCAGGTGCTCAAAGATGAAAAGATTGAAGATCTAGAAATCATTTGAAACTTAACATTTGGATTACCATGACTTTGCTTATGTCTTTTCAGATGTAAAAGCAGAAAAACTACCTCCTTCTCGTTCTTATGATCACAGGATTGAAATTCCTGGCCCACCTTTGGCACCCAGACCAGTCTACTCTGTCTTGAAGCAAGAATCAGTTGCGCTTCAAGAATACTTTGCAGAAAATTTTTAAAAGGTATTTCTTCAACCAAGCAATCCAACTACAGGCTTGACTTTCCTATACATTTCAAGGAAAGACAGCGGCCTTTTCCTTTTTTTTGACTACAGGAAACTAAACCAGGTAACCCAGAAGAATGCCTATCCATTACTGCCTATTTTGCACCTCCTCACTCTCTTCCATGGATCTGCCTATTTCTCAAATTTAGAACTTTGAGGTTCCTACAACCTAATTTGAATTGTAAAATTTCATGAGTATTTGACCACAATGATAACCCAGTTTGGAAGTTATGATTATACCGTCATGCCTTTCAGCATCTGTCACGCTCCTTCCACTTTCCAAAATTTTGTCAATAACATTTTTCTGACCTTATAGGGAAATAGCTTGTGGTTTATCTTGATGATATACTTGTCTATTCAAAAATGCTTTAGGATCATATTGCACATGTGGGAGAGGTGCTGCAGAAAATTTGAAATAATAACCTGTTTGCAAACGCCTCTAAGTAACCATTTCATACCCATCCTCTTCATTTTTGAGGTGTCATAGTCTTGCAGCAGGGCCTATCAATGGACCTAGCCAAGAGCCAACGCACATTGGACTGGCCAGCAACTTCTTTGTTCAAATCCCTTCAAATTTTCCTTGGCTTCAGTAATTTTTCCGGGAGGTTTATTGAGCATTACGCCAAAAAGACCATGAATCTTACTAACCTTCTTCAACAAGAAACTTTTTCTTTTTTATGGAACAAGCTGCTTTAGAGTTTGAAACTCTCAAGAAAGCCTTTGCCACTGCTCCAATACTTGCTCATTTTAATGAGCTAAATTGCACAATTGTGGAAACAGACACAAGGGACTATGCAATTGCAGGATTAATCTTGCACTTTTCTTCTTCTACTTCTTTCTTTCATCCCATAGCCTTAAAGTCTTGCAAAATGCTTGCTGCAGAGCTTAATGAAAATATTCATTACAAGGAACTTCTAGAAATTTTTCATTGCTTGAAGAAATGGAATTCATGCCTTTAGAGTCGCATGGAACCCTTTGAGATCTTGACTGATCACAATTCTCTTTAATAATTCATGATATCTAAATTCCTTACACACAGACAGGCACGTTGGGCCAAATACCTCTCCAAGTTCAACTTTATGATCACATACCTCCCTGGGAAACAAGTGGTAGTCCCTAATGCTTTATCACATTGGGACAATGTTTACCCAGGGGGGGGAGCACCTTTGCTGATAAAAACCCTGAAAACGTTAGGACACTCTTCTCTAATCATTCTTCCTAACTCAGTTTGATCATAACTCACCTTTGAGACAATCCTTACAATCCTTTAAAATCCAAACTAAACAATCCCAAGTGTAACAAACTTTTCAAGGGGGCAAAGTCATTAGATAAGAACTATATCATTGACAAAAATGACTATTTAGTTTATAAAGATTGTATAGTAGTACCTGATAATCCTTGATTTAAGTCAGATATATTTGATTTTCTGCATGACTCTCTGCTTTTTGGTAATCATGGGCAGGATAAAACCTACCAATTGATTGCACAAGACTTCTGTTGGCCTGGTATGACCAATTAAGTAAAAGACTATGTTGGCGGGTCCTATGATTGCAATTGTAACAAGTCCTCAAATTACCAGAGGTATGGGCTACTCCAGCCACTTCCTATCCCGCCTTTTCATTGGCACTCATTTTTGATGGATTTTATTTTTCAATTACCTATTTCTAGTGTTCATGATGCTATTTTAGTATTAATACATTTCTTCTCAAAGATGGCTTTATTTCTTGGCAGTACTTTGACTGCCTCTTTGGAAGACCTGCTAATTTATTCATAAAATATGTATTTTCAAAACATGGACTCCCTGACAACATAGTTAGTGGTTGTGGATCTTTGTTTGTCTCTGGCTTCTGTACCTTGCTATGCCAGCATTTGAAGATCACTCTCAATCTATCAATGGGTTACCACCCTTCAAAGGATGGTCAAACCAAGCAAGTTAATCATATCCTCAAACAGTATCTTTGAATGTACATTTCCTGTCAACAGGAAGGGTGGTTCCAATGGATCCCATTAGCCAAATTCACCTACAAAAACTCCACTCATTCCTCCACCAAACAGTCACCCTTCCAAACTCTTTATTGTAGAAACACAAATTTTGCTTCTATTCACATAGCACCCTCTCAACACGCTACAAATTACCTTACTCATATCCAATCTCTTCAATTGCAAGTCCAATCCAACCTCAAAGTGCAAATCAGCACTACAAGGAGCAATCAGACCAACTATGCACTATGGCACCAACCTTTGCATTAGGAGATCAGTTATGGCTCAGTGCTTCCAATATTTGCAGTACTTGCCCAACCCCAAAACTCTCTGAAACAAAACTTGACCCCTTCAAATTCAAATCAGTCATTTCTACCAATGCTTTTTTAAACTTACATTTCCTGCAAAATGGAAAGGTATCAACCTGGTCTTTCATGTGCCTCTCCTAGAGCCAGCTTAAAATCTATACCCGGGCAAGACTCATCCGTCTCCGCAACTGGTCACTGTCCAAGATCATCTAAAGTGGGAAGTAAGCCATATTTTGGATTGCAGATTAGGAAAAGGGAAACTTCAATACCTTTTTTAATCCACTGGCTTCCATTCCAACAAATATTGCACCTTGTGTGAACCAGCCCATCACCTTTGTTACTCTCCTGATTTGGTTTGAGAATTCCATGCAAACTATCCTTGGAAACCTTGCCAATTCTAAATTCCATCCCATTCAATCCCATTTTGTCTTTCCATCAAATCCCATTGCTTTCTAATTCCATCCCATGCTATCCCTTTTTCATTTCTAAAAGTTTTTTCTTTTTATTTTCATTAGAAACCTTTATTATCTATATTTACTTATTTCCTCTTTCCAAGTTACAAAATTATTATTTTTTAAAAATAATAATAATAATAATAATAATATAAAAAATACACAAATAAAATACACAAATAAAATACACAAATAAAATACAAAAATAAAATACACAAATATAATACACAAATAAAATACACGAATAAAATACACAAATAAAATACACAAATAAAATACACAAATAAAATACACAAATAAAATACACAAATAAAATACACAAATAAAATACACAAATAAAATACACAAATAAAATACACAAATAAAATAAACAAATATAATACACAAATAAAATACACAAATAAAATACACAAATAAAATACACAAATAAAATACACAAATAAAATACACAAATAAAATACACAAATAAAATACACAAATAAAATACACAAATAAAGTACACAAATAAAATACACAAATAAAATACACAAATAAAATAAACAAATAAAATACACAAATAAAATACACAAATAAAATACACAAATAAAATACACAAATAAAATACACAAATAAAATACACAAATAAAATACACAAATAAAATACACAAATAAAATACACAAATAAAATACACAAATAAAATACACAAATAAAATACACTGCAAATTTTTCTTTACTTCTTCTTCTTCCTGTTCCCAGTTTTCTGTCAACTCCCTTACCATTGCTTTATATTCATCAAGATTCTCATCTTTGTTAAAATACGTATGCACTTATGTGTGTGCTACTTATAAGGGTAATCCAAATGGGATGCACATTTTGGCCTCTCTGGCCCATTGAAAACTCACACGGACCATACAGGCCTGTGTGGATGTCACTGATTTGGGGAAACTGACCTCAAAAAACGTGAAACAGGCTCATTGCACATGGGCCCTAATGGGCCCGGTGGGAGATATGGGCAAATACAGCCAGATTGGCTTGTATGGGAATAATTGGGCCCAAGGTTTATTTTGGACATACTTGGCCAGACGGGCTGGCCTGCCAAAGTGTGTTTGTTCCAGGTTTCGGGCTTGGGGCAGCCTATTGGGGCCGCGCCCGTGTTGCAGCCAGCTTGGACCTGGTGCCCTTGCTGCAGCCCCCTTGGGGCCGCTTGTATCCCTTGGTTTGGCCCACGCGGGGCTGTCATGGCGGCCAAGGGATCCCGTGCGGGCCCGGCCATTTGCAACAACGGCCAACCCCGCGGGAGCGAGGGCCAGCGGCCCCGGCTCCCTCCCCCTACACTTGCTTGCCATTGCAAGGGGGAGGGGGTGGCTGGCTGTGTTGAACCAGCTAGCAACCGGCCGCCACAGGGCAGTTGGTCAGGGCAGGGGGGATTTCTTCACCCCCTTGCCCAGGGGATGACAAGGCTGGCCGCAAGGAGAGCAACCAGCCGTGGGGGAGATCTGATCACCCTCCCACCAACAAAGCAAGAGGGGCACTCTCCCCCCCCCCCCCTCTTTACCAAGGGGGAGGAGCGACGGGCTGAGGGGATTGCACCACCCCCCAGCCCACTATTCCTGACAAAGCCCTGGGGGTATCAACACCCAGGGCCCCTGGTGAGGGGATTTGACCACCCCCACCAGGGATTTGAGAGAAAGAGGGGGGGAGGCATGTCTTCCCGCTACACCCCCCCCAAGTGAGGTTGATACCGGACCCAGTTGAGTCCTGGGTCCCACATGGCCCATATGTGGGGCCAGGGGCTGGCTGCATGAGGCAACCAGCCCGCAAGAAAGGAAATAAGAGTAACTGGGCTGGTTGTAATGGACAACCAGCCAGGGAATTGAACAGCAAAGGGGCTGGTTGAGCCCCGTAACAGTGGAAACACCAGAATTGACCAGAATAGGCTGGTCGTAAGGGTTCAAGGACTGACGCCATGCGGGCTGATGTAGTCCAAACTAAGTAACAAGGTCTGTAGAGCCTAAAGAGCTCTTTTGGGGCGGAAAAATTTCCTTTTGGCTTGTTGTATCATGGGCTCACAAGAGGCCAATCTTTTTTACTTAAGGAGCTCTTCTCCCTGCTGTTTTCCATCCATCCATTCATCATCCAATTAAATTCATCACCAATATCATCCAACGTGTTGCCCCATTGTGAGAGCCCATCAAGCAATTATTGACACAAGTTGTCCAGCATTTCTTTTGCTTTAAATACTGCTCATTTTCCTAAGCTAATTGCTGGCAATAATGCCATCTAGACCCTTGTATCTTACCCTGAAGAACCTCAAAGACCTCAAGTTTTCCACAAAGATGTCCTATATGTTGGAATTCTTCTCTCATTATTTGTTCAATACTACCTTTTTATATCTTTCTATTTTCCACCCTCTTTCATTACAAAAATCACATTCATTACTATTCAACACTTTATCAACACCACCATTATCCTATAACTTTCACCACTCCATTCCAACTTCATCTCTAAAACCATCACCATCACCATCACCATTACCATTATCATCACCATTATCATCACCATCACCATCACCATCACCATTACCATCACCATCACCATCACCATCATATCATTCTCACCCATTAAGCTATACCATTACCCTCATCATCACCATCATCATCATCATATCATTCTTCCCCATTAGGCTAGGCAACTATGCCTGAGGTCCTTGTTGCTCCTCTTAAAATAGGCTATCATTCCCCATATCATGCTAGGCAACTATGCCTGAGGTCCTTGTTGCTCCTCTTAAAATAGGCTTTCCTTCCTCATCTCATATCCTGACAAGGTGGTGTCTTGTCAATTATTCTCAAAATCACATATCTCTCATATCCTCTTCTCAATTCTCATAAATCTCTGAAATGTTGATTGATCTCAAATTGGTTCCTAAATTTGTCAGTTAAGGTGGTGTGTTGTTTTTTTGATTTTCATATTCTCTAACTAACAAATTTAGTTACCTTTGTCTCTAACTTACTTTTTCCATTAAATAACTACTCATGTCTCTGGCCCCCTCTGGGGCTCTCTAGTTGTCACTAACCTGCTGTCTTAGGCCACTTTTGGGGGTTCTCTAGTTGTGCTTAAATACTGGTCCTTCCTTGGGACCATGAATGAAAAATCATCTGATTACCAGACAACTAAACAGGAGTGTCCCTTCCTCCTCTTCAGATCAGTTCCACTTGACTTTACAATCAATATCTCCTCCCCTTTGGCTCTTTGTAGCCTTATCAATACTCCTCCTTGGCTATTCAGAAGTCTACCGTATTCCTTCCTTCTCCAATTAACCTTGCTACTCATCTTAAACTCTTCACTATATCCCAGATGTTAGCTCCACCAAAACAGTTCTTAAAATTCAGAATTATAATGCTTGGGCTGTCTTTTTGGATAGTGACCTGGAAAAAAACTGATAGTGGATGCAGATGACACTTTGATCAGTTAAGAAGTGGAGAAAAAGTCTTATAATCTCATCCTTAGGCATCTTGATGAGAATCATGTGACACGGGTTGCTGATAATCTTTGGTAATATGAGAGAAGGAGGGGCAGAATCCTTTGTAAGTTGCTTAAGTCCAAGTATGCTGGTTATTCTGTTCACCAAAAGGGTATAGCTTTCAATAAACTGTTTAAGTTAAAATATTCAAATTGTAAACAGTTTGTTGCAGAGGCTAGGTCTAGCATAGCCAAGTTTAAGTCATCAGGACTTAAAATGAATCCTGAGTGTTTGTCACTCTTAATCCTTCAGAAGCTACCAAAGGAGTTTGATTCTTTAGTCACAATTATTTCTCAATTGGATCCTCTTCCTGGGGAGGAGGATGTGCTTAAAAGGATTGAAAAGGATGATCTTCAGTTCAAGATTAAGGGGATTTCTGGAACAGCCCTTGTTGGAAAACTGGAAAATCTTGCAAGAAGGCAAAAAAGGATTTGTCCAAGGTCTTATGCTATAATTTTCAGAATAAGGGGCATTATGCTAAGGATTGCAAGGAGGCCAAGAAAAGGAAGAAGTCCAAAGAGAATGACAGGAAGGTCAATCTCACTACTGAAAACGTTGAAATAGTGGCTTTTGATGGTCCAATGGAAATTGTTGTGGGGGAAGAAGGTCCCAACAAGAAGGCCAAAATTGATGAGGATCAAGAAATGGACTTGATTGATTACAAAGTGAGTAATTAAACCTCAAAGATGAGAACTTATCAGTTACTGATAAAGCTTCTTTCCTATTAGGAGACTTGAAGGAGGATTTTCTTCTTTTGATGGATTCTGGCTGAACAGATCACATGTTCTTTGAACCAAATTTATTTTCAAATCTTAGTGATTATGATGGAGTTGTAAATATTGGTTAGAAAGGCAGAACAATTCAGATTGAAGGAATTGGAGAATTTATTCTTGCAAATCACTTGGGTTTCAAAATTTCTTTTGAGAAAGTGTTCTATGTACCAGAGTTGCCTTATAACCTTGTGTCCCTTGGAGTGTTGTGGAAAAAAGGTTTCCAGATTTTTTATTGTCACGCCTTGCACTTAGGCATTATTGTCTTCATCACTTCAACATGCCCTCTCCTCAGTACCATCTACCTCAGTCTATAAGCGTGACACAAATAAAGCACAACATCAATGGTGCAATACGCTACTTCCTCTGGCTTGCGTTGACCTTCCAATCTTGGCAACCAACTCAGTATATACTTGCAAACTTTGCGGTTAACTCCATACCAGTCGGCCATCCATTACAAGATCCAATCTCCTTCCCTGGCCCATCAACAGCCTTGAACTTCCATCTTTGGTCATGCACTGTTTGTTAGTTCGCATCTACGTCCAACTAAGCCATCATTACTGTACAGTTTGCAATTGGAATAGTCCCTACCCTGCATAAAATATTACTTCTCATTCACATTACCTTCAAAATCATTCGCTCCTGTCCCAATTCATCATACATTTGTACACTCAGATTCTATTGTCTTGCACTTACGCCATGGCCTCAGATATGATTGTACTATTGCTTTATTTCCTATCCCATTGCTGTCACTAATTTGCTCACCGCCTTCAACTGATGTTAGCTCACCACCAGGTTGTATCTAGTCACTTTGGATTACCTCATAAGGGCTACCCCCTTGCCTGATGATTGTCTCCTCAGTTAGTTAATTTCATACGTTCTTGCATTTTGCTAGAACCTAGTTATCACACCGGGCTCAGGTTGAGTTTCCCTCCTTGGAACACACTCCATTCCTCTCGCCGTTTTTCAAGTGGAATAACTAAGTTTGCACTCAGCATTCCTCCGCGCTCACAATCATCTAAGAATTGCCCTATAGTATGTGGGGTGGTGGTGTGACAGTTATCTTAAAAGAAGATCAGTTTGTTATTGATATGAATGGGAGAACTGTTCTTAGTGGACAGGTTTGGAACAAAATTTTGTGTGCAAGCTTTTTCAAAATCTCAGCTTCGAGCACTGTTGCTCACAATAGAAGTGGCCATAAGGTAAAGGACAGAAACTTTGAGAGTTGTACCTTAGGGGCTAAGACTAGAAATGTGTTCTCAAAGAGAAGAGACTGCACTGATTTTCCTAGAGAGGAATTTTCCATTTATTTTGCAGGACCATTCACACCAGAGTCCCTTGGTGGTGCAATACACTTCATCAATTTAGTTGATACTGCAACTAATTATGTTTGGGTTAAACCAATTCAATCAAAGGATCAGACCACGGAGAAGGTTTCTGTAATCTTCAAAGTCTGGAAACAGAATGGTCTAATGAAGGAGATCAAGAGGGTTATCACTGATGGAGGTGGTAAATTTGTCAGTAAAGATTTTGAGAGGCTATTGAAAGATTATGGTATCATTCAAATAGTCACTACTGCAAGTACTCCAAAAAATAATGGAATATTTGAGAGAATGAATAGGACTTTACTGGACAAGGGCAGAACTATTATGTCTCAATCTGGTCTACCAAAGTTCTTATGGGCTGAGTTGATGTGTACAGTCTGCCTGTTGCATAGCATTGTAAGTGTTAATGGGAAGAGTCCTGATTATCAGTTTTGGAAGTTGTACCCCCAAACCTTCAAAACAAAAGATCAATTGGTTGCTTGGTGTATTACAGTGTCCGCCATAATGAGATGGTCACAAAATTAGACCCTAGAGCCCAAACAGGGGCACTTTTATGCTATGATTTCATAGTTAAATCTTATAGGATCTATTTTCCAGGGACAAGAAAGTTTATCCGTAGTAGGGATGTAAAATTTGATGAAAGTAACTTTTGGCTCAAAAGTAGTGAAGAAAATGTTGTGAAAAAGTCAAAGCAATAAATAGAATTAGCACCTATTTCACCAGCAAAGGCTGAGGAACATGTGGTTCCAGAAGATGAAGAGATGGCAGACGTGCCACCAGTGTTCAGTGCCCGCTTCAGGGGAGTCTGTTAATTCAGAACCTGAAGAGCCTCCACCTCCAGTAATAAGAATTGGTAGGGTTAGAGTAATATTTGATGGTTATGGGGAATGGAAGTCCCTTTTTGCTGCGGCAGGATATGAGGAATATACATTTCAGGAACAGTGTATGCCCAATGAAGTCCTGGAGTTGAGTTCAGAAATGGGTAACAGGGTTAACCCAAATAGCTTTGGCCAAGCTATGAATTCTGATGAGAGAGCCAACTGGAAGAGTGCTATTTTTGAGGAATTTGATTCTCTAGAAAATAACAGTGTCTTTGAAGTGGTTAAGTGGGATTCTGTTCCAAAAGGAAAGACCATTGTGGGGTCTAGATTGGTGTCAAACAAGAAGTTTGAAACAAATGGAATTTTGAAAAGATTCAAAGCTAGATTAGTTGCACAGGGCTTCAAGCAGAGAGAGGGTATTGATTACCAAGAAACTTTCTCACCAACTGAAAGGCTGTCCACCTTCAGGTACACCATTTTTATGGCAGTGGAGTTGGGAGAAGAAATCAGACAAGCTGATTTTTTAAAAGAATACTTGAATGCAAAACTTGGAGAGGAGGAGACTGTTTATATGTCAATCCCCAATTGTTTTTGTGAATGGTTAGTAGAGACTAAACCAGAAACCATGAAGAAAATATGTGTTAGAATTTTTCTTTCAGCAGATAAAGGGGAATATGTCCGCAAGCTGTGTAGATCCCTTTATGGATTGAAGCAAGCAGCTAGATTGTGGTATAATACCATGAGTGATAAACTGACACAAATTGTTTTCAAGACGTCTGAGGCCAACCTTGTCTTCTTGTAAGAAAGGATGCAATTTTGTTTTTATGGGCAGATGAAATTATCATTATTGGAAAAGTTAAAAAGAGAGTCATGGAGAAACTCAAAAAGGAATTCAAGATAAAAGATCTTGGTCTGGCACAGAAGGTGCTAGGAATGAAAGTCAATAAGAGGAAGAATGGTATTAAGTTAGACCATAGCCATTACATGGCAGCTCTTCTTAAGCAATATTGCTTATAGGATGCAAAGGAGTTTTTTACTCCTATGCAGTCAAACTTTGTTTAGAGAAGTCTACATATGAGGAGTATCTGGAGTTTGTTCAATTGGGTAATGACTACAGGTCAGCTATTGGATTGCTTAATTATTTGGGGCAGTGTACAAGGCCCAATATTGCTTTTGCAATTGGTGTCTTGTTGCAAAACTTAGAGAAGCCGAGCATGAGGCATTGGTCAGCGTTTAAGAGATTTATGAGTTATCTTAAAGGAACGCACAGTGTGGGACTGTTTTTTACAAAGTCAGCAAACTATGATTTGATTGGGTATTCCAATGCAAGTTGGGCAGATGGTAACACTAGGGAATCAACAGGTGGTTTTGTATTCTTCTTATTTAAGAATGTGGTGTCATGGATGTCCAAGAAGGTGTTGGAAATAAGTCTTTCTTCAACAGAGGCTGAGTATAGAGCTTACTTAGCAGCTTCACATGAAGCAAAATGGTTGAGAAAAGCCTTAGATGATACATAAAACCACAAGGGTTTGTGTTGTTGTATTCTGATAACCAGAATTCCATTGCGTTGGCACAAAACCAAGTGTTCCATTCAAGAACAAATCATATCAATGTTCACTATAACTATATTTTCAATGCATTTAACTGCAAAGAGATTGTGTTGAGGTACATGCCAACTGAAGCAATGATTACAGATATCTTGACTAAGGCTTTAGATAGGAAAAAGAATCAAGGATTTGTGACTAATATGAGGATGTCGCCCCTTTTGGTTTCAGGGGGTGTCTTACAATATATATGCACTTACGCGTGTTCTACGTATAAGTTTAATCCAAATGGGATGCACATATGGGCCTCTCCAGCCCATTGGACAATCACACGGACAAAACAGGCCTGTGTGGATGTCACTTATTTGGGGAAACTGGCCTCAAAACTGGTGAAACAGGCTTATTGGTACACGGGCCCTAACGGGTCCGGTGGGGGATATGGGCAAATACAGCCAGATGGGCTTTTAAGGGCATAATTGGGCCCAAGGTTTATTTTGGACATACTTGGACAGATGGGCTGGCCTGCCAAAGTGTGTTTGTCTCAGGTTTTGGGCTTGGGGCAGCCGCCCGTGTTGCAGCCCGCTTGGGGCTTCTGCACATGCCGCGGCCCGCTTGGGGCCGCTTGTATTCCTTTTCCTGGCCCACGCAGGTGTCACGCCTTGCCCTTAGGGATTATTGTCTTCATCACTTTGACATATCCTCTCCTCAGTACCATCTATCTCAGTCTATAAGCGTGACACAAATGAATCACAACATCAATGGTGCAATCTGCTTACTTCCTCTGGCTCATGTTGACCATCCAAACTTGGCAACCAACTCAGTATATACTTGCAAACTTTGCGGTTAACTCCATACCAGTTGGCCATCCATTACAAGATCCAATCTCCTTCCCTGGCCCATCAACAGCCTCAGAATTCCATCTCCGGTCACGCACTGTTTGTTAGTTCGGATCTACGTCTAATTGAGCCATCATTACTGTACAGTTTGCAATTGGACTAGTCCCTACCCCGCATACACTATTACTTCTCACTTGTATTACCTTCAACGTTATTTGCTCCTGTCTCAATTCATCATACATTTGTACACTCAGATTCTATTGTCTTGCACTTACTCCATGACCTCAGATATGATTGTACCATTTCTCTATTTCCTATCCCGTTCCTGTCACTCATTTGCCTCACCGCCTTCAACTGTAGTTGGCTCCCCATTGGGTTGTATCTAGTCACTTTGGATTACCTTATAAGGGCTACCCCCTTGCCTGATAATTGTCTCCTCAGTTGGTTAATTTCATACATGCTTGCATTTTGGTACAACCCAGTTATCACATTGGACTTGGGTTGAGTTTCCTCCCACGGAACACACTCCATTCCTCTTGCCGTTTTTCAAGTGGCATCACTAAGCTTTCACTTTGCAACTGATTCTCTCTATTTGCACTTTCCCTTGCACTCAGCATTCCTCCGTGCTCACAATCATCTAAGAATTGCCCCATAGTACGTGGGGTGGTTGTGTGACAGTTAATTAACTAACTCAACTCATCTATTGTAGCTTGCCAACCTATAGTAGACTTCTTCTTCTTGATGTCACGTATTTGCTCAATCGGGAACGCTCCCCTTGCCCCTTACAATGATGATATTCATTGGGCAGGGAGAACCAGCGCTCCTTGGGCCCAACAACCCTTAGATCCCATTCCTCCTTCTAAATTGCCATCTGTTGAACCCCTCAATGATCCTTGGACTCCTCAACGGGATGTTCCGGCAGACCCTCTTGCCTAATTTGCAGATTCCAATCATTCTTCCGATGAAACCTTGACTTGTGGTAGACCAGGGGTTTGCACTACTGCTCCCAAGCCCAATGCTTTGACCCTGCTTTCAACTTTGATCCAGACCCTCACTCATGGTGCCCCGCAATCTAGTCAGAGTACTCCTAGCTTTTGCACGCCTGGCATGAAGCAACCTGATCACTTTACTGTAGAACACCCTCATAAGCTTAGATCCTACCTACAGTCCTGTAAAATCATCTTCTCAAACAACTCCAACAATTTCCCTTCCAATAGAAATAAAGTTATGTATACTTTGTCCTTCTTAGGAGGTAGAGCCTTTCAGTGGTTCAAACCATACCTCGGACTTTTGTCCAGCAACAGTCCCACGTGTATTCTCAACAACTGGGACAGGCTTGAGCAACAACTATTCACCCTGTTTAGCAACCCTAATGGTGTTCAAAACGCCAAATACAAACTTAATATTCTAGTTGTGAAGGAAAACAGTAGAGCTTCCATTTATATTTCTCACTTTCAAACCTTGCAGTCTGGCATCCAGTGGAACAAGGCCGCTCTTTTATTCCATTTCCAAAAGGGTCTGCCGGCAAGCTTAATTGAACAGCTTGCAGTTGGGGGCATAAGCCAACCTTGCTCCAGCAGCTAATTGATTGAGTGATTGATCTTGATAATGGCTATCATGACAATAATTGCTCTTGGCGAAACAACCATGGACCGTCCACCTTGGCTCCAAGTGTGGACAACTCCTCAAAACAAAACACAAGGAACCCAAAACCATCCAAACCAACCCCAACTTTGAACTCCAACTAAAAAGGGAAAACCGTCACCAAAACTCCAAAGTTCTTGGACAAAGAAACCGGGATGCTACGGAACAAGGAACAGCTACAGAGGGAGAACAATGGGCTGTTTATGTATTGTGGAGGAAAACATGATGTTGACAGTTGTGCAAAGCCGTTAGCGCGTGAAGCAGCTAAGCAGTCAAAAAAATAGCTTGTAGTTTTTCTGATACTCGCAAGGAAAACTACACATTATCTAAATCACCACAAGTAAATCTTGACACTTGCAAGTCACTAGGTGCTCCTAGTTTGAGATTTATCCTATTCCATTCCAACAACACCCCTTATCGAGTTTCACTTGATTCCAGCGCTAATGTTTCCTTCATCAGTGAATCTTTTGCCACTTGCAAAAATCTTAAGCGTTCCAAGATAGATAAATTTCCTATCTATTTAGTAATTAGTGCGACTAAACCGTCTTATTGGGTCTCCCAAAGGCAAAATGGACCTTTGCATTCTTAAATTTCCACAGCTTCAAATGGGATTTATTTGTCTTGGCTATTCCTGGAATGGATGATACCATCCTAGGCCATGATTTCCTAGTTTACTGGAATCCAGATGTGAATTGGCAAGAAGGAGTAATTAATGTTTGAACCTCCCAGCCCCAGAACGCTAATATTTCCTTCAAGCAGGAATTAAACAGCCTACCTGACACTTTCATTGAGTTGGATGACACTTTTCCGCCAGGAGATTTGAAATATCCTGACCGTTATTCCCAAGTTCCCTCTTCAGATTTAGGAGTCATTGCTTACCTATCCAGCTTACCTCTTTCCTTTTCCTTCAAAGGGAAACAGAAACCAACCAAACGGTGTATCTTGAGCGCCCTAATCCTCTTGCACCATGCGAGCACCTCAAATCTGGTGCTTGAAGATGACAAGATTGAAGATTTAGAAATCATTTGAGAGTCTTTACCTTCAGTTTATCATGACTTTGCTGATGTCTTCTCAGCTGCAAGAGCAGATAAACTGCCTCCATCCCATTCTTACAATCACAAGATCAAACTTACTGGCCCACCTCCGGCACCAGGATCATTCTACTCTCTCTCGACGCAAGAATCAATTGCACTTCAAGACTAAATTGCGGAAAATGTAGCAAAAGGATTTCTTTAATAAAGCAATTTGAATACCGGTTCACCTGTCCTATTTGTTCCAAAAAAGGACGGTGGACTTTGCCTTTGTGTTGACTACAGGAAACTGAACAAGGTAACCCGGAGGAATGCCTATCCAGTACCACCTATGTCACATCTCCTCACCCTCTTCCATGGAGCTGCTTATTTCTCAAAGTTAGACCTTTGATGTTCCTATTACCTAATTCGCATTACAAAAGGTCATGAGTATTTGACCGCCATGAGAACCTGGTTTGGCAGTTATGAGTATACCATCATGCCTTTTGGCCTCTGTAATGCTCCTTCCACTTTTCAACATTTTGTCAATGACATTTTCTCCAATCTTGTAGGTAAATACCTCATGGTATATCTAGGTGATTTAAAAGTCTACTTGAGGGACCTTGAAGATCAAATTGCACATGTGCAAGAGGTGCTGCAGCAACTTTACAAGAATGACCTGTTTGCAAAAGCCTCTAAGTGTGAATTCCATTCCTCTTCCCTTTGTTTTTGAGGTGTCGTAGTCTCACAGCAAGAACTATCAATGGACCCAGCCAAAAGCAAACGCATATTGGACTGGCCCCCACCTTCTTCCGTTAAATCCCTTCAAGTTTTCCTTGGTTTCAGTAATTTATATGGGAGGTTCATTGAGGTTTACGCCAAGAAAACCGTGAATCTTACTAACCTTCTTCAAAAAGACACTCCTTTTGTTTTTACCAAACAGGCTGCTTTGGAGTTCAAAGCTCTGAAGAAAGCATTCACCACTGCTCCAATACTCGCTCACTTCAATGAACTGGCTTGAACAAACAGACCCAAGCGACTATGCAATTGCAGGAGTAATCTTGCAGTTCTCTTCCTCCACTTCTCTCTCTCACCCCATAGCTTTCGAGTCTTGCAAGTTGCTTGCTGCAGAGCTTAACTATGAGATTCATGACAAGGAACTTCTTGCAATTGTTTATTGCTTAAAGAAATGGTGTTCATACCTTTTGAGCCTTCAAAATTCCTTTGAGGTTTTAACTGATCATAATTCTTTAAAGTATTTCATGAGCTCAAAATTCCTCACATGTAGACAAGCACAATGGGCTGGATACCTCTCCAAGTTCAAATTTACAATCACGTAGGGCCCTGGGAAACAAGCGGTAATCCCTGACGCTTTATCACGTTGGGACAACGTTTACCCAGGGGGGGGGGAGCACCTTTGCTGAAAACAACCCTGAAAACGTTAGGACACTCTTCTCAACCCAATCTGCCCAACTCAGTTCAATCATTTCTCACTTATGAGATTTGGCTTCCAAACTCCAACAAGCTCAATGCAACAACCCCAAGTGCATCAAACTTTGCAAGAGTGCAAACTTATTAGATATTAGTTACAGTATTGATGATAATGACTTCTTAGTCTATGATAATTGTATAGTAGTACCAGATAATTCTTGCTAAGTTAGATATCTTTGAGTCACGGCACAATTCTCCGCTTTCTGGTCATCATGGGCCGGATAAAACCAACCAATCAATTGCAGGAGACTTCTACTGGCCTGGTATGACCAAAGAAGTAAAAGACTATGTTAGCCGGTGCTATGATTGCAATAGTAACAAGTCCTTGAATCACCAGAAGTATGGGCTGCTCCAGCCACTTCCAATTTGGCCTCATCCTTGGCACTTGCTTTCTATGGATTTCATCTCTCAATTACCTTCTTCTAGTTGATATGATGCTATTCTAGTAGTAGTAGATTGCTTCTCAAAGATGGCTTTATTTCTGCGAAGTAATGTGACGGCCTCTTCAGAAGACTTGGCTAACTTTTTCATAGAATTTGTATTTTCAAAACATGGTCTCCCTGATAATATAGTTATTTATCATGGATCTCTGTTTGTCTTGAGCTTCTGGACCTTGCTATGCCAACATTTGAAGATCACTTGCAATTTATCAACAGTTTACCACCCGGAAACGGACGGGCAAACCAAGCTAGTTAATCAGATTCTCAAACAATATCTTTTAATGTATTCCGCCTATCAACAAGACAACTGGTCGCAATGGCTCCCACTAGCCAAGTTGGCCTACAACAACTCCACTCATTCCTCCACCAAACAGTCGCCCTTCCAAACTCTTTATGGTAGAAACCCAACTTTCTCTTCCCTTCAAGTAGCATCTTCTCAACCTTCTACCAATTACCTTGAAGAAATTCAATACCTTCAATAGCAACTTTGAACCAACCTTGAGGAAGCAAACCAGCGCTATAAGGAGCAAGCAGACAAACTTTGCACTATGGCTCAAACCTTTGAAGTAGGAGATCAAGTGTGGCTAGATGCTCGCAATATTTGCAGTACTTGCCCAACCCACAAACTCTCCAAAAGAAAGCTTGGACCCTTTAAAGCAGAATCAGTCATCTCACCTAACGCCTTTAAACTCACCTTACCTGCGAAATGGAAAGGTATCCACCCGGTCTTTCATGTGTCTCTCCTAGAGCCAGCTTGAGTCCTATACCCGGGCAAGACTCATCCCCCTCCCAAACCGGTCACTGTTCTTGATCATCCAGAGTGGGAAGTAAGCCGTATTCTGGATTTCAGCTTACGCAAAGGAAAACTTCAATACCTTGTTGAATGGTCTGGCTTCCAGTCCAACAAAGATTGCACCTTGTGGGAACCAGCCCATCACGTTTGCAATTCTCCCAATCTGATTCAAGATTTCCATGCAAGCTACCCTTGTAAACCTTGACAATCATGAGTACATCCCATCCAATCCCATTCCATTCCATATTCAATCCCATCCAATCCCATTTCACCCCACATTCCATCTCATCCAATCCCATTCCATTTCACATCACCATTCCATAAATCAACCCCTTCATCTCATTGCATTATTCCTTCTTCTCATCCTCTTCTCATTCTTACCAAACAAAATTCCCATTCCTTATACAACAAAAAAAAATATAAAAAGAATTAAAAATTCTCCTTCATTTCTTTCTCCGCATCTTCCCAATTAGCAGTCAACTCTGCAACCATGGACCCAAAGGCATCCAGGTCTTCATCATTTATCAATGACAACATTCTTCAAAGAACCAGCACCTCCATTACAATGTGCCTCTCAAATTTCTCCTTGCACTTTGCAATTTGAGCTTGCTTTGGCCAAGCATTCCATCCACCTTCCTCCAAGAGCTCCTCGTATGCTCTCTTCCTTTGGTCTCCCAACAAAATTTCCCGAACATCGCCCGTCAATTGCCTTGCATCAGTCTCGATTGGCACTTTGACTTGCAAAGGGTTTGCTTCCCCTGGGCCCTCCATTCCTTCCATTCCATCCATTCCATCCCTTCCATCTCCTCCATTCCCTTCTCCCATTCCTTTGGTTACAGCCCCCTCTTCTTGTTTGGCTTCCTATCTTCCTCCACTTCCGTCTCCATCTTCTCCATTTTCCAATTCACTTTTTGTTTCATTCCTTCCTTCTTCCCTCACTTCCTTGGCTATGAACCCAACCGTTTGCCCACCTGGAACTTCATCTTGCACCTTGGTATTCATCTGGACTCCCAAAAATTCAGTTGGCGGTCCCCAATAAGGTGGTGGTGGCGGTGGTGTGTTCATGGTATACCTCCGGAAACGGGGCAACACTAGCAAGACAAGTGAAATTGGGTCACTACCTTTATTATCACTAGTCAGTCCCAATTAGTACTTACCTGGAACTTGAGTACCCAGGAATTCAATCTCCAGCAATGGTGGTATGTTTTAATTAACCCTTGGAGCAGACCTACGACTCCGCATCTCTCTTGATGACTCCGTGGGAGAATTGACAGATGACTCGCTATTTATGGGGAAGGTACAAGCAACCTTGCAAAGAAAACACTGCTTGCACTTGCCTCAAAGACCTCTGACGGCAGTACTAGGGATACACCGCTTTTTTTGCCGAATACAGTTTTTGCAACGGCAGGATGACAATGACAACATTTTATCTAACTTATAAGTCTAACAAGTAATGAAGTAAATAATAATAAAGGGTATACAGTATTATCAACAACTTGAAATCAATGGGAAAATTTATCTGAACGCTTGCAGGAGCTTGCGTCTTTATACCCGGGCAACTGTAATGCATTGCACTTAGGGATTATTGTCTTCATCACTTCAACATATCCTCTCCTCAGTACCATCTACCTCAGTCTATAAGCATGACACAAATGAAGCACAACATCAATGGTGCAATCCGCTTACTTCCTCTGGCTTGCGTTTACCTTCCAATCTTGGCAACCAACTCAGTATATACTTGCAAACTTTGCAGTTAACTCCATACCAGTCGGCCATCCATTACAAGATCCAATTGCCATCCCTGGCCCATCAACAGCCTTGGACTTCCATCTCCGGTCAGGCACTGTTCATTAGTTTGCATCTACGTCTAATTAAGCCATCATTACTGTACAGTTCACAATTGGACTAGTCCCTACCCTGCCTACACTATTACTTCTCATTTGTATTACCTTGACATCATTTGCTCCTGTCTCAATTCATCATACATTTGTACACTCAGATTCTATTGTCTTGCACTTACGCCATGACCTTGGATATGATTGTACTATTGCTCTATTTCCTATCCTGTTCCTGTCACTCATTTGCCTCACCGCCTTCAACTGTAGTTGGCTCCTCATCAGGTTGTATCTAGTCACTTTGGATGACCTTATGAGGGCTACCCCCTTGCCTGATTATTTTCTGCTCATTTAGTTAATTTAATACGTTCTCGCATTTTGCTACAACCCAATTATCACATTGGACTTGGGTTGAATTTCCCTCCTCGGAACACACTCCATTCCTCTTGCCGTTTGTCAAGTGGAATCACTAACTTTGCACTTCACAACTGAGTCTTGCTATTTGCACTTGCCCTTGCACTCAGCATTCCTCCACGCTCACAATCATCTAAGAATTGCCCTATAGTACGTGGGGTGGTTGTGTGACAGCAGGGCCTGATGGCCCGTGTGGGGCTGTTGTGGCGGCTGAGGGATCCTGCCTGGGTCCAGCCAGTCAAAAACGACAGCCACTGCCGTGGGAGGGAGGCCCAGGGGCCCCGGCTCCCTCCCCCTCCCCTCGCTTGCCATTGCAAGGGGGAGGGGGTGGCTGGCTGGGTTGAACCAGCCAGCAACCGGCTGCAACAAGGCGGTTGGTCAGGGCAGGGCGGATTTCATCACCCCCTTGCCCAGGGGATGACAAGGCTGGCCGCAAGGAGAGCAATTGGCGGTGGGGGGGATCTGATCACCCTCCCCCCAACAAAGCAAGAGGGGCGCTCTCCCCCCCCCCCCTTTACCAAGGGGGAGGAGTGACGGGCTGAGGGGATCTGACCACCCCCCAGCCCACTATTCCTGTAAATTCCCTGGAGGTATTGACCCCCAGGGCCCCTGGTGAGGGTATTTGACTGCCCCCACCAGGGATTTGAGAGAAAGAGGGGAGGGCGGCATGTCCGCCGGTTACACACCCCCCCCCCCCCCAAGTGAGGTTGAGACCGGACCCAGGTGAGTCCTGGGTTCCACATGGCCCATATTTGGGGCCAGGGGCTGGCGGCATGAGGCATCCAGCCCATAAGAAAGGAAACTAGAGTAACTGGGCTGGTTGTAACGGACAACCAGCCAGGGGATTGAACAGAAAAGGGGCTGGTTCAGCCCCGTAACATTGGAAACACCAGAATGAACCAGAATAGGCTGGTTGTAAGGGTTCAAGGACTGATTCCATATGTGCTGATGTAGTCCAAACTAAGTAACAAGTTCTGTAGAGCCTGTAGATCTTCTTTGGGGCGGAAAATTTGCCTTTTGGATTGTTGTATCATGGGCTCACAAGAGGCCAATCTTTTGTACTTAAGGAGCTCTTCTCGCTGCTGTTTTCCATCCATCCATTCATCATCCAATTGAATTCATCAACAATATCATCCAACATGTTGCCCCCTTGTGAGAGCCCATCAAGCAATTATTGACACAAGGTTTCCAGCATTTCTTTTGCTTTAAATACTGCTCATTTTCCTAAGCTAATTGCTGGCCATAATTAAAACAATCTTTAGTCAATCTTGGCATCTGTTGCAATACAAGAACTTGTGTGACCAAGGCTGTCTCAAAGATTTCCTTGCACTTTGCTGTCCAAGCTATCTTTGGTCAATCATTCCATTTATCCTCCTCCAATATCTCTTCATAGGCCCTTTTTTTGACGTTGCAAAAAAATTTTTCCAAGATTTTCAGTCAGCCCCCTTTTATCAGTCTTGATTGGCACCATGACCCACACTTGGTTTCCCTTGCTTTGGTCTTCCATCCTATTTCCTTCCATTCCATCTCTCCCCATTTCAATACTTTCCTCCTGTTCCATCCCCTTCCCTTCTACCTCTCAGTTTCCTTCATTTCCTTCATTTCTGTCTTCATGTTCTGTTCTATTTCCTCTGTACGCTTCATTTTTTTCTTCCCTAGTCCCCCTGTAAATTTCCTCAATCTGTTCTTCACCTTGCACTTCAATTTGCACCTTGGAACCCATTTGATTTTTTGAAACTTGGCCAATGGTTGGGAATATAGTGGTGGTGGTGTATTGGTATTATTCCTATGGAACCTTGGCAATCCTGCAAAGGACAACAATTACATTCCATTAGTTAATTTTTTTCAGTTAGTTGGTCTCTAGCTTTAACCACTTGGATTCTGCACTCCTAGAAATTTGATCTCCGGCACTGGAAGAATATGATAATTCATGCAAGGGACACATTTTCAACTTTTTAGTTCACTGGTGGAAACCACTGGGGTATCAACCAATGATTTTCTATTTAATGGAAATTTAAAAGCTATTTTTTGAAGGCAAAATATTTTGCACTTGCATCAAAGACCTTGGGCAGCAGTGCTTGGGATGCATTTTATGTTACAGCAGATACAGTTTTTGCAACAACACAACAAGGATGAAAACATAATGAAGTATAAAGCCTTTTCAGAAAGAGATTTAGTAGTATAATAAGTAAATGGTATAAAGTAGGTAATGACTTTTGGAACAAATGGGAAAATCATCTAAAGGCTTGCAGAAGCTTGTGGCTTTGTTCCTGGGAAACTGTCATCCTCCAAGTTTAAGGGTTATTTTATTCTTCCATTCAGCATATCATTTTCCTCAGTACCATCTACCTCAGTCTGTAAGTGTGACACAAATAAAGCAAAACATCAATGGTGCCTGTTGCTTACTACTTGTGGCTTGCGTAAAAACCTTCCAATCTTGGAAACTCAGTATATAATTACAAATCTTGCATTTTAATCTAATACCAACCAACCATGAATTTGAAATTTGCTCTTCTACCCTGGATATCATTAATAATTTGACTTCCATTCCCATTCACACACTCATACTAGTTTTCACTCATGCATAGATAGTCACATCAACTTTATTGTTCAAAAATGGACTAGTCCCTTACCCTGCATAATCTACATCTTCATATTTGTATTGTCTTCACATTTCATTCCTTCCAGTCTCATCCATTTCTTTGTTGTACACTCATATTCTATTGTCTCTCACTTGCACTAAAACCTGGGAAACAATTGTAATTTTATTTCATTTTCCCATTCCATTCCTGTCATTTGTTGCCTCATTGCTTTCTAGCTTTAGTTGGCCATCCATCAGGTTGTATTTAGTCACCTTTGGATTACTTTTTAAAGGCTGTGTCACCTGCCTGAAGATTATCTCCTCAGTTATTTAATTTCATACTTTTGTTCATTTGCTAAATCCAGTCATCACAGTGGGCTTGGTTTTAGTTCCCTTCCGTTGGAAAATTTCATCCCCCTTGATGTTTTCTCAGCCATAAAATCATAATTTTGCACTTTTAAATTAGCCTTGCTACCTCACATTATCCCTTGCACTCAGTTTCTCCCTTTTTGATCATGATCATATAAGATTTCCCTAAAGTACGTGGGGTGGTTGTGTGGCATTTGAGGGATAGTATACTTGTCTGGGTGCAAGATGTGGGCCTTTGAGCTTGACCCTGTGATAATAAGAATGGGAAGGATGTAGTATATCCGCCTTTACAGCTGAAAATATGTCATCAAAGTCATGATAAACCAAAGGAAAAGACTCTCAAATGATTTCCAATTCTTCCATCTTGTCATCCTTGAACACCTGATTTGAACTGCTTGCACAATGCAAGAGGATTAGGGAGCTGAAAATACACCTTTTAGTAGAGGCTTCCTTCTCTTTGAAAAAAAAAGGAAGGGGTAAGTTTGTCATACAACCACCCCACATACTATAGGGAAATTCTTAGATGATTGTGAGAGCGGAGGAATGCTGAGTGCAAGGGCAAGTGCAAATAGCAAGACTCAGTTGCAAAGTGCAAACTTAGTGATACCACTTGACAAAGGGGGAGAGGAATGGAGTGTGTTCCAAGGAGGTAAACTCAACCCAAGTCCAATGTGATAACTGGGTTGTAGCAAAATGTGAGAACGTATGAAATTAACTAACTGAGGAGACAATCATCAGGCAAGGGGGTAGCCCTTATAAGGTAATCCAAAGTGACTAGATACAAGCTGATGGGGAGCAAACTACAGTTGAAGGCGGTGAGGAAAATGAGTGACAGGAATGGGATAGGAAATAGAGAAATAGTACAATCATATCCAAGGCCACGGCGTAAGTGCAAGACAATGGAGTCTGAGTGTACAAATTTATAATGAATTGAGACAGGAGCAAATAAATTTGAAGTTAATACGAGTGAGAAGTAATAGTGTATGCAGGATAGGGACTAGTCCATTTGCAAACTGTACAGTAATGATGGCGTAATTAGACGTAGATGCGAACTAACAAACAGTGCATGACCGGAGAAGGAAGTGCAAGGCTGTTGATGGGCCAGGGAAGAAGATTGGATCTTGTAATGGATGGCCAACCGGTATGGAGTTAACGGCAAAGTTTGCAAGTATATACTGAGTTGGTTGCCGAGATTGGAAGGTCAACGCAAGCCAGAGGAAGTAAGCGGATCCAAAGATTGGAAGGTCAACCCAAGCCAGAGGAAGTAAGTGCATTGCACCATTGATGTTGTGCTTTATTTGTGTCACGCTTATAGACTGAGGTAGATGGTACTGAGGAGAGGATATGTTGAAGTGATGAAGACAATAATCCCTAAGTGCGAGGCATGAAAGTTTCCTGGGTATAAAGACGCGAGCTCCTGCCAGCGTTCAGATGAATTTTCGTATTGATTTCAAGTCATTGATAATACTGTATACCCTTTATTATGATTTACTTCATTACTTGTTAGACTTATAATTTAGATAAAATTTTGTTATCGTCATCCTGCCGTTGCAAAAACTGTATTCGGCCAAACAAGCAATGTATCCCTAGTACTGCCGTCAGAGGTCTTTGAGGCAATTGTGAGCAGTGTTGTCTTTGCAAGGTCGCTTGTACCTTTCCAATAAATAGCAAGTTGTCTGTTGATGCTCCCACGGAGTCATCCAGAGAGATGCTGAGTTTTAGGTCTGGGCCAAGGGTTAATTACAAGATACCACCATTGCAGGAGATCAAATTCCAGGGTACTTGAGTTCCTGGTGAGTACTAATTGGGACTGACTAGTGATAATAAAGTTAGTGACTCAATTTCACTTGTCTTGCTAGTGTTTCCCCGTTTCCAGAGGTATACCATGAACACACCACCGCCATCACCACCTTATTGGGGACTGCCAACTGAATTTCTGGGAGTCCAGATGAATACCGAGGTGCAAGATGAAGTGCCAGGTGCGGAACCGGTTGGGGTCATAGCCAAGGAAGTGAGGAAGGAAGGAAGGAATGAAACAGAAAGGGAATTGGGAAATGGAGAAGATGGAGACAGAAGTGAAGGAAGAGAGGGAACGGAACAAGAAGAGGGGGCTGTATGTAATTATTATTATTTTTTTTTGTTGCATAAGGAATGGGAATTTCATTTGATAAGAATGAGAGGAGGATGAGAAGAAGAAATAATGCAATGAGATGGAGGGGTTGATTGATGGAATGGTGATGTGAAATGGAATGGGATTGGATAAGATGGAATGTGGGGTGGAATGGGATTGGATGGGATTGAATATGGAATGGAATGGGATTGGATGGGATGGAATCATGATTTTCAAGGTTTACAAGGGTAGCTTGCATGGAAATCTTGAATCAGATTGGGAGAATTGTAAAGGTGATGGGCTGGTTCCCACAAGTTGTGATCTTTGTTGGACTGGAAGCCAGACCATTGAACAAGGTATTGAAGTTTTCCTTTGCGTAACCTGGAATCCAGAATATGGCTTACTTCCCACTCTTGATGATTGAGGACAGTGACCGGTTTGGGAGGGGGATGATTCTTGCCCGGGTATAGGACTCAAGCTGGCTCTAGGAGATACACATGAAAGACCGGGTGGATACCTTTCCATTTTGCAGGTAAGGTGAGTTTAAAGGCATTGGGGGAGATGACTGATTCTACTTTAAAGGGGCCAAGCTTTCTTTCGCAGAGTTTGTGGGTTGGGCGAGTACTACAAATATTGCAAGCATTGAGC
The DNA here is from genome assembly GCA_025617555.3 of Puccinia polysora. Taxonomy (NCBI): domain Eukaryota; kingdom Fungi; phylum Basidiomycota; class Pucciniomycetes; order Pucciniales; family Pucciniaceae; genus Puccinia; species Puccinia polysora. Next base: position 15,519,013 of record CM062635.1, read on the forward strand.
CATACTTGATCTCCTACTGCAAAGGTTGGAGCCGTAGTGCAAAGTCTGTCTGCTTGCTGCTTATAGCGCTGGTTTTCTTCTTTGGGGTTGGTTCAAAGTTGCAATTGAAGGGATTGAATTTTTTCAAGTTAATCGGTAGAAGGTTGAAAGGTGCTACGTGAAGGGAAGAGAATGTTGGGTTTCTACCATAAAGAGTTTGGAAGGGCAACTGTTTGGTGGAGGAATGAGTGAATTTGTTGTAGGCAAACTCAGCTAGTGGGAGCCATTGCAACCAGTTGTCTTTTTGATAGGCAAAATACATTCAAAGATATTGTTTGAGAATCTGATTAAATTGCTTGGTTTGCCCGTCTGTCTCCGGGTGGTACGCTGTTGATAAATTGCAGTGATCTTCAAATGTTGGCATAGCAAGGTCCATAAGCTTGAGACAAACAGAGATCCACGATCACCAACTATATTATCAGGGAGACCATGTTTCAAAAATAAATATTCTATGAACAAGTTAGCTAAGTCTTCTGAAGAGGCTGTCACAATACTGCGCAGAAATAAAGCCATCTTTGAGAAGCAATCTACTACTACTAGAATAGCATCATATCCACTAGAAGAAGGTAATTGAGAGATGAAATCCATAGAAAGCAAGTGTCAAGGATGAGGCGGAATTGGAAGTGGCTGGAGCAGCCCATACTTGCGGTGATTTGAGGAGTTGTTACTATTGCAATCATAGCACCGGCTAAAATAGTCTTTTACTTCTTTGGTCATACCAGGCCAGTAGAAGTCTCATGCAATCAATTTGTAGGTTTTATCCTGCCCATGATGACCAGAAAGCAGAGAATTCTGCCGTGACTTGAAGATATCTAACTTAATGCAAGAATTATCTGGTACTACTATACAATTATCATAGACTAAGAATTCATTATCATAAATACTGTAACTACTATCTAATAAGTTTGCACTCTTGCAAATTTCAATGCACTTGGGGTTGTTGCATTGAGCTTGTCGGAGTTCGGAAGCCAAATCTTGTAAGTGAGCAATGATTGAACTGAGTTGGGAAGATTGGGTTGAGAAGAGTGTCCTAACGTTTTCAGGGTTGTTTTTGGCAAAGGTGCTCCCCCCCCCTGGGTAAACGTTTTCCCAAAGTGATAAAGAATCAGGGACTAACGCTTGTTTCCCAGGGCGGTACGTGATTGTAAAGTTAAACTCGGAGAGGTATTTGGCCCAACGGGCCTGTCTACATTTGAGGACTTTTGAGCTCATGAAATACTTTAAATAATTATGATCAGTTAAAATCTCAAAGGATTCTCAAAGGCTCAAAAGGTATGAACGCCATTTCTTGAAGCAATGAACAATTTCAAGAATTTCCTTGTCATGAATCTCATAGTTAAGCTCTGCAGCAAGCAACTTCCAAGACTCAAAAGCTACGGGGTGAAAGAGAGAAGTGGAGGAAGAGAACTGCAAGATTACTCCTGCAATTGCATAGTCGCTTGTGTCTGTTTTGACAATAGTGCAAGCCAGCTCATTGAAGTGAGCAAGTATTGGAGCAGTGGTGAAGGCTTTCTTCAGAGCTTCAAACTCCGAAGCAGCCTGGTTGGTAAAAACAAAAGGAGTGCCTTTTTGAAGAAGGTTAGTAAGATTCACGTTATTCTTAGCATAATGCTCAATGAACCTCCTATAAACATTACTGAAACCAAGGAAAACTTGAAGGCATTTAACGGAAGAAGGTGGGGGCCAGTCCAATATGCGTTTGCTTTTGGCTGGGTCCATCAATAGTCCTTGCTGCAAGACTAAAACACCTAGAAACCAAAGGGAAGAGGAATGGTATTCACACTTAGAGGCTTTTGCAAATAGGTCATTCTTGTGAAGTTGCTGCAGCACCTCTTGCACATGTGCAATGTTATCTTAAAGGTTCCTCAAGTAGACTAGTATATCATCTAGATATACCACAAGGTATTTACCTACAAGATTGGAGAAGATGTCATTGACCAAATGTAGAAAAGTGGAAGGAGCATTACAGAGGCCAAAAGGCATGACAGTATACTCATAACTGCCCAACCGGGTTCTCATTGCGGTCAAATACTCATGACCTTTTGTAATGCAAATTAGGTTATAGGCACCTCGAAGGTCTAACTTTGAGAAATAAGCAGCTCCATGGAAGAAGTTGAGGAGATGTGACATAGGCGGTACTGGATAGGCATTCTTCTGGGTTACCTGGTTCAGTTTCCTTTATTCAACACAAAGGCAAATTTCACCCTTCTTTTTTGGAACAAATAGGACAGGTGAACCGGTATTTGAATTGCTTGATCAAAGAAGTCCTTTTGCTACATTTTTGGAAATGTATTCTTGAACCCCAATTGATTCTTGCATCAAGAGAGAGTAGATTGGTCCTGGTGCCGGAGGTGGGCCAGTAAGTTTGATCTTGTGATTGCAAGAACGGGATGGAGGCAGTTTATCTTCTCTTGAAGCTGAGAAGATGTCAGCAAAGTCATGATAAACTGAAGGTAAAGACTCTTGAATGATTTCTAAATCTTCAATCTTGTCATCTTTGAGCACTGGATTTGAGGTGCTTGCATGGTGCAAGAGGATTAGGAAGCTCAACATACACTGTTTGGTTGGTGTCTGTTTCTCTCCAAAGGAACAGGAAAGAGGTAAGCTGGATAGGTAAGCAATGACTCCTAAATCTGAAGAGGGAACTTGGGAATGAAGGTCAGGATATTGCAAATCTCCTGGCGGAAAAGTGTCATCCAACTCAATGACAGTGTCCGGTAGGCTGTTTGATTCCTGTTTGACGGAAAGATTAGCATTCTGGGGGTGCAAGGTTCAAAGTTCAATTACTCCTTCTTGCCAATTCACATCCAGATTCCAGTCAACTAGGAAATCATGGCCTAGAATGGTATCATCCATTCCGGGTATAGCCAAGACAAATAAATCCCATTCAAAGCTGGGGAAATTGGAGAATTCAAAGGTCCATTTTGCCTTTTGGTAGACCCAATAAGACGGTTCAGTTGCACTACTTACTAAATAGATAGGAAATTTATCTATCTTGGAACGCGTAAGATTTTTGGAAGTGCAAAAGATTCACTGATGAAGGAAACATTAGTTCTGGAATCAAGTAAAACTTGATAAGGGGTGTTGTTGGAATGGAATAGGATAAATCTCAAACTAGGAGCACCTAGTGAATTTCAAGTGCAAATATTTACTTGCGGTGATTTAGATAATGTGTAGTTTTCCTTGCGAGTATCAGAAAAAATACAAGCTAATTTTTTGACTGCTTAGCTGCTTCACGCGCTAACCTCTTTGCAAAACTGTCAACATCATGTTTTCCTCCACAATACATACACAGCCCATTCTTCTCCCTCTGTAGCCGTTCCTTGTTCTGTAGCATCCCAGTTTCTTTTTCCAAGAACTTTGGAGTTTTTGTGAAGGTTTTCCCTTTTGAGTTGGAGTTCAAAGTCGGGGTTGGTTTGGATGGTTTTGGGTTCCTTGTTTTTTGCTTCAAGGAGTCATCCACCCTCGGAGCAGAGGTGGAGGGTCCATGGTTGTTTCGCCAAGAGCAATTCTTGTTGCAATAGCCATTATCAAGCTCAATCACTCAATCGATTAGCTGCTGGAGCAAGGTTGTATTATGCCCCCCAACTGAGAGCTGTTTGATTAAGCGTGCCAGTAGACCCTTTCGGAAATGGAAAAAAAGAGTGGCCTTGTTCCACTGGATGCAAGACTGCAAGGTTCAAAAGTGAGAAATATAAATGGAAGCTCTACTTTTTTCCTTCATAACTAGACTATTAAGTTTGTATTTGGCGTTTCAAACTTCATTGGGGATGCCAAACAGGGTGGACAGTTGTTGCTCAAACCTGTTTCAGTTGTTGAGAATACACGTGGGACTTTTGTTGGACAAAATTTTGAGGGACGGTTCAAACCACTGTGAGGCTCTACCTCCTAAGAAGGATGAAGCATACATAACTTTATGTCCATTGGAAGGGAAATTGTGGGAGTCATTTGAGAAGATGATTTTACAGTACTGTAGGTAGGATCTAAGCTTATGAGGGTGTTCTCCTGTAAAGTGATCAGGTTGCTTCATGCCTGGAGTGCAAAAGCTAGGAGTACTTGGACTAGATCGTGGGGCACCATGAGTGAGGGCCTGGATCAAAGTCAAAAGCGGGTTTGAAGCATTGGGCTTGGGAGCAGTACTGCAAACCCCTGGTCTACCACAAGTCAAGCTTTCATTGGAAGAATGATTGGAATCTGCAAATTCCGCAAGAGGGTCCTCCGGAACAACCCGTGGAGGATTCCAAGGATCATCGAGGGGTTCAACAGATGGCAATTTAGAAGGAGGAATGGGATCTAAGGGTTGTTGGGCCCAAGGAGCGCTGGTTCTCCCTACCCAATGGATATCATCATTGTAAGGGGCGAGGGAAGCATTCCCGGTTGAGCGAGTACATGACATCAAGAAGAAGAAGTCTACTATAGGTTGGCAAGCTACAATAGATGAGTTAAGTTAGTTAATTTACTGTCACATGACCATCCCACACACTATAGGGAAATTCTTAGATGATCATGAGCGCGGAGGAATGCTGAGTGCAAGGGCAAGTGCGAATAGCAAGACTCAGTTGCAAAGTGCAAACTTAGTGATGCCACTTGACAAACGGCAAGAGGAATGGAGTGTGTTCTGAGGAGGGAAACTCAACCCAAGTCCAATGTGATAACTGAGTTGTAGCAAAATGCGAGAACGTATGAAATTAACTAACTGAGGAGACAATCATCAGGCAAGGGGGTAGCCCTTATAAGGTAATTCAAAGTGACTAGATACAACCCGATGAGGAGCCAGCTACAGTTGAAGGCGGTGAGGCAAATGAGTGACAGGAACGGGATAGGAAATAGAGCAATAGTACAATCATATCCGAGGCCATGGCGTAAGTGCAAGACAATAGAACCTGAGTGTACAAATGTATGATGAATTGAGACAGGAGCAAATGAAGTTGAAGGTAATAGGAGTGAGAAGTAATAGTGTATGCAGGGTAGGGACTAGTCCAATTGCAAACTATACAGTAATTATGGCTTAATTAGACATAGATGCAAACTAACAAAAAGTGCGTGACCATAGATGGAAGGCCAAGGCTGTTGATGGGCCAGGGAAGGAGATTGTATCTCATAATGGATGGCCAACCGGTATGGATTTAACTGCAAAGTTTGCAAGTATATGCTGAGTTGTTTGCCGAGATTGGAAGGTCAACACAAGCCAGAGGAAGTAAGCAGATTGCACCATTGATGTTGTGCTTTATTTTTGCCACGCTTATAGACTGAGGTAGATGGTACTGAGGAGAGGATATGTCAAAGTGATGAAGACAATAATCCCTAAGTGCAAGGCATGACAAAATTTTACAAATAGGCAATTACTTCTAAATTGGAAGAGGGAAATTGTGAATGAAGGTCAGGATATTGCAAATCTCCTGGTGGAAAATTTCATCCACCTTAATGAAAGTGTCAGGTAGGCTGTTTGATGCCTGTTTGACAATACTTTTATTATGCTGGGGCTGTAAGGTTTGAAGGTGAAGTACTCATTCTTGCCAGTTCAAATCTTGGTTCCAGTAAGCTAGAAAGTTGTGGCCTAGAATGGTGAAGTCTATTCTGGAGATATCCAGAACAAATAAATTGCATTCAAAGCTGGGAAAATTGAAAAATTCAAAGGTTCATTTTAACTTATTGGTGAGCCAATTAGATGGCTTGTTTGCATTACTTACTAAATAGATGGGAAACTTATCTTTATCAGAATTTGTAAGATTTTTGGAATTTTCAAAAGATGAACTTATTGATAAATATTAGCACCAGAATCAAGTAAAACACAATAAGCGGTGTTTTTGGAATTACAAAGGAAAAATCTTTAATTTGGGGCACCAAGTGGTAGTTTGAATTTCATTGAAAGAAAGAAGTAAAGACTAAGAGGGGTGTGAGGCAGTCTGAGAAACAACAGGATTCAGCTGAGAGACGAGAGAATAAAGAATTGAAGAAAACAGAAGATAGACAAAGGACAGCAGAAATCATACCATACAGTTGACAATGAGCGTTGAGGGAATCTGGATTGACAATGGCAATATGAGTTGAAGAAGGACCGGCAAGAGTTTGCGGCTGGGACGTTGGTGTTGAGTCAAGGAGAATTGATTGGGGATTGTTGTGAAGTTGACAAGGTGGATTGAGACGTGAGAGGATTGAGAATGATAAGAAGGAAAGAAATGTGAGGACAAAGGAGATGAAAGAGGAAAATGAACAGAAGAGAATCAGAAATGAAATTGGAGAGAAGATCACACTGTTGAGAGAAAGGAAAAAGGAAAGGCCACGGTTGAGTCCCCGGGAGAGTTGATGAGTGAGGCCAGGGGCCGCAAGCTGGAGAGAGAGCGGTAGCTGCGCCAACTGCAAGCTAGCAGTGCGCGGGCTGGCAGAGTATGTTTTGGCCATCTTAGGACGCTTGGGATGAGGATTAGGAGGAGGATTTAACACCCCCTGTGTCTGGTAGGATTTCAGGATGTGTGAACTGAGAATTGATGACTTGAAGAAGTTTTGCAAGAGTGGCTTTAGATAAAGCCTTTGTTAAGCCGTCGGCGATCATATTGGAAGAAGAAATGAGATTGATTTTAAGATTGTTGGCCTTGAGTTCTTTGCGGATGGATTTGGTTTTGATGTTGATATGGCAAGTCTTGAAGTCACACCCAAACTTCTTTAATTTGTCATGGAGCCCCTTATTGTCAATGTAATGTAGACTGGGTTGAATTGGTTTTTCCCACATTTCCAATATGAGCCCTCTCATCCATATAGCCTTGAGGAATGAATCAACCAGTGGATTCATTTCTGCTTTGGTGGTTGAATGAGTAACGTTCCGCTGGCAATAGCTGCTCCAAGAGATGGGGGATCCAAATAGCAGGGTGAGGTGGCCGGATTGGGAATGTCTTGTCTCATGATTGTTGTTCCAGGTAGTGTTGCTGTAACAATGCAGTTGAGTCTTGGGTGTTTCACTTCCAGCACAAGAGAGAGGTGACTAGTTGCCTTCAGGTATTTCCAGCAGCGCTTAACTTCCCACCAGTAATTAATTCCGTGATGTTCACAGAATCGAGCCAGACTGGAAACAGCATTACTGATTTCTGGGCAAGTGAGGCAAGCAATGTAATTCATCAGAAAAACCGTGGACCGGTAGTTGAGGTTGAGGGATTTTAATTCTTCATGTTCTTCATCCGTGGTGGGTTGCAGATTTAGGTGGGCAGTCAGCGGAATTGAGGAGTGGTTACAATCACTGAGATTGAGTTCTTTCAGTCCGGGTTGATGTGTTTTGGTTTGGAAAGAAGAATTTTATTGTTCTCCTGGGAATACTTCATGCCCAGGATGGTGTTTGGCTTGTGTGCGGCGGAGTTTGAAAATCGGTTGAGGAAGTTCTGTTTGAATTGATTGCCAAGACCAACAAGGATGAGGTCATTGACGTGGAAGAAGATGATTGATTTATGCTGGGGATTCAAATAAAGGCAGGGATTGCTGGAGGATTCATGAAACCCCTGGCTGGATAGCCATTGAGTGAGGGTTTTGAACCAGTTGAGAGGGGCTTGCTTGAGTCCGTTGTAGAGACTCCAAGGGATAATGGGATTATTTATCAAATTGCTTGCTGGCAGTCACTAGAAGGGGAATTTAGTTTACTACTTATCTTGAAGAGATAGAGGTAACCTAAGATGGTTTTGAATTGCCTGCCCTTCTGAACTATAATAAGTCTGCACAATAATTTTTTTTAATTTATGGCTGGTTTTCTTTGAGACTTAAAATAGGTCTCTTATCAGACCTAGATTAATTATTAATAGAGATTTTTAGGAATTGCAAGACTATTCCAGGTTGGATTGGATTATTGGCAAGCTTCCACCAATTAATAATCAAGAATTTTCGACTTTTCTGACTATTTTTTCCAAGTTCCAATCAAAGGACTAAGGGTTGACTAAAAGGTGTTTAACCAGTTGGAGGACCCAAGAATGGGCTTGCCCACAGGGAGCTGGGCGGAAAAAAAAATCTTGGTTGGTTGTTCTGTTGTGCTCTTCCTCTTTTATGAATTTACTAATCAAAAAAATAAGGGGTTTTCCCTCTTAAAAAATAGGTGCTGAATAACAGGCCTTTTCTCAAGAAACCTACTTCAAGAACACCTGGATTTGGGTCAAATGGTCAATGATAATTTCGTGATTGATACTTTATTTCCTTTTCACTTGATTCTGGTTCACTTATAACTGGGTACTAGGCAAGTAACTGGTCAGGCAGAGGCCATAATTCACATCCCGGGCAGAAGCCATGCTAGACAACTTGGATAGGGCAAAAGAGGCCCCTTAAATATAAAAATACTTCCTCAGGGGATGCTCAGGGCTCCCATGAGTGCGGTTCTGAGCCTCTCTCTGCACTTTTGAAGCACAGGAGGGTACAGTTACATGAGACAGATCATTCTGGTGATAAAATTTGTAAATCAGGCTGAGAGATAACTGTATTTTTTAGTTCAATCTTTGAGATTCAGGCAGAGGTATGAGCTAAAAGATAAGAATGGTGTGATCTGGACGCTTCTGAGTGCTTATCTTGTATAAAAAATGATGCAGAAGTTGCCTGCAGCTTGAGTTAATTTTGCTGGTTGGGAAAAGCATGAAACATGCTTGGCAGCTGCAAGCCCTCTTTGGTAGCTTGAATGGTGTGACCTGCATGGGTTTTGTGGTGGAAAGTCATGTGCTGGGTGTTTCTTAGGACGCTTCTGAGGCCTTATCATGTATAAAATGTTGCAGGAACTGACTGCATGCTTTTTCAATGGAATTAGCTGTAGAGATATGAGGTATTTTGTTTTACCACATCCTCCCTTGGGTGACTTGAGAGTGTGGCTTGCAGGTGTTTTATGGTTGATATGGTGGCAAACTGAGTATCAGAGTGCTTCAGAGGACGGTTCAGAGGCCTTATCTGGTGGTGGAAGTTCCAGAAAGGTCATGTGTACTGAGGTTTTATTGCTGGTTGGTGTGAATTGAGATGTACTTGGCTGCATGAGCCCCTACTTCTGTTGGTGCATGTATGAGTGTTGTATGGTTGGATTGGTGGAAAACTGAGTGTCAGAGTGCTTCAGAGGACGGTTCAGAGGCCTTATCTGGTGGTGAAAGTTCCAGGAAGGTCATGTGTACTGAGTTGTTATTGCTGGTTGGTGAGAATTGAGACATACTTGGCTACATGAGCCCCTACTTCTGTTGGTGCATGTATGAGTGTTGTATGGTTGGATTGGTGACAAACTGAGTGTCAGAGTGCTTCAGAGGACGGTTCAGAGGCCCTGAATTGTACTGAATGATCCAGGAAGGTAGTTTAACTTGGTGTCATAGTACTGGTTGTAGTGTAAAATTGGTACTGGTATGGTTTAAGTCCTGCTGGTATGGGTCTGTTGTTTTGTTGTGTGGTTATTTTAATCATAATCTTTTGCCATTATATATTCAATGAATCTTTCATTTAGTAATCCTTGTGACATCATCCAGCCTTTGCAAGGTGTTGGGTTGTTTGTGACAGGTGTTTGATATGGTTGAAGGGGGTTATCTAGTGATGTATTTGGGCTTTGAGGTTGGTTTTAGTTCAGGGTGTAGTTTATGAGAGGTTTGGAATTAATTTGTGAGGCTAATTTGATAAAAAGTACAATAAAAATTGAGTCTGATGGCTATAGGACAGGTTTGGTTTACCACACCGTAAAGAGATTTCTTTAGCTTGAGATATTTTGGAGGTTCTAGGGAATCCTTTTGGGGTTTTTATGATCACGTCTTTGTTAAGAGGACCATACAGAAATGCGCTCTTGATGTTGAATTGAGTGATTGGTAGTTTTTTGTAGAGCCCAAACAGAAGTGCTATTCTGATTGAAGCTGCCTTGCCCGTTGGGCAGAAAGTATCTTGATAGTTGAGCCCATAGATTGGATCAAACCCTTGTATGCATAATTGACTTTTGTAGATGAGCGGGTCCCTGTGGCAATTATCCTTGATGAAATAAACCCAGGTCATATTTAGAGGATTGGCTGGTTCAGGCCCGTTGTAGTCTTCCCATACTTCCATGCTTTCTATACCGTTTAGTTCAGCATTCATTGACAATTGCCACTTTTCAAAGTCTTGACATTTCTTTGCTTGTTTGTAGGACTTCGGAACAAAGTAGTGGTGATAGCCATAAAAATCGGGAGGTTTGAGCAAGGATCAATTGCAAAGCAGCCTGGAGGGAGCGAGTTCCTCAGCTACATCTATTGACAAGTAGGAGTCTTGATTGTTGATGGACAAGGATGAATCAGATTCTGAGGGAGTAGGATTGCCTATTCGAGGATGTGAGTTGGTGGTAGGAGAATTTCTGGAAGGGGAAGTACTGGTAGTAGTTGGAAAGTCAATGTCAAGCAGGCTAACAGTTGTATAGTTGTTGTTGGAGGGAGCATTTGCATTGGATTTGATAATCTTGATGTGCTTGGAGTAGATGATTGAGTTGTAGGGTTTGAGAATGGGCTATGAGAGTAGATCAGGATTGAAGCCTATGAGAGTTCCTTTGAGCCCCCAATTGGCAAATTTTTCTCCACGTGAAAGTTTCATGTTCAGGTACACTACTTTGGAGCCCAGGGGGTGGAAGTAGTCCAGCGGCAGTGACTTGTTGATGAAGATTTTTATTATGGAGATTTCTGATGCGGGAGCTTCAGGATTTGGTTGAGCATGAGCGTCAAGGCTTTAGCTACTTCAACCCAGAAATAATGCAGAAGCTTGGAAGATCAAAGATTGGTTCTGATGGATTCAGCTATATTTCAGTTAGCGCGCTCCACCGGTCCGTTGTGTTTGTGGTGATACGCTTCAGTTACAATGTGTTGTATAGCATTCTCTTCAAAGAAGGATTGTAGTTCATGAGACACAAATTTGCCTCCGCCATTGGAGCAGATGGTGGAGGGAAAATGTCCTTGTTTTTGCTTCTCAAATCTGAGAATGGATAAAAGATTAAGACAAGCGTCAAATTTGTTTCTTAGATGAATATCTGATAGATAAACAGAGCAGCTGTGGACAATTGTCATGATGTACCTCATCCCGTTGCAGGATTCTGGGTTGATTGGTCCCATGAGGTCAACGTGGAGTTTTTCAAACGGTTTCAAGGCAAGGGTAGCTTTCTTGCTGAAAGGGGTTTTGGTGATTTTGGAGAAGGCACAGTCTGGGCATTGAAAATTTTTGATTAGGGCGTTAGGAATGTTTGGTTGTGCGTTCTTTGACCAAAGAGGGCTGGCGTGGCCAAGAGATTGATGGAGGTAAAGCAGTTTATTGTCATCAAAGGTTTTTTGAGTCAGGTAGCTGATTCTGGAGTGATTACCAATTGACAAAGGAAGATTTAGGGCAAAGAGATTGTTGAGGATGAATCCTTTGAACGCAAGGACTTTGGAGCAGAAAACCTTGAAGGAGTTGCCGTGGGCACAAATTGAGCATTGCTTTTTAGAGACCAGGGTTCCGGGACTGATGAGGTTGATAACTAAATCTGGGACAAATAAGCAATTGGAAAGATGGATTTGGGAATGTTTCCAAGTAAGGACAACGTCTCCTTTTCCTTTAATTGGGAGAGTTTCACCATCTTTTCCAGTACTGATGTGTCCTTTGTTGCATTCTTGAAGGGATGTGAATTATTCAGTTGAATTGAACATGTTGCATGAGGCCCCCAAGTTGAGAATGATCCAATGATCAGCTTTGACCTTGTTAATCCATGTTGTGAGAAGAGTAAGATAATGAGCTACTTTGTGATTTTTTGATTGCCGTTGAGCTCTCCATTTTTCCTGCGATTCTTTCCACCAATCTGGTGCAAGGTGTTCGTACTTTTGCCAGCACCTTTTCTCAGGATGATCTGTTGCGTTTGGGTTGTGGTAACCTTGCTTGCAGCGAGGAACTTTGGCCATCAAGGTTTTTGGTTTGTTAGACATGAGTGCGGTTTCTCAAACTGGTCCTTTGGTAATTTTAGACTTTGATTAATTCTTGAGTTGGGTAAGATGGTTGAGGACAAGATCAACGGTAACTTCCTTGTCGGAATGCATAATTTTCTTTCGGAGTTAATGGAGGGAAGTTGGGAATTTGAAAAGCACAAGGTAGGCCAGTATATCCGTAGGGAGTTCTATACCAACATCAATCATCTTTTTGAGGGATATTTTGATTTCTGTGATGAAGGAAGAAATTGCGTCAGGTTTGAAAGACTGATATAGGAATTCATTGAAGAGTCTAGCTTGGTTTGCGGTTTGAGATGATGCAAACCTTTCCTTGATGGTCTTCCAGAGACTCTTGGCTGAGTTGATGTTGTCCTGATTCACTACGTTATTGTGAGTAGTAGAGTCAATTTTGGAAAGAATTATTACGCGGGTTTCAAGTTCGTTGGAAGAGCTGAGATTTTTGAAATTGTCATCCAGGGTAGATTTGATTCCTTTGAGTTTGAAGAGGATAGATATTTTATCTTTCCAGATTGAGTAGTTTTTGTTGGTGAGGTTGAGAACGGCTTCAAGTGCGGCTTTGAGCATGATTTTCTGAAATCCGTCCGATGAGCCAGGTCCCTCCATGGTCTTGACAGAAGATTAGCGAGTCGTGCAATTTGGCTTTTAACCGTGTAGTTTGAATTTCATTGAAAGAAAGAAGTCAAGACTAAGAGGGACCTGACGCAGTCTGAGAAACAACAGGATTCAGTTGAGAGACAAGAGACTAAAGAATTGAAGAAAACATCAGATAGAAAAAGGAAAGCTGAAATCATACCAGACAGTTGACGATGAGCTTTGAGGGAATCTGGATTGAAAATGGAGATTTGAGTTGAAGAAGGACCGTTGAGAGTTTGCCGCTGGGACGTTGGTGTTGAATCAAGGAGAATTGATTGGGGATTTTTGTGAAGTTGACAAGGTGGATTGAGACGTGAGAGGATTGAGAATGATAAGAAGGAAAGAAATGTGAGGACAAAGGAGATGAAAGAGGAAAATGAACAGAAGAGAATCAGAAATTAAATCGGAGAGAAGATCACACTGTTGAGAGAAAGGAAAAAGGAAAGGCCACGGTCAAGTCCCCAGGAGAGTTGATGAGTGAGGCCAGGGGCCGCAAGCTGGAGAGAGAGCAGTAGCTGCGCCAAATGAAAGCTAGCAGTGCCCGGGCTGGAAGAGTATGTTGTGGCCATTGTAGGACGCTTGGGAAAAGGATTAGGAGGAGGATTTAACACAAGTGACTTGCAAGTGAAAAGATTGACTTGCTGTCATTGAGATAATGTGAAGTCTTCCTTGCAATTATTAGAAAAAATTCAAGCTAATCTTTTGACTGCTTAGCCACTTCATGCGCTAGCAGCCTTGCAAAACTATTCAAACAATGTTTTCCCCCACAATACATACATAACCTATCTCTTTCCCTCCATTGCTGTTCCTTTTCTGGAGAATTGCAGTTTCCTTATCCAGGAACTTAAGGGTTTTGGAAACTGTATTCCCCTTTGGGTTGTAGTTCAAAGTCGGATTTGGTTTTGAGTGTTTTGGATTCTTTGATTGTTGCTTGAAAGAGTTTTCTGCCTCCAGAGCCAATGTTGAATATCCATGGTTGTCTTTTCAAGCTTGGTTCTTGTTGTGATAGCCATTATCAAGCTCAATCACCCAATCAATTATTTGCTGGAGGGAGGTTGTCTTATGTCCCCCAACTGCAAGCAGTTTGATTAGGTGACTGGTAAGCCCTTTCAAAAGTGAAATCAAAGTGCGGCCTTGTTCCCTTGGATGTAAGACTGCAGAGTTTTAAAATAAGACATTTAAACAGAAACCCTACTATTCTCCTTCAAAAATATTTTTATTTGGTGTTTTGGAATTTTTTGGGGTTGCCAAAAAAGGTGAAACTTTGCTGCTCAAACTTATCCCAATTGTTGAGAATACAAGTTGGACTCATATTTGATAATAGTTTGAGGTATAGTTCAAACCACTTGGAGGCTCTACCTCCTAAGAAGGAAGATGTGTACACAACTTGATATCTGTTGGAAGGAAGGTTATTTGGATTGTTTAAGAGAATAATTTTGCAATACTTTAAGTAAGATCTAAGTTTATAGGAGTGTTCCCCCGTAAAATGGTTGGGCTGCTTCATGCCCAGAGTAAGCAAGGCATTTTTGTTAAGAGTCTTGATAAAATCAGAGAGAATGGTCAAAGTGTTTGCCTTGGGAGCACTAGTGCAAACCCTTGATCTACCGTCATTCAAGGTTTCATTGGAAGAGTGTTTGTATTTTTTGATTTCCTCAAGAGGGTCCACAAGAGCTTCCTGTTGGGGAGTAAGGGGGTTTTCCAGAGGTTCAACCAAAGAAGATTTAGAAGAAGGGACTGGATCTAGGGGTTTTTGGGTCCCTGAAGCCCTGGATCTCCCTAACCAATGAATATCACCATTGTAAGGGGTGAGTGAAGCATCCCCATTGGAGCAAGTATGTGACATTGTTAAAGAAAAATCTACTACAGGGCACAACTATGATAGATGGATTGCTTTAATTAATTTATTATCACACAGCCCCCCATTTAATATAGGGCAATCTTTATATGATTGTGAGCACAAATGAGGAAACTGAGAGCAATAGATAAGTTTGAGGTAGCAAGGCTAACTGCAAAGTGCAAAATGAAGTTTGATGACTCATCAGACAGAAAGAGGGAATGAATTTTTCCAGTGGGAGGAAACAAAAGCCAAGCCCAATTTGATGACTTGTTTGATCAAAAAGCAAGAAAGTATGATATTAACTAACTGAGGAAACAATCTTCAGGCAGGTTTCATGGACTTTATAAGGTAATCCGATGATTACTAAATAAAACCTGATTGACAGCTACCTACATCTTAGGAAGCAATGATGCAATGAATGAACAGAACAGAATGGGGAAAATTCAATAAAATCACATTTGTTTTGAAGGCAGTAGTGTAGGTGCAAGACAATATAACATGAATGTACAAAACACAATGGATGAGACAAGGAAGTAATGAGATGTGAGGAAAATTAAAATGAAAGGATATAGTTATGCAGGGAAAGGGACTATTCTATTTTCAAACTATCAAGTTGATATGGCTATCTAGGTGTTAGAATTATGGCCAGCAATTAGCTTAGGCAAATGAGAAGTATTTAAAGCAAAGGAAATGCTGGACACTGGGTGTCAATATTGTCTCATGGGGCTCTCACAATGGGGCAATATCTTGGATGAATTTGATTGGAATGATGAATGAATGAATGGAAAACAGCAGAGAGAAGGGCTCCTTAAGTACAAAAGATTGGCCTCTTGTGGGCCCATGATACAACAAGCCAAAAGCCAAATTTTCCGCCCCTAAAGAGCTCTACAGGCTCTACTGGCCTTTTTACTTGGTTTGGACTACATCAGCCCACATGGCATCAGTCCCTGTACCCTTACAACCAGC
Source organism: Puccinia polysora (assembly GCA_025617555.3). Taxonomy (NCBI): domain Eukaryota; kingdom Fungi; phylum Basidiomycota; class Pucciniomycetes; order Pucciniales; family Pucciniaceae; genus Puccinia; species Puccinia polysora. Next base: position 15,534,403 of record CM062635.1, read on the forward strand.
CTATTCTGGTTATTTCTGGTGTTTCCACCTCAATGGGGCTGAACCAGCCCCTTAACTGTTCAATCTCCTTGGCTGGTTGTCCTTTAAAACCAGCCATGATTACCTTTATTGCCTTGTTTACGGGCTGGTTGCCTCATGCAGCCAGCCCCTGGCCCCTTAAATGGGCCAGGTGGGACCCAGGGCACACCTGGGTCCCATCTCAGACTCACATGGGGGGTGTGTGACCAGCGGACATGCTGTCCCCCCCCTTTTTCTCTCAAATCCCTGGTGGGGGCGGTCAAATCCCCTCACCAGGGGCCCTGGGGGTTGATACCCCCAGGGCTTTGTCAAGTAAATTTGCCTGGGAGGTGGTCAAGTCCCCCCAGGCCCATTGCTCCTCCCCCTTGGTAAAGGGGGGGGGAGAGCGCCCCTGCCCTGCTTGGTTGCCTCAAACAATCAATGGTGGGGGGGTGATGAAATCACCCCCACCTGCTGGTTGCTACTCTTGCGGCCGGCGCCGCCACCTCCTTGGGCAAGGGAGTGGTCAGTTCCCCCCTGCCCTGACCAACCGCGCTGTCGCGGTTGGTTGCTGGCTGGTTCAACCCAGCCATCCTGCCCCCATCCCCTTTGTGACGGCAAGCGAGGGGAGGGGGAGTGATCCGGGGCCCCAAGCCCCGGCTCTGTGGTGCTGGTCGCCTAGCGCCACCAGCTGGGCCCGCGCGGGATCCCTTGGCCGCGGGACAGCCTCGCGGCGGGCTTTTGGGCCCCGTGTGGGCCGCACCGAGGAACAAAGGCGGCCCCAAACAGGCTGAAACAGGGGCAGCAGCCCTGAGCGGGTTGCAACACGGGCGGCCGCCCCAAGCCCGAACTGTGGGAATTACATACTTTGGCGGGCCAGTCCGTCTGGCCAAGTATGTCCATAATAAAGCTTGGGCCCTTTTATGCCCAAAAAGGCCCATCTGGCTTGGGTGGCCCATCCAACCTGGCGGGCCTGTGAGGGCCTGTGTCCCAAAAGACCATAAAAACTTGTTTTGGCGCCCAAATTCCCAAAGCCAATAACACCCACATAGGCCCACGTGGCCCACATGATGTCCAATGGGCCGTGGAGCCCCATTTTTGCATCCCATTTGGATTACACACTCCTATGCACATTACCTGAGTGCATCCGCATTTTAACACTAGGCATGGGTGAAAACTAGTTATTGTGTGACCAAGAATGGCATTCCAAGGGTAGAAGAGCAAAGCTCAGATGGATGGCAAACCATATTAGAAATAACAGGAAAGATTTGCCAGTATATACTGAGTCTCCAAGATTGGAAGGTCATGATGCTATACAAAGTTAGTAAGAAGAAGGCTCCATTGATGTTGTGCTTTATTTTTTTCACACTTGTGGACTGAGGTAGATGGTACTGAAGAAAAGGGTATCTAAAAATGATGAAGACAATGAACCTTAACCTTGGAGCGTGAAATTGCTCCTTGTAGCATTTGTTTTCTGCTTTGAGGTTTCTTCAAAGTTGCAATTGTAGATATTGAATGAGACTGAGGTAGTTGTTAGCTGTTTTTGAAGGTGCTATTTGAATGGAGTAAAAATTTGGGCTCCTTTCATAAAGAGTTTGAAATTTTGACTGCTTGGTGGAAGAATCAGTTGAATTTTGGTATGCAAACTTGGCCAGCAGAAGCAATTTTGACCAGCCTTCCTGTTGATTCAAGAATTAAATTCAATGATATTTTTCAAGGATCTGATTGACTTTTTTGGTCTGCCCTTCTGTTTTGGAATAGTAAACCATTTTTAAGTTGCCATTTATTGTCTAATTTTGGCACAGCAAGGTCCAGAAGCTAGATAAAAATTGTGATCCACAATCAATAAATGCATTATCAGGGAGGCCATGCTTTTAGAAAACATTTTTCATGAAAAGATTAGCTAGGTCTTCTGAAGAGTTTTTAAAATTACTGCAAATAAATAAATACCTCTTTGAGAAGAAATCTATTACAACCAAATAGCATCATAACCACTAGAAATAGGTAATTTCAAAATGAAATCCATAGACAGTGAGTGAAAAGGAATGAGAAGGATTGGAAGCAGCTGAAGCAGCCCATACTTCCAGTGATTTGAGTACTTCATAAAATTGCAATCATAGCATGTGCTAAAATATTCTTTTAATTCTTTGGTCATACCAGGCCAATAGAAGTATTTTTCAATGAATTTGTATGTTTTATACTGATCATAATGACCAGCAAGCACAGATTCATTCCAAGATTTGAAGATATCTAACTTAATCAAGGGCTTTTGGGTAATACTATACAACATTTAAGAGCTAAATAGCCATTTTCATCCATACCTCAACTGCTTGTTGGTGAAGTTGCAATCTTGAAAGGTTTTTTACACTTGGGGTTATCAAGTTGAGACTGCCAAAGTTTGGATCATTTTTCTTGAATTTTGGTAATAATCAAACTAATTTGGATGTCAGACTGATTTGAGAAGATTTTCCCAAATTTTTAAGGTTTTTTATTTTCAAAGGTGCTTCCCCCCTTGGGTACACATTGTCGTAACATAATAAAGCATCAGGGACTACCCCTTCCTTCCCAGGGTGGTACATGATTTTAAATTTTAAATTGGAGAGTTATTTGGCCCATTGTGCCTATCTGAGTGTAAGAAATTTTCTTCTCATGAATTCCTTAAGATAATATTAATCAGTTAAAAATTTGAAAGGTTCCATGAGACTGAAAATACATCAATGCCATTTCTTCAAACAATCAAAAATTGCAAGATTTTTCTTGTCATCAATGTCATATTCAAACATGGCTGAAAGCATTTTTCAAGACTCAAAAGATTGGAAGAAGAAGAAAACAACAAGATAACTCCTGTGATATCATAGTTGCTTGTGTTGTTTTTAAAAATAGTGCAAGACATTTGATTTAAGTGAGAAATTATTGGATCAGTGTTAAAAGCTTTCTTCAGAGTGTCAAAATCAATAGCAGCTTGTTCAGTAAAAACAAAATGAGTGTCTTTTTAAATTAGGTTAGTAAGATTGAAGGTCTTTTTGTGAAACACTCAATTGACCTTCTATAAAAACTAGTGAACCCTAATATAACTTGAAATCATTTGACTGAATTAGGTGCGTGCCAGTCCAAGATGTGTTGGCTTTTGGCTGGGTCCCTGGATATTACTTTCTGAAAAACTACCACACCTAGAAATTGGACGTAATGAGTGTGGAATTTGCACTTGGAGTATTTTTCAAAAATTTTATTCTTTCAAATTAACTCAAGCACCTCTTGAACATTCTCCACATAGTCTCCAAGAGTCCTCTACTAGAATATCATATTTTCAAGATACAACAAAAGTTATTTCCATATGGGATCTTCAAAATATTGTTAACAGAATTATGAAAAGTAGGGGGATCATTTCAGAGGCGGAATGCAATAACAATTTATTCATCAATTCCAAAATGAGTTCTTATTTTGGTCAATTATTTGTCACCTTTTGCAATTCAAATCAATTTATAGGCACCTTGAAGGTATACCTTTGAGAAATAAGTAGCTCCATGGAAGAGAGTAAGAAGGGGCAACATAGGTTTAACTGGATAGGCTTTCTTCTGGGTTAATCAATTCATTTTCCTGTATTCAAGACACAGGAAAAGTCCAGTATCCTTTTTGGGCACAAAAATTACTGGAAAGCCTGTGTTCAAATTGCTGGGTCAAAGAAATTCTTTTGATAGATTTTCCACAATGTATTCCTGAAGCGCAGTTGATTCTTTCTTTCAGAGAGAGTAAACTGGTCTTAGTGCCATAGCTGGGCTGGCTAGCTTGATCTGGTGATCATAAGAATGGGAAGGAGGGAATTTATTTGACTTTAAGGATTAAAATATTTCAAAAATTTATGATAAAAAAAAATTAAATACTTTCAAATCATTTCTAAATCTTGAATCTTGTCATCATCATCTTTGATCATGGATTACAAAGTATTTTTATGGTTCAAAGTATTTTCATGGTGCAAGAGTATTAGGGAGTTCAAAATACACCTTTTGGTAGGTGCGTGATTTTCTTTGTAGAAGAAAGGAAGAGCTAAGTTGGATAAGTAAGCAATAACTCCTAAATCTGAATGGGAATCAAAGTCAGGATATTGAAAATCTCCTGGTGTCAAAGTGTCATCCTACTCAATGACAGTGCCAGTTAGACTGTTCAATTCCTGGTTGATGGAATGGATGGTTTCTTAGGGTTGAAACGCTTGCAGGTTAATTACTCCTCCTTTCCAATTCACATGCAGATTCCAATACACTAAAATTTCATTTCCTAGAATGGTCAAATCCATTCCAGGGATATGTAACACAAATAGGTCAAATTCAAAGCTGTGGAAACTGGAAAATCCAAAATTCCATTTTGTCTTATGGGTAAAACAATGAGACATTTTGAGGAAAATAGGATTGGTCACCAAGACCAGACTGATTTGATTTCAAACAAGACAAGACTGATTGTGAGAATTAAAGGCAGAATTAAAGACAATGAAATTGAGATAATGAATTACAAGAAAGGCAACCAACAGAGGACCAGTCTGGCTGAGATCTGAGAGCTAGAAATTGAACAGAGTTTTCAGAGATAAGCCAGAGTGGTTGGGAATCAGCTAGATTGGAATGATTGAGAGCTTTGAGGCGCCTTGAGAGATCTGGTCTGAACAGTAGATCAATGAGTTTGAATTTATTGATGAGTTTAATGATTTGATCTTACAGAGATCAACCTGGCTTCCTGAGTTCAACAATTGAGTTGTGGCTTGCTGATCAAATGGATTGTCAATTGTTGTGGTACGTTGTTGTGACCAATCCGGGACACCACGGGAAAAAAAAAAAAAATCGGATTTCAGTTGTACCCCTATGGGTAGCTTCATTTCCCCCCATCTCTCAACTTCTCCCTGTCCTAGCGGTCTAGGACAGGCCTCTTGCCTGTCTCTCCGCTTCAATCCCCCCCTTCTATGTTCAACTCCTACTTGTTGCGCTCGCGGCCCTGACTTTTGGCAACGCAAGCAATTGTCGAACCACCTTTGACAATCCCTACTCCCTCATCTCCTCATCAATCATTCATCTCTTCCCCCTCCTCACCCTCTTCAATGATCATCACCAATCACTCATCCTCCTCTACCTCTCCCATCACCCCTCATTCATCATCCTCATCCTCATCCATCCATCTCAACCTCCCCACTCGTCCTCCCAACTCCAGCAGGCGTCTCATCTTCTTCAAATCTCATTTCATCGATCCCAACCTCTTGACTCGTTGGTCCATCAATCTTTGATCCCCAACCTCTCAACTTGATCGATTCCCCCTCCAACTCCCCCAAGATCACCATGCACTCGATCGAGCAGACCTCAGTCCGACTAAACCAAGACCCAAGTCAAAGATCATCTTCACCCAACTCAAACCAAATCATCAGATCAAGATCTCTCAACCTCAATTCTTCTGATCCATCCCATCCAAGAAAATCAAAAGTCGCACTAGTACTCCCACGCGCTATCTGAAAAGGACCGGCATCATACCCCGACACAAAACACTAAAATCTGATGCCGTACACAGGCCAACGATTCTCTTGTCAACCCTCATCCAAAGTCATCATCATCATCACCATCGAGCTCCACCCTCGATACCGACCGACGAGGAGATCATCATCCATCTCGCCCATCATCTGATCCGACCGACGACTGCGAGCGACCGCTCGCGGCCGTCGGAACCTTCACCCCGCTGTTGCCGCCAATCAGGCAACGACAGCCGTTGTCGACACCCGCGACCGCTGTCGCGGGTGTCCATCTGGTTTCCCGCGGTCATTCTCAATGCGGGCAAAATTTCTTTTCTTTTTTTTCCTCTCATCCCATCTTTTTTTTATGTTTTCATTTTTACGCACCTATTTGTAGTATCTCTTGTACATAGTATACAGGGCCTCATGTCTATAAAAGGAGGGGCTCTCCCCTGCCTTTTGGCCCAGCATCAGAGGATCCTATCATCATCATCCTAGCATCCAATGAGACCATTATCATAATCAAACTTATCCGTGGGCATCCTTCCCCACTTATCTGAGCAATTTATCCGGGTATATCTATGATTGCCCCTTGATCCTTTGAGCCTCCATACTCAAACTCTGTCCCTTGTGACCTTGATCCTTATCACCAACCAATAGCCTTGCTGGTTGAAGAAGAATTCCTGTCTGTCTGAATTCTTGAGTGTGTTATACCACTCTGATCCCTTTTTCCGACCATACTGGTCTTGATCTCTCCTTGGTCATCTTTGTGGAGCCAATCACGTTTTATTGAAGAGGTTATATTAAGCTTAAAACCTGGAGTGTTATACCTCCCTTCTTCTTTAAGGTTGAATTTCGCTTGTTCAAGTCTTTACCTGCACCATCTTGCCTCAGATAGTGTTGTTTCCATCGCTACCGACAACTCTTATCCTCTTCCCTTACTTTGATTTCTCATCCATAAGGTTCTGGACCTTGATTCTGGTTACATTTAAATATTATTGTAACTCCTAGGAGGGCAGCCTAAAACAGCACCTTTCCCCTCCACAGAACTGCCATGGCTTAGCACCGTTTGGAGTCTTACAACATTTGATTGGAGTGGGATTTATAAAGATAGTCGAGTTGAGTTTTTCTTGACTTGTTGGTATGAGTGAATTTGGATGGTGGAGATCCGGAGTGTGATTGTGCAAAGTGATGGTTGAGGTGTTTGCATGTGACACTGCAAGATTGGTGACATATGTGAAGAAGCCAGCGGAGAGAGTACATCCAAGAGCGCTCACAGCTTCTAACAGCCCAGCTCAACTCATGAGTCAATGAAACATAGAACTGAATGCGTTTACAAGTCTATTGTTCAAAGTTTTATTGGCAGCTTTAGTCAACGCATTGGCTGTCATTGATAGAGAAGGAACAAGTTTGAGTTTGATCAAGCCATCTTCATAATTGCTTTGAAGACTCTTGGTCTTGAGACTGATGTGTTTTGCTTTAGAGATGGATCCGAACTTCTTTATTTTGATATCTAGACCTTTGTTATCAATGAGATGAAGAGGGCATTTGAACTTGGCTTGATAATCTTCTTCAATGAGTTGTTGCAACCACTGAGCTTCCAAATGGCAACATGATAAGGCTATGCACTCAGACTTGGTGGATGAGTGAGTAATATTCTGATGTCTTCTACTAGTCCAGTACAAGGGACTCCCCTTAAAGGAGCAGATAAATTTGCTTTGGGAGGTTCTTGAAATGGGGTCATCCCCCCAGGTAGCATTTCTAAAGCAGATGAGTTGGTTGGAGATTGATCAATTTCCCAAAGCAAGGCTGAGATCCTTGGTGTGAGACACATACTTCCAAACATGGCATACTTCATTCCAGTGACTTATACCAGGCTTTTTGCAGTTTTTGGATAGACTGGATACAGCAAAGCTGATGTTGGGTCAAGCCAAACCAGCAATTAAATTCAACCGGCCAATTGGCAAATGATAACTTAAATTCAAGTCTAAGAATTTTTGATGATCTTCATCTGACACAGGCAATAGATGTAGGCTTGGAGTGAGAGTTGTGGATACAGCCCTACATTTTTTCATCTTCATCTTTCTCAGTCCTTTTTCAATGTGAAGAGGCAGTGACAGTTGAATGAGTCTGTCCTTGCAAACAACCTTCATCCCCAGTAAAGTTTTGGGTTTGTGAGCTGAGTAATTCTTGAATTTGGTAAGAAATGCCTCCTTGAAACAATTGACTTCACCAGCCACCAATAAGTTGTCCACGTGAAAGAAGACGGCCAATCTTCCATCATTCCCAACGTACAAGCAGGTATCACAATTGGATTCAGTGAATCCTTGAGATTTGATCCAGTCGCTCAACATCCAGTACCAGTTTTGTGGAGCCTGTTTGAGTCCATACAGTGACTTCTTCAGTCGCAGGTATTTGGATTTGTGATTGCATCCGTATGTTTTCTTGATGAAAACTTGTTTGTCAAGCTCTGAATGCAGGAAAGCGCCCTTGACATCAAGTTGTAGAAGTTTCATATCCTTGTTGGCAGCGTAGGTTAAAACCGCCCGTAGTGAGGCTACCTTACCAGTGGGTGCATACATTTCAAGATAATCAAGTCCGTACCTCTGGCTGAATCCTTGAACGCATATTTGTGTTTTTTATGTTTCAGGTTTGCCATGTGAGTTCAGTTTGATCTTGAATACAGGAACCGTATTTAGAGGATTGGTAACCATATCATCATCCGCTTCCTCCCAGCCCTTTTAATCTTCAATTGTTTCAAATTCTTTAGCAGAAGATTCTTGCCATTGAGGGATCTGTAAGGCTTCTTCCAGACTGTGGGGTATCTTGTCTGAAAAGAATCTGTATCAATCCGGCTTAGAGAGTTTCTCTTGATTTCTTAACATGGGCTGCAAGTTCTGTTCAACCAACAAATCACAGATCAGGCTTCTGTTGCTTTCAATCTTGGAGATCACACTCTCAGATTCATCTTTGATTTCACTGTTTTCAGGAATCTCTTGATCAGGAGAAGTGTGGGTAGGAGTTGTCTGGAGAGTTTTTGGAAGTTCCATAGGATTGTTGTCATTGGAAATCTTGATTGGTTCTTGATCATTGAAGATGACATGCTTGGTGTCAATGATCTTACCGGCAGAGTTGATTATTTTGTAAGAAAGAAGATGTGGATTGAAACCTACAAGAATCCCAGATGCTCCTCTTTTGTCTAGCTTGGACCGTATGTTGGTTTTGTTGAGTTTTTAGATGAGCAAAGAACCTATGGGCTTGATATAATCTTTAGGCAGATCCTTCCCATGCATCTTTTTCCATGGAGATTCTTCATCCTTGTTTGTAGGAATTTGGTTCAGCATCAGACAACATCCCTTGACCGCCTCATTCCAGCAGAATTTTGGCAGACCCAAGTCGGAAATGGTGGCTCTAGCAGCCTCAATTACTGTTCTATTGGCTTTCTCAACTCTACCATTATGTTGAGAGTGATATGGTTCACTGATGATTTGGTTGATTTGGTGAGTTCAATATTAGGTTTGTGTTAAGTATTGTTAAGTATATTGCGGGAAGTGGAGAGCACGCACATTTAATGAAGGTCCATGGAATGAAGTAACTCCATGTTTAGAGTATCTGGATTGGAATAACGTCACTGATGTCATGGAGGAAGAACATCGAGATCTCCTCATCCTCAAAAGAGCACATCTTCTCATCAAGTCATTGCAATATTTTCTTCTTATCTCATTCTACATCTCAAAAACCTCAACACTCATATTTTTTACACTATCATATTTCTTTCCTGTTATTTCTTTTTCTCTTCTACTGTTTGTTCAAAAATCAACTTTGAAATTGTCATCTTTCACCACTCAAGCCTAATCTTGGGTGTGCCTGGTGAGATCTCAGTCGCTTTCCTTATCAACTCAATATTTGCCGCCATCCATGACTGACTTCCCAGTATAGCGTAACTCTCATATCAACTTTATAGTCTCAAGCTCACATTCATAGCCTTCCATGAAAAGCCTCACAACTTCATAATTACTCACAACCTTATGTTGGTGCCCTTCTTTATTATTGCATCTCTGCAAACTTGAAGTTGATTTCATTCTGTTTCTCAGCCTGATTTCCCAGTTTTATGCTTTATCAAATCTATTGATTCTATTATGGTTAAAAGCCAAAATTGAAAGCTCTCAGGAACTACCAAAGATCAATTGTAGATGAAACTGGGAAATGGCTGCTTCTGAAGGATTCAGACAAGCTATGCTGAAGACGGCCCTAAACACCATTCTGAGGCTCAGCAAGGACAATTACGGAGTCTGGAAGGATAAAATGGATGCCATATTGGATGTTCAAGGATTCTCCAGAGAAATAAACAACAAGGTTTCAGTTTTGGAGAATGATGTAAACAACAAAATCAATCTCTTAATCATCTCTAGATTGGAAGCCTCTACTCACAACAACATTGTAACAGTTTCCAACAAGAACTTGGCAAAACTGTTTTGGAAGGCTATAATAGACAAATATGCTTCATCTCAAGCAGCCAACAGGGCTTGAATTTTCAATGAATTTCTTCACTTAAAATTCAAAAATGACAAAATTGAAGAATTCATAACTAGAGTCAAGGTCTGTCTTAAAAAGATGCTGGAGGTGGGAATCATTTTGCCAAACAAACTTGTGGCATACCTCATCCTTTTCAAGTTCCCAGAAAACATGAAAGACTTCAAATGGAAAATCATGCATACCCACAAGGAACTTTCCGTCAATTATGTCATGAATCACCTGACCCAGCTAAATAACGAGTCCAAGGCACAAGGCACACAAGATCACCAGGGCAATAGAACTGAAGTTGCCCTTGCTAATAAAAAACCTGTACCTACACAAAACAATGAGCGCAGGAGGTGTACCAAAGGATGGCACAATCCCAAGCAAGATAGGCTACATTTGGCAGAAAAATGTTGGCATCTTCATCCAGAATTGGAGCCGGAGTGGTGGAAGGACAATCAGACAAAATGGAAGAATAAGAAGAATACTTTCAGTTCTTCAGCTCACTATCTGACGTTACTCACCGCATGGATAGATCATGGAAATCCCAAATCAAAATTTGTATTGGACAGTGGTGCCTCTCTGCATATGATCAATGACAGCCGGTATTTCAAAGAAATGGTGCCTTATGAAGGAGACCACATCAAGACAGGAAAAGGAGGTGGGGAGTTGCCAATCATGGGGAAGGGAACTGCGGTCTTTGTTTGGGGTGACTTTACCTTAGAACTGACCAACATTTTCTACGTGCCAACTTTAATTATCAACCTGCTAAGCGTGGGAGCTTTGAATCAAGCAGGCTGCACTCTGAAAGGGGAAAAGGATTGGTTCAAGATACTTAAGGACGGCAAATTGCAGTTTGGAGGGACTATAGTCAACAATCTTTATACCTTGCAAACACCAAAATTCATTCAAATGTCAGCAAACGTGGCTATCTCTCACGTGGATGACCTTATGGAAATTCATCGTAATCATGGTCATGCCTTGATCAGGCAACTCAAAAAGGACATCAAGCATATTCCTTCCAAGGTTAAAAAGAACTTTGAGTGCATACATTGTCTGAAGAGCAAAATAGCCAGGAAGCCCTTCAAAGAAAACTCAAAACCGGCAGACAAAGTCTTTGATTGAATTCACCTGAATTTAATGGGACCCCTTACACCGCAATCAAAAGGAGGACATTGATACATCCTGACGCTTGTTGATAGTGCTTCTGGATACATTGGGGCGTTTCCAATGAGTTTGAAAGATGAAACTCCTGAAGTTGTAATTGATTTGATAGAGAAAGAACACCAACGGAGAGGGTACTATCCAATTGAAGTGTGCTCCAACCGTGGCTCAGAATTTGTCAATAACAAGCTCAAAATCTTCTATGATTCAAAACATGTTCAACAAATATCATCGGAGCCCTACCATCCTCAACACAATGGCAAGGCGGAACAGGCAAACAGAATGATTACAGAATCAACTTGAGCCATCTTGAAAGATGCACAACTTCCGGAAAATCTGTGGCATGAAGTGATCAAAGCAAGTGCGCTCATGCTGAATCAAATATGCAGGGGTGGTCCAAAGAATCTCCGTGGATCAAGGTTCCTGGACACTCTCTACCGTCAAACTATCTAAAACCTATAGGAAGTCCTTGTATATATCTGTTATTGCAGAGAGTAAAAGGCCAAAAATTCAAGGAAAAGGGAGAAGAAGGTTTACTTGTAGGCTTCAATTCTTCACTTCTTTCTTATCAAATCCTAACTAAAACGCATTCTATTGTGCTCACTAAGAATGTGACATTCCTGAAGATGGCAAATCCTCAACTTTCAAATCTAATCGTATTGCAGGATGACTCATGGGAAGATATTCTCAAAACAAAAGACAAGAAAAATCCAGAGAGTTGACCCTCAAATTCAAATCTGAAAGATAACCCAATCTACACAGACTACCGCAATCCGGTGAAAGAGTTATCTTTGAAGGAATCCAAAGGGCATTCTGCCATCAGCTCAGTCTCTGCAGAGGAGGAAAGCAAACCAAATTCTCGGGAAACAGCTGCATTTAAACTCAATCAGCAGTCTCAAAACACAACCATTGCTCAATCCAACCCAACCGGGAGGACACTTTGTGATCGCACGTCAATGAGGCCCCCTCAACAATATGGATTCTTTCATTACTACAAGCCAAAGAGTTACAAAGATGCAATCATGTGTGAAGAAAAGGTGAAATGGGCTGGTGCCGTGGACGTTGAGCTAGGATCAATCAAATCTCCGCAGGTCTGGGAGGATTAAAAGGGCCCTGAACCACTGAATCCCCTATGGACGGTTTGGATATACAAACTCAAAGAAAATTTTCATGGAAATCCTCTCAAATACAAGGCTTGTCTTTGCGTTCAGGGATTCAATCAAATAGAGGGTTTAGATTACTTTGAAACATTTGCTCCCACAGGTAAACCATCTACCCTGCATATGCTTCTTGTATACGCATTGAAATCATTGCAGAAAATTTGGCAATTTGACGTAAAAAGCGCCTTTTTGCATTCCAAAATAGACAAAAATGTAATCATTAGGACACCAAAGGGTTCAAATTGCAGATGCAAGTTTTTGAAGCTAAGGAAGTTGCTGTATGGTTTGAAGCAGGCTCCAAAGAATTGGTAAAAAACGTTGACAGCGTGGTTCAAGGAAGTTGGATTCAATGAATCCGCATGTGATCCTTGTCTTTACTTATCAGAAGACAGCCGGTCACATCTATTCTTTCATGTGGAAGACTTAATCCTAGTGGGTGACGGGCAAGACTTTGAAAGGAAGTTTCTGAAGAAATTTGACGTATCAATGAGCAAGCAACCCAATACTCTTTTGGGTATGAAAATACAGGTAAAAAGCGACAAGATTCTCTTAAGTCAGCCAAATCATATTCAGCATGGCCTAGAGGAGCTTGGTCTGGGCAATTGCAAAGAGTCAACCACACCTCTCACCAGGAATTTACAAATCAAACCTGCCTTGGACAATGAACATGAGGCGTTCAAATCATTCAATATCAATTATAGGTTGGCAATAGGAATGCTCAACCACATTGCCTGCTACACAAGACCGGACATAAGCTTTGCAGTATCAAGTTTGGCAAGGTTTTCAGTCAAACCAGCAATACCGCACTGGAACAAGCTAAAGAAGACATGGAAATATTTGAAACACACAAAAAATTGATGCCTTCAGCTCAAGTATAAGCCAGAAGAAAATTCACTGCAAGTATTTTTGGATGCCTTGTGGGCGGATGATCCAGACACTCGCAAATATCAAACAGGGTATCTCTGTATGGTATTTGGCAGCCTTGTATCTTGGAACAGTTGCAAACAACGTAATATAACGTGGTCTTTGACTGACACTGAACTTAACACATTAGTCAAGTCTTATCATGAAGCTACCTGGATCAAATTCCTGCTTAATGACATCTTTGCTCTTTCAGTAACAACTATTCCTCTCAATGTAGACAATAGTGGATTAGAAGACAAAATTCAAAGATTTGGATCTAATTCAAAAACAAGACACCTTGACTTAAAGACTAAGGGAATGAGAGATGAGCTTCAAGACAACAAAGTAGAACTAAAATTGATAAAATCAGATAAAATGATTGCAGACTCTTTGAAAAAAGCTGCCTCCATACAAAGTCTCTTACTTTTGTCCCCCTTCTTTGCATCAATCCGGGAAATCTCTGAAATCTCATTGGGCATCAAGGGGTGTTAAGTATTGTGAAGTATATTGCGGGAAGTGGAGAGCGCGCACAGTTAATGAAGTTCCATGGAATGAAGATACTCCATGTTTAGAGTATCTGGATTGGAATGACATCACTGACGTCATAGAGGAAGAACCTTGAGATCTCCTCATCCTCAAAAGAGCACATCTTCTGATCAAGTCATCCCAATATTTTCTTCTTATCTCATTTGACATCTCAAAAACCTCAACACTCATATTTGTTACACACTGTGGTGAACCATTTGGGACACCGTGGGAAAAGAATTCAAAAAAAAAAAAATCCTGTCCTTGCGCGTCCTCATCCTCATCCTCGCGCGTTGCTCATCCTCATCCTCATCCTCGCGCGTCCTCATCATCATCCTCGTGCATTGCTCATCCTCATTGTCATCCTTGCTCATCCTCATTGTCATCCTTGCTCATCCTCATCCTCATTGTCATGGTTGCGCGTCGCTCATCCTCATCATCATTGTCACGCGTCACTCATCCATCATTGTCATTGTCGCGCGTTGCTCATCCATCTGATCCGTCACCCTTCCTGGGACTCTCCCACCCTCTTCCCTCTTTGGGCAAGGGGTGGAGAGTGTCGTCTACTGCCTGCGGACACCCGCGGGCGGTCTGATCCGTTTTTTCTTTTTCCCACCCCTTCCGCCTTTGGGTGAGGGGTGGGTGATTCTGGTATTCTTGCGCGCGCCCCTCCACAGATGGACGCAAGAGATGGTGAAGGGATGAGAAGGATTTCCACCGGCCTGCGTGATCAAATTTTTCTGATCACCTGATTTTCTTTCTTTTTCCGCTCTATTCGTAGAATATGTTGTACATAGTCTAACAGGGCCTCCTGCCCATATAAGGAGGGGCTCTCCCCTTCCTTTTAGCACATCAGCACATCCTATCATCACATCAGATATCTATGATTGCCCCTTGATCCTTGAGCCTCCATACTCAAAACCCTTGATCCTTGATCCTTATCACCAACCAATAGCTTTGCTGGTTGAAGAAGAATTTGACTAATTGAATTCTTGAGTGTGTTACACCACTCCTGATCCCTTTATCCAACCATACTGGTCCTGATCATACTTTGATTATCTTTCTGGAGCCATTAACGTTTGACTGAAGAGGTTTTATTAATCTTAAAACCTGGAGTGTTAAACCTCCCTTCATCTCTTTGAAGTTGAATTCCACCACGCTACTCTTGAGTCCCTTGAGAAGTGTTGGGTTATTCTTGTTTGAATCAGTTATTGTTTTGCTTCTAGAGCTTCTTCAAACAATTAGCTTTGTCTTGTGCAGCCACCCACAGTTATCTGGTACCCTTCAAGCGCTTGATTGCGGAGAGTTGGGCAGGTTCATTGAGAACCTGGAGGTTGTTTGGGATTGAGTTGATCTTTCCTAAGCTCCTGCTGACGACCAGAGCTATTAGCTTGTGGGCTTTGTGACTCACAATTGCCTTGTCTTGGTGAACTCTGAACAATTCTTGACTCCTTCTATTCAATTTTTCCCCAACATCATCTTGCCTCAGATAGTGTTGTCTCCCAGCTACCGACTACTATAATCTTAATCCTCTTACATTTGGTTCCCCGTTTACCAGGTTCTGGACTTTGATCTTGGTTACATTTAAATATTTTTGTAACACTCAGGAGGGCAGCCAAAACAGCACCTTTCCCCTCCACAGAACTGCCATGGCCTAGCACCGTCTGGAGTCTTACAATGCTCATATTTCTTTCCTGTTATTCCTTTTCCTCTTCTACTGTTTGTTCAAACATCAACTCAACACTTTTCATCTTTCACCACTCAAGCCCAATCTCATGTGCCCGGTGAGATCTCAGTTGCTTTCCTTATCAACTCAATATTTGCCGCCATCCATGACTGACTTCCCAGCATAGCGTAACTCTCATATCAACTTTATAGTCTCAAGCTCACATTCATAGCCATCCATAAAAAGCCTCACAACTTCATAATTCCTCAAAACCTGATGTTGGTGCTCTTCTTTATTATTGCATCTCTGCAAACTTGATGTTGATTTCATTCTGTTTCTCAGCCTGATTTCCCAGTTTTATGCTATATCAAATCTATTGATTCTATTATGTTTAAAAGCCAAAATTGAAAGCTCTTGGGAACTACCAAAGATCAATTGTAGATGAAACTGGGAAATGGCTGCTTCTGAAGGATTCAGACAAGCTATGCTGAAGACGGCCCTGGACACTATTCCCAGGCTCAGCAAGGACAATTACCAAGTCTGGAAGAATAAAATGGATGCCATATTGGATTTTCAAGGATTCTCCAGAGAAATAAACAACAAGGTTTCAGTTTTGGAGAATGACGTAAACAACAAAATCAATCTCTTAATCATCTCTAGATTGGAAGCCTCTACTCACAACAAAATTGTTACGGCGTCCAACAAGAACTCAGAAATACTTTTTTGGAAGGCTATAATAGACAAATATGCTTCATCTCAAGCAGCCAACAGGGCTTGAATTTTCAATGACTTTCTTTACTTAAAATTCAAAAACAACAAAATTGAAGAATTCATAACTAGAGTCAAGGTCTGTCTTAAAAAGATGCTGGAGGTGGGAATCATTTTGCCAAACAAACTTGTGGCATACCTCATCCTTTTCAAGTTCCCAGAAAACATGAAAGACTTCAAATGGAAAATCATGCATACCCACAAGGAACTTTCCGTCAATTATTTCATGAATCACCTGACCCAGCTAAATAACAAGTCCAAGGCACAAGGCACACAAGACCAGCAGGGCAATAGAACTGAAGTTGCCCTTGCTAATACAAAACCTATACCTACACAAAACAATGATCGCAGGAGGTGTACCAAAGGATGGCACAATCCCAAGCAAGATAGGCTACATTTGGCAGAAAAATGTTGGCATCTTCATCCAGAATTGGAGCCGGAGTGGTGGAAGGACAATCAGACGAAATGGAAGAATAAGAAAAATACTTTCAGTGCTTCAGCTCACTATCTGACATTACTCACCGCATGGATAGATCATGGCAATCCCAAATCAAAATTTGTATTGGACAGTGGTGCCTCTCTGCATATGATCAATGACAGCCGGTATTTCAAAGAAATGGTGCCTTATGAAGGAGACCACATCAAGACAGGAAAAGGAGGTGGGGAGTTGCCAATCATGGGGAAGGGAACTGCGGTCTTTGTTTGGGGTGACTTTACCTTAGAACTGACCAACATTTTCTACGTGCCAACTTTAATTATCAACCTGCTAAGCGTGGGAGCTTTGAATCAAGCAGGCTGCACTCTTAAAGGGGAAAGGGATTGGTTCGAGATACTTAAGGAGGGCAAATTGCAGTTTGGAGGGACTATAGTCAACAATCTTTATACCTTGCAAACACCAAAATTCATTCAAATGTCAGCAAACGTGGCTATCTCTTACGTGGATGACCTTATGGAAATTCATCGTAATCATGGTCATGCCTTGATCATGCAACTTGAAAAGGACATCAAGCATATTCCTTCCAAGGTTAAAAAGAACTTTGAGTGCATACATTGTCTGAAGAGCAAAATAGCCAGGAAGCCCTTCAAAGAAAACTCAAAACCGGCAGACAAAGTCTTTGATTGAATTCACCTCAATTTAATGGGACCCCTTACACCGCAATCAAAAGGAGGAAATTGATACATCCTGACGCTTGTTGATAGTGCTTCTGGATACATTGGGGAGTTTCCAATGAGTTTGAAAGATGAAACTCCTGAAGTTGTAATTGATTTGATAGAGAAAGAACACCCACGAAGAGGGTACTATTTTCAATGATGAAGATAATTACATTGGCGGAGCCGCTTTTAGCTTTGAGTGGAAAGCTTGCCAAATAACCAGAGTGAGAGTTGATCAGATTCAGGATGTATTTGAAACCACCCTTTGAAGTTGGATTGATTGGTCCAATCAGATCCAAATGGATCTTGTCAAAGCATTTAGAGGCAACGTTTTGTTGATGGGAGAACAAATTTTGGGTGATTTTGGCCTTCTTGCAACTCAGAAATTTGAATCAGTCTTTGTCAGGAGAGGGAATTTAATATTTGAGGAATTTTTCCATCCTTCCAAGACTGGCCTGTCCCAATGAACAATGGATGTTCATGAGTTCATTTGGGGAGTAATGACAGGATCTGGTGTTGGTCATCATGTCTATGACAAATAGATTGTTGGTAATCATTCCTGAAAGCAAGGTTTTTCCATATTTGTGCAGTTTGAAGGTGCTGGGTTGGCTTCTGGAATTGATGTTGAGCTTGGGGCCTTTGATCATAAGAGCGCCTAGATAGATGAGATTTACTGTTGATTTGGGAACCCATACGTCTTTGGATAAGATGATGAACAAATCTTTGGAAGCCAGAACTGCCTCTCCAGTCCCTTGAACGGTAATTGCAGAATCCTTCTTGCCTGTGAAAATTTTTTCAAGGCCGTTGGCGATTTGGATCTTATTGAATTTTTCTTTATTGGTGATCATATGCACTGAAAAACCAGAGTTGAGGATGTACCTGTTGGGAAGAAGTTCTGCGTTAACACTCATTCCGCAAAAGAATGAGTACAAATGGGCTTCATCAAATTGCTTCTGTTTGGATTTCTTTCCGCGGCTGTGATGATTTGATGGTTTGAGCTTGGGAAATGTGAACCAACAGGAGCTTGCCGTGTGCAAATTCACGGCTGGATTGTGCTTGCCGTTTTTGCACCTAGGGCCTTGATACAAGGCTACGTTAACGGGTTTGGCACAATCATCTTGAGCAATTACTTTGTTCTTGTTTTGAATGAGATGGTCAAGCACAAAATCTATTTTCATTTCCATTGTTGCGTGCATGATCTGCAACTTCATGTTTTGCATAAAGGAGGGGAATTTGAAAAGAACAAGATAGGCGATTATGTTGCTAGGGAGTTCAATACCTACTTTGGTCATCTTTTTGAGATAAACTTTCATGGAGGTGACAAAAGAGTCTATATTCAATTCCATGGTCAGATGTAAGAATCCGTTGAAAACTCTAGCTATATTTACTGACTGAGAAGAAGCAAAGTGTTTTTGAGTAGATATCCAGATAAGCTTAGCATCATCTTTGTTGACGTTGTTGATTACGTTTTCATAGGTGTTGGAGTTGAGCTTGGCCATTATATGAGCCACAAACTCCTGATTGACCTCTTCATCTAGCTGTGTCAACTCATTAGGATTGTTCATGATGGTGAAAATGCCTCAAAGTGTGAATAATTTCTTGAACTTCTTTCTACACATGCTGTAGTTGTCTGCTGTGAGTAATGGAGTGGATTCAATTAACAATTTAATAGCTAACAACTTGTAATTCATTGATTCCCCCCCTGGTCCTGGGGTTGTCAAAGGCCCCGGTCAATCCATATTGAGAAAAAAGGGTTTTAACCGTGAGGTCAATAGGATTGGTCACCAAGATCAGACTGATTTGATTTCAAACAAGACAAGACTGATTGTGAGAATTAAAGGCAGAATGCAAGACAATGAAATTGAGATAATGAAGTACAAAAAAGACAACCAACAGAGGACCAGTCTGGCTGAGATCTGAGAGCTGGAAATTGAACAGATTTGTCAGAGATAAGCCAGAGTGTTTGGGAATCAGCTTGATTGGAATGATCAAGAGCTTTGAGGCGCCTTGAGAGATCTGGTCTGAACAGTAGATCAATTAGTTTGAATTGATTGATGAGTTGAATGATTTGATCTTACAGAGATCAACCTGGCTGCCTGAGCTCAACAATTGAGTTATGGCTTGCTGATTGAATGGATTGTCAATTGTTGTGGTACATTTGATTGGAGTGGGATTTATGAAGATAGTTTTGTTGAGTTTGTCTTGACTTGTTGGTATGAGTGAATTTGTATGGTTGAGATCTGGAGTGTGATTGTGGAAAGTGATGGTTGAGGTGTTTGCACGTGACACTGTGAGATTGGTGACATATGTCAAGAAGCCCGCGGAGAGAGTACATCCAAGAGCGCTCACAGCTTCTAACACATTTCAGAGGCACTACCTACTAAATATATGGGAAATGTTTCTATCTTGGAACACATAATATTTCTTGAAGTGGCAAAAGTGTGACTTACAAAAGAAACAATAGCACCAGAGTCAAGGAGTATAAAATAAGGCATATTGTTGGAATGGAAAAGAATAAATCTTGAAATCAGAATGTTAGCAGTTTCACAATTGAAAAGATTATTTTGTGAATATTTAGATAATTTTCAGTCTTCCTTGCAAGTGTCAGAAAAACTTCAAGGTATTTTTTTTTTGAAAAGTAGCTGCTTCATGCGCTAACATCTTTGCACAAAAATTCACATTATGCTTCCCCCTGTAATAAATACATTACCCTTCCTTCTGGTTCCACTGCTTTTCCTTGTTCTGGAGAATCCCAGTTTATTTATCCAAGAAGCTTGCAGTTTTTGCAACAGGATTCCCTTTATGTTTGGAGTTTTTATTTGGATTTGGTTTGGATTTCTTTGGGTTCTTTACATTTTGCTTTGCAGAGTTTTCTGCCTTTTGAGCCAAATTTGACAATCCATGATGGTTTTGTTCATAGAAGTTCTTTTTGTGATGGCCATTATTAAGCTTTATCACCCAATCTATCAACCACTGAAATGAGGTTTTCTTATGACCCCCAACTGCAAGCCGACCAATTAGGGGTGCTGTTAAACCCTTTTAAAAGTGAGATAAAATTTCTGCCTTGTTTCATTGGATAATAAATTGCAAAGTTTGAAATTTAGAAATATAACAGATGCCCTACTGTTCTGCCTCATCACTAAGCCATTGAGTTTTTATTTGGTATTTTTCACTTCATTGGGTTTGCTAAACAGGGTTAAGAGTTGTTTCTTTAAATTTTCCCAGTTTTTGAGAACACACGTGGGACTAGTATTGGATAATATTTTGAGATATGGTTTGAGTCACTGGGGATTTTTTGAGAAGATGATTTTACAAGACTGCAAATAGGATCTAAGCTAATGGGCATGCTCACCATTAAAGTGGTCAGCATACTTCTTTCACGCAGTGCAAAAGCTAGGAGCATTTTTGCTATCTTGCAAGGCATTCAAGTTAAGAGCCTTGATCAAAGCACAGGAGAAGTTAAGTTCTTCCAACTTGGGAACATTTGGGAAAACCCTTCACCTACTGCAAGTCAAGGTTCCATTGTAACAGTCTTTTTAATCCACTGTTTGTTTGAGAGGGTCTTCCAAGGCTTTGGAGAGACTCCTGGGAGCAATTTAATTATTGATAGTTTCAACCAAAGGAGATTTAGAAGAAGGAATGGGATCTGAGTCTTAAAATACGGATGCACTCAGGTAATGTGCATATTAGTGTGTAATCCAAATTGGATGCACAAATGGGCCTCCACAACCCATTGGACATCACATGGGCCACATGGTCCTATTTGAATGTTATTGGGTTTGGGAATTTGGGTGCCAAAAGATGTTTTCCAAGTCAATTGGGAAACAGGCCTTAGCAGGCCCATCAGGGTAGATGGGCCACCTTAGCCAGATGTGCTTATCTGGGAACTTATGGGTCCAAGGATTATTATGGACATACATGGCCAGACAGGCTGGCCAGCCAAAGTATGTTTTTTGGGGTCATTGGGAAGGCTGCCACCCGTGTTGCGGCCCGCTTGGGGCCACTTGTTTCTGACCTGGGGCCCGTTGTGGGGCCCAAAAACCCATGCGGGGCCACCATAGGGGGCAGGGGACTCTGTTTGGAGTCCCCCCACCCACTGTTTTTGGGGCCGCTTCACCAGTCAGGCCACTTGGCTGGTTGCAGCTGCGGGGGCTGGCAGCCCCTGCCTCCCTCCCTCCCCTTGCTTGGTGTCAAGGGGGAGGGAGGATGTTTGGTCCCTCCTTGACCAGACCAGCCAGCTGGTCGCAAAAAAGGCAACCAGTGAGGTGGGAGGGGACTTGATCACCCCCCACCTCAAGACCAATGATGATGGGGTCATCTCCCCCCCCCCCCCCCCCGTTACCAAGGGGGAGGCAACCAATTGGGCTGGGTGGGCCTGACCACCTTCTGTGTGACAATCCCTGGGTTTATCAACCCCCAGAGTCCCTGGAGGGGGATTTGATCACCTCCCTAGGGGATTTGAGTGAAGTAGGGGTGGGGTGCACACACCCACCAGTTACACCCCCCCTCATGAGTTCTTGGCCGGACCCAGAGTGATTCTGGGTCCACCCTGGCCATTTTGAGGGCAAGGGGCCTGGTTGCAGGAGGCAACCAGGCCTGTGAGTGTATAGAAAGGGCCAGTATGGTTAGAAGAGAGATGTAACCAGGTAACAGGGCTGGTTGTAATAGACAACCAGCCAGGGTCTGAACAGCAAGGGGCTGTTTCAGCCCTGTGAGGCTGGAAACACCAAATTTGGCCAGTACAGGCTGTTAAAAATGGTTCAGAACTAATGCCAAGTGGGCTGAGTAAGCCCAAACCAAGTAACAGGGCTTGTAGAGCCTGTAGAGCCCATTTGGGACGGAATTTTTGCCTTTTGCTTGTCATTAAATGAGTTCCACATGAGCACCATCTTTTTTATTTAAGGAGCTCTTCTCCCTTCTGTTGTCCATCTATTCATTCATCAATTCATTAAAATTCACAATTTTGCCATTGCCTCTGCCTCAAATTAAGGATCAATCATAAGACATTATTGTCTCAGAATTTCTTTTGCTTTAAATACTTCTCTTTGAATAAGCTTGTGGGCCAATAATTCTCACACATTATCAGTACCATTATCATCATTATTTCCAAGCAAGATAGACCCTTATACCTTACTTTGGACAACCTCAAGGACCTCAATTATCCAAGAAGATGTTGTATATCCCAGAGTCAAGCTCCACCAAGATTGTTTTGAATGTTCAAAACTATAGTGCTTGGTCTGTCTCACTGGGTAGTGAGCTGGACAACATTTGTTGTGGGGAGATTATGGATGTATATGATACCTTGATTAGTTCAGAGCTAGAGAATAAATCTTACCATCTCATTCTTAGGCATTTGGATGAAAGTCATATGGCATGGGTTGCTTAGACTTTGAAAGAGGAACAGAAGAGGATGGGAAGCATTTTATGGAAGATGCTCAAGGCCAAGTATGCTGGTAATTCTGTTCATCAGAAGGGGATTGCTTTCAATAAGTTGTTTGAGTTGAAATTTTTCATCTTTAAACAATTTGTTGGTGAGACAAGATCAATCATTTCTAAGTTGAAGTCATCTGGGCTGAACATGGGTCCTGGGTGTTTGTCACTCTTAATTCTTCAGAAGCTACAAAAAGAGTATGAGTCCTTGGTTAGTATTATATCTAAATTGGATCCACTTCCTGGGGAAGAGGATGTGCTGAAGAGAATTGAAAAGGATGGTCTTCAATTTAAGATGGAGGAGGGCACAGGAACTGCTCTGGTTGGCAAGACAGGAAAATCAGGAAAGAAGGCAAAGGCCAAGAGGGATTTAGCAAAGGTCTTATGTTATAGTTGTCAGAAGAAGGAGCACTATGCAAAGGATTGCAAGGAGGCCAAGAAGAGGAAGAATTCTGAAGAAGAAGACAAGAAAGACAAGGAGGTCAACCTTGCTATGGTGGCATTTGAATGCCCATCAGGAAAGGCTGTTGAGGAACATGTCCCCAACAAGAAGGTCAAGCTCATTGAGGATCAAGAAATGGACTTGACTGATTATGATGTGGGTAATCTTAACCTTGATGATAAGAACTTATCAGTGGCTGATAATTTTTATTTCCTTACAGGAGGATTGAAGGAGGATTTTCTTGTTTTGATTAATTCTGGTTGTACAGACCACATTTTTTTTAGCCAGATTTTTTTTCAAATCTTAGAGATTTTGATGGTGTTGTAAATATTGGCCAAAAAGTATGAACAATTCATATTAAATTAATTGGAAAAGCTATTCTTGCAAATCACTTGGGTTTCAAAATATCTTTTGAGAAAGTGTTCTACGTACCAGATCTTCCTTATAACCTTGTGTCTCTTGGAGTTCTCTGGAATAAAGGGTTCCAGATTTGTTATCCTAAAGAAGATAATTTTTCTATTGATTTGAATGGGAGAACTATCCTGAGTGGAAAAGTTTGGAATAAGTTTCTCTTTGCTAACTTGTTCAAGTTTTTGGCTTGGAGCAATTTTCCTCACAATAGAAGTGGCCATAAGTTGAAGGAAAGCAACTGTGAAAGTTTTACCTTAGGGGCCAAGACCAGAAATGTGTTCTCAAAGATTAGAGATTTCACAGAAGTTCCTAGGGAGGAGTTTTCAATTGATTTGGCAGGGCCATTTACACCATTATCCCTTTGAGGGGAAAGATACTTAATCAATTCAGTTGATACAGCAACTAATTATGTTTGTGTAAAACCAATAAGATCAAAGGATCAGACCACAGAGGAGGTTTCAGTAATCTTCAAAGTCTGGAAACACAATGGCTTGATGAAGGAGATCAAGAGGGTTATTACTGTTGGAGGGGGTGAGTTTGTGAGTAAAGAGTTTGAGAAACTGTTAAATGATTATGGCATCACTCATATAGCTACTACTGCTAGTACTCCACAAAACAATGGAATAGTCAATAGGATCAATAGGACTTTATTGGAAAAATTCAGAACTATCATGGCTCAATCTGGTCTACCATGGGCTGAGGTGGTGTGCACAGTTTGTCTGTTGCACAAAATAGTAAGTGCAAATGGGAAGAGTCCGCATTATCAGTTTTGGAAGTTGTACCCCAAAAAGTCACACCTAAGGACAATTGTTTGCTTAGTATATTATAGTGTCCACCATAAAGAGATGGTTTTTAAGTTAGATCCTATAGCCAGAACAGGGGAACTTTTAGGCTATGATTTAATAATTAAGCCATGTAGGATTTATTGTCCAAGGACAAGAAAGATTATCTGTAGTAGGGATTTAAAATTTGAAGAAGGTACCTTTCCACTCAAGAGGCGTGAAGATTTTTCTGTTCAAGAATCACAGCAGGAAATAGCATTAGAGCCTATTTCACCAGCAGAGGCTGGGGAGAATGTCGTTATTGATGACATTGAGATGGCAGACATGCCACAGGAGGCTTCAGTACCCGCTTCAGGGGAGTCTGTGGAATCAGAATCTGATGAGCCTCCACCTCAAGTTAGAAGGAGTGGCAGGATGAGAAAACCTGTTAATAATTATGGGGAATGGAAGTCCCATTATTCTTCTCCAGAATATGAGGAAGATACATTTCAGGAACAGTGTATGCTCAATGAATTCCTGGAGTTAAGTTCAGAAATGGGTAACAGGGTTAACCCAAATAGCTTTGGCCAATCTATGAATTCTGATGAGAGAGCCAACTGGAAGAGTGCTATTTTTGAGGAATGTGATTCTCTGGGGAATAATAGTGTGTTTGAAGTGGTTGAGTTGGATTCAGTTCCAAAGGGAAAGACCATTGTTGGGTCTAGATTAGTCTTGACCAAGAAGTTTGATACTAATGGAGTTTTGAAGAGTTTCAAGGCTAGATGTGTTGCACAGGGCTTTAAGCCAAGAGAGGGTATTGATTACCAGGAGACTTTCTTGCCAACTGGAAGGCTATTCCCCTTCAGTTACATCATTGCTTTGGAAGTGGAGTTGGGTGAATAAATCAGACAAGCTGATTTTGTGACTGCATACTTGAATGCAAAACTTGGAGAGAAGGAGACTGTGTATATGTCAATTCCTGATGGTTTCAAGGAATGGTTGGTAGAGACCAAGCCGGAAACTATGAAGAAAATCTGTGTGAGAAGTTTCCTCTCAGAAGATGAAGGGGAATATATCCTCAAGCTGTGCAGATCCCTTTATGGATGAAAGCAAGCAGCTAGTTCATGGTATAACACTATGAGTAAGAAACTGATGGAGATTTGTTTCAGGAAAAGTGAGGATGACCCTTGTCTCTTTTTGAGAAAGGATGCAATTTGGTTTGTTTGGGTTGACAACATTATCATTATTGGGAATGGTAAGGAGAGATTCATGCAGACACTCAAAAAGGAGTTCAAGATAAAAGATATTTATCTGGAACAGCAGGTTCTGGGAATGAAATTTATTAAGAGCAAGAATGGGATCAAGTTAGATCAGAACCATTATGTGTCAGCTCCACTTAAGCAGTATGGCTTAGAGGATGCAAAAGAGTTTGGTACTGCAATTCATTCTAACATTTGGTAAGAAAAGTATACAGATGAAGATCATCTAGAGTTTGTTCAATCCTGGAATGATTATAGATCAGCTATTGGATCTTTAAATTATATCGGGAAGTGTACAAGGCCAGATATTGCATTTGCAATTGATTTTTTGTCACAACACTTGGAAAGACCTAGCATGAGGAATTGTTCAGCGTTTAAGAATTTTACAAGGTATCTTAAAGCAACAATCAGTCTGGGACTGCATCTTTCAAATTCAGCAAACTTTTACTTGGTTGGTTATTCTTATGCATGCTTTGCAGATGGTAACACTAGGGAATCAACAAGTGGTTTTGTATTCTTCTTAGGGAAGAATTTAGTGTCATGGATGTCCAAAAAGGTGTCAGCAATAAGTCTTTCATCAACAGAAGCAGAGTACAGAGTGTACCTGTCAGCTTCACAGGGAGAAAAATGGTTGAGTAAGGTCTTAGAGGATACACATAAACCACAAAGGTTTTCTTTTTTGTATTCTGATAATCAGAGTGCCATTGCGTTGGCAGAGAACCAAGTGTTCCATTCAAGAACAAAGCATATTGATGTTCATTATAACTATGTACGTGATGCAGTAAACTGCAACAAGATAGTGTTATGGTACATGCCCAGTGGAGCAACGATTGCGGATATCTTAACTAAGGTGTTAGATAGGAACAAAAATCAAGTTTTTGTGTCTAGTATGCACATGGCATTCCTTTTGGATTAAGGGGGTGTGTTAAAATATGGATGCACTCAGGTAATTTGCATACTAGTTTTTAATCCAAATGGGATGCAAAAATGGGCCTCCATGGCCCATTGGACATCATGTGGGCTATGTGGGCCTATGTGGATGTTATTGGTTTTGGTTGAATTGAATTGAATTGATGAATTTGAAGAGGGCTGAAAAAAAGGAAAAATCAATAAACAAAAGGAAAGAGAAAGTAAGATAAAGAAAATAATCAAAAGAGACAAACATCAAGCACAAGCTTTCACTGTAGAGTGTTTTGGGACTTAGAAAATAAGGACGGCTGAGAGACTAGAAGAAATGGCATGGAAGAAAGTCAAGGCAGGCTGAAGAGAAGAGAATCAGATTTTAGGACCTTTGAGTAAGAGAGGTAGTGACTGTCTTACCAGACATAGAATAATTGATCAAGTAGTTGTTGATTGATAAATAGCAATGAGTTTTGGATAGCAGGTGCAGAATTAGAGGTGAGATCAAAAATAAGAAATAGAAAAAAAAATAAATGGAAAGACAAATAGAAATAAAAGAAAAAGAAGACAAGAGAAATTTGGTTATGTCAAGGCAAAAACTTGAAGAGAGTTGTAGTTGAGTTGAAGTCAATATTGAGTGAAAGTGGATGGTCTTCAGCCTCTCCCTCCCTCTCCCAGTACTGACTGGAAGCGTAGGAGATAAGTTTACGGGTGGTTGATCAGTAACAGTGAAGTGATATTTGAGTAAGAGAACTAGGACAAGCGGGCTGCCCCGCAAGTACTTGACGTAAGTAGAGAGATCAATTTTCTAAACCCCTTGTGTCTGGTAAGACTGAACTGGTATGGTTGATAAGATTAATTAGAGATGTCAGAGAATTTTTGGGAAGAGCTTTGGTTAATCCGTCAGCAAGCATTGATGAGCTAGGAATTAACTTGATAACTAATTTATTAGCCTTGAGTTCTTCCCAAAGGGCCTTTTTTTTTATATTGATATGTCAAGTTTTAGAGTTGCAGCCAAATTTCTTAAGTTTTTTTTCAAGGCCTTTATTATCTATGAAATGCAAACTGGGTTCTTCTTCCTTGACCCACATTTCTGCGACAAGAGTTTTTATCCAGATATCTTCTAAGAAAGAGTCCACTAAAGGATTCAGTTTGGCTTCAGTGGTTGAATGAGTAACATTTCTTTGTCAATAACTGCTCCAAGCAATAATTAAACCACAAAGAAGAGTGAGATGACCAGATTGTGAGTGTTGAGTAATAAGGTTGTTGCTCCAAGTAGCATCACTATAGAAAATTAGTTGAGTTGAGTCGTTTCAAGCCTGAAGTGTAAGAGCAAGATTCCTTGTATGCTTAAGATATTTCCAACATCTTTTAACCTCTCTCCAATGGAGGATCCCAGGTTTTTTGCAAAAAAAAGCTAAATTGGAGACTGCAAAGCTCAGATCAGGTCTGGTAAGGCATGCTATATAGTTCATAAGGAAAACTGCGGATCTATAATTGATGTTTAGGGATTTGAATTCTTCATGCTCTTTGTTGGATGCAGGTTTCAAGTTGAAGTTAGGAGTTAGAGGAACGGAAGAATCTTTTCAGTCCAAGAGCTTTAATTCTTCAAGACCATGATCTATGTGTTTGGGTTGAGAGAGAAGAATTTTTTTGCCTTCCTTAGCATATTTCATGCCAAGTATTGTGTTTGGATTTTGATGAGAAGATTTGGTAAAAAGTTTCAAAAATTCTTCTTTGAAGTTGTTACCGTTACCAACTAAAATCAAGTTTTCTACATGAAAGAATAAAACCAAGTTAGACTCAGAGTGTAAATAGAGACAGGGATCAGCAGTGGATTCTTTGAATCCTTGTCTACAAATCCAAGAAGTTAATGTATTGAACCAGTTTGCCGGAGATTGTTTCAAACCATAAAGAGATTTTATGAGCAATAAGTATTTGGTGGTTCTTTTGGAACCCTTAGGAGTTTTTATGATGATGTTTTCTTGAATATTGGCATGGAGGAAAGCAGATTTAACATTCAATTGAGTTATTGGAAGGGAGAATGAAAGACCAAATATAAGGGCAATTTGCAGTGAGGCAGCCTTTCGGGTAGGTGAGAATGTGTCTTGATAGTCTAGGCCGTAAATTTGATTGAATCCTTGAATGCAAATACAACTTTTGTATATTAGAGGGTCACCATGGCAATTATCCTTAAGATGGTATACCCAAGTAGTGTTTAGGGGGTTTATGGGTTCTGGAACATTATAATCTTCCCACATTTTCATGGATTTGATTCCGTCAAGCTCAACATCCATAGATGATTACCAAAATGAATAATTGGAGCATTTCTTGGCTTGTTTGAAGGATTTGGGAACAAAATAGTGACGGAAGCCATACCGTAGAGGTTTATTTAATTTGGAACAATCCCTGAGAATTTGGACCGACTCATTAGGTAATTGAGGAACTAGCTCTTCATGAATTTGCTCTTCTACCTCCAACTCATTGGAAGAAGAGAATTTGGTATTGCTTTCTGGAGTAGGTAGAGGTTGAGAGCCTACAAGTGTCTTGGAATTGGGAATTTGAATTACTGGAAAGTCATCAAGACCGGAAACAGGAGTAATCTCTTTTTCTATCATGAGTTTGTTGGTTGATGGAGAAGAGTGATTTGAAGAGTATAAGATCTTGACATGCTTTGAAAAAACAATTAAATTATTTGGGGTGAGTATTCTGTATGACAAAAGGAAAGGATTGTAGCCCACAAGGGTTCCCGTCTTTCCCCTATCTCTAAATTTTTCACCTCAAGGAATATTCATTTCTAGATATAATACATTTGATCCTGTAGGTTGAAACAATTTCATTGGGATATTCTTCCCAGTGAAAAGCTTGTATGGAGATTTTGCATCCTTTTCCTTGGGAATTTGATTAATGGTTAGACAGACCAATTTTGAAATCTCTGCCCACAGTTGGAGAGGCAGCTTGGAAGATCTGAGGGTGGTTTGGATTGCTTCTGCTATAGTTCTATTGGCTTGTTCTACCTTTCCATTATGTTTGTGATGATAAGGCTCCGTGATGAGATGTTGAATTGA
This sequence comes from Puccinia polysora, assembly GCA_025617555.3. Lineage (NCBI taxonomy): Eukaryota > Fungi > Basidiomycota > Pucciniomycetes > Pucciniales > Pucciniaceae > Puccinia > Puccinia polysora. The sequence goes on from CM062635.1 coordinate 15,564,006, forward strand.
ATTGCTCTGTAAGAAGTTGGAAAACATATTTGAGAAAAATTCTCCTCCACCATCTGAACACACAGTAGATGGATAGTAGCCTCTAGATTTATTTTCAAAATTCATAATAGAGATGAGTTGATGGCAAGCATCAGATTTGTTCTTCAAAGGAATTGCTGACAAGTAACCCAAGAAATTGTTGAGTATAGTTAAAATGTATTTCATTTTGTTACAAGAAGTAGGGTTTATTGGACCCATCAAGTCTATGTGTATCTTTTCCATTGGTTTGGATGAAACTGATGCTGTTTTTGTGAAAGGTTATTTAGTAACTTTTGCAAAGGCGCAATCTTTGCAGAAAAACAATTTGATTTCTTTTTTGGGAATTTCAGGAAATAAGAACTTAAGTCAATGGGGATTGGCGTGGCAAAGCAATAGATGGAGATGTTTGAGTTTTTCATTGGTGAAAACTTTTCTGGTAAGTTAAGAGGTTTTTGATCCGCAACCAATTGATTTAGGAAGGTTCAAGACAAAAAGATTATTTTTGATAAATCCAGAGAAAGCCACTTTGCTACCGTTGAGGAGTTGAAAGGATTGTCCTCTAGACTGTAGAACACAGTTTTTGTTAATTATCAATTCACTGGGACTGATTAAATCAACTACCAGATTAGGAACAAAGAAGCAGTTTGTAAGCGTTACTTCAGACAACTTCCAATTCAGTTTGACAGTTCCTTTTCCTAGAATAGGTAAGTTTGTTCCTTCTTTCCCAGTGCTTATAGAATTTCCTTTGCAGTTAGAGAACTCCATGAAGTATTCTTTGGAATTGAACATATGACACAAAGCTCCAGAGTCAAGAATGATTTGGTGATCCGCGCTAATGTCTTCAACCCATGTAGTGATTAGTGCATGATAATGTGCCACTTCCTTGTTTGTAGATTTGAATTGAGCTCTCCATTTTGCTTGGGCTTCCTTCCACCACTTGGGAGCTAGATGCTTGTGTTTGTACCAACATCTGTCTTCTGGATGATCTTGTTATTTGGGATTATGAGATCCTCTTTTGCATCTTTGATCTTTTGGAACGGTAGGCTTTTGTCAATCCAACACAATTAGAGCAGTCTTGAGAGGTTTTGAGTCGCTTAGTTTTGCTTTGGTTTTGTTGATAAGTTGGGTTAGATGATTGAAAACCAATTCTACAGAGATGTCTCTATCAGAATGCATAATTTGTTGTCAAAGAGGATGAAGTTGAGAGGGAAATTTGAATAAGATTAAGTAAGCCACAATATCATCCGGTAAGTCAATTCCTACATCTGCCATTTTCTTAATTGAAATTTTTGATTGGGTTATGAAAGAAGCTATATTCTTAACTCTGAATTCTTGGTACAGGAATTTATTGAAGATTCTTGCCCAATTTGCTGTTTTCAAGGAGGCAAAACATTCCTTAATACTCTTCCATAGTAGTTTTGCCAAGTTTATGTTGAGAGCATTTACCACATTTGCATGCGTCACCAAATTGATTTTTGATAGTATGATGACCCTTACTTCCATTTCCTCTTTCTTGCCTCATTCTTTTGATTTGTCTTCAAGAGCGACTTTAACATTCTTTAGTTTGCATAGAATTGATAATTTGTCCTTCCAGATTTAGTAATCTTCTTCATTGATAATTGAAATTGCTTCAAGAGTGCCCTTTAGAATAATTTGAGTGAATCCATCAAACAAAGTTGATCTTGATCCCTCCATTGCGGTTAGCTGTTGAGAGGTTGGCTTTTAACCGTTTTGGTTGAATTGAATTGAATTGATGAATTCAAAGAGGGCTGAAACAAAAGAAAAGATAAATAAACAAAAGGAAAGATAAAGTAATATAAAGAAAAGAATCAAAAGAGACAAACATCAAGCACAAGCTTTTACCATAGAGTGTTTTGGGACTTAGAAAATAAGGACGGCTGAGAGACTAGAAGACATGTCATGGAAGAAAGTCAAGGTAGGCTGAAGAGAAGAGAATCAGATTTTAGGACCTTCCAGTAAGAGAGGTAGTGACGGTCTTACCAGACATAGAAGAATTGATTGAGTAGTTGTTGATTGGGAAATAGCAATGAGTTTTGGATAGCAGGTGCAGAATTAGAGGTAAGATTGAAAATAAGAAATAGAAAAAAAAATAAAAGGAAAGGAAAGACAAATATAAATAAAAGAAAAAGAAGACAAGAGAAATTTGTTGATGTCAAGGCAAAAACTTGAAGAGAGTTTTAGTTGAGTTGAAGTCAATATTGAGTGAAAGTGGATGGTGGTCTGCCTCTCCCTCCCTCTCCCAGTACTGACTGGAAGCGCAGGAGATAAGTTTGCGGGTGGTCAAGCAGTAACAGTTAAGTGATATTTGAGTAAGAGAACTAGGATTAGCGGGCTGCCCCACGAGTACTTGACTTAAGTAGAGAGATCAATTTTCTACAATTTGTTTTGGGCATTTGGGTGCCAAAAAATTTTTTCCAATTCAATTGCAGCACTGGCCTTAGCGGGCCCCTCAGGGTGGATGGGCCAACTTGGCCAGATGTGCTTATCTGGGTATTTATGGGCCCAAGGATTATTATGGACATACTTGGTTAGATTGGCTGGCCCGCCAAAGTATGTTTTTTGGGTTCATTGGGCCCTGGTGGCCCATTGGGGCTGGGTCCCGTGTTGTGGCCCACTCTGGGCCGCTTTTCTCTCACGTTGGGGCCATTTTTGCGCCCAAAGACCCGCATGGAGCCGTTTTAGGGGGCGGGGGACTCCACCCGCTGTGTGTGGGGCCGCGGCCCTGGTTGCGGCCGGGGGGGCTGGCAGGCCCTGCCTCCCTCCTTCCCCTTGCTTGGTGGCAAGGGGGAGGGAGGATGGCTGGCCCCTCCTCAACCAGACCAGCCAGCTGGTTGCAAAAAAGGCAACCGTTGAGGTGGGAGGGGACTTGATAACCCCCCCCCCCCCCACCTCAAGACCAATGACAATGGGGCCATCTCCCCCCCCCCCCCCATTACTAAGGGGGAGGCAACCAATGGGGATGGGTGGGCCTGACCACCACCCAGCCCACCTTCTGTGTGACAATCCCTGGGGGTATTGACTCCCAGGGCCCCTTGAGGGGGATTTGAGTGAAGGAAGTGGGGGCGTGTTTCAGCCTCCTGGATGCCAAGACCCTTGCTATCCTTTAGCTGCCAGAGGTGATAGAATAAATAATAAATATATTATTTAATAAATGCAGCAAAAATCTGTAAAATATTTGGATTAAGCTTATTGCAAGGTTAAGTGGTTTGGTTATGGTTTATTTTTTTAAATCAATATGAATAAATTGATTATTAAATATTTTTATAGAGGGGCCACAATTATATTGGGGATCTTTAACACCTCTCTTCAGGGATTTCAGTATGAAAACACGTAGTCCTGGTTACTTTGGGCTCTTTAGTTTAAAGGATATTTTACCCAAAGATAATATGTATATAAAATACACGGTGGAGTGGCAGGGCCTTGTAACCAAGCTTCCACAACAGAGAAAGGATAATAAAACTCACTGGTATATTATTAAATCCTTTGGGTATCTTTTTGAGACGTGCACTGATGGGTTAAACCTGTATACTGGGGTTATAAGGTTGTTCAGCAGTTTTAATTGATAAGAAAGAGGTTGAGGATGGATATTATTGATCAGAATTAGTCATAAATCACTTACTTATCTCTTATAAGTACTTGATTACCTTGGCATGGTGTCTGGATATAAATATAACTGGGTCTCTGCCCATCAATATCCTCAAAAGAGCTCTTTATTGATGGCTTTTGGAGTCCCAATATTGTCCTTCTGAGGGGTACAGGGGCTCAAAGGGACGGACACTAAGGCTAGCAGGGTAGCAGGGGTAGCCTGTCACGTGTTCTTGGTGCTTTAGCACGGGTAGCATCTAATTCCTCAGGGTATGGGAATTATTCTACTTTATAATAGATATTAGGACGTGTGAATAACACTGATCTGTCCCATTTATGTATTATTTAATTAATTATCCTTAGTAAATGTTCCAAGTAATTTAATAATTATTTAAATAGACATTTCTAAGTAAATCCTGATGTCAGGTGAGTTCTCATTATGTATTAAATAACTGGAGTAAATTCATGATATTGATTTTACTCCTTATTTTCGAGTTCCGGTTGATTTACTAAAATAATTACTTAAAAATATAAGCCATGGGAATTCATGTAATATTTTTACATCATTTGTTTTCTTAGTATTTCACAAAGATATCGATGTCTAGGAATGCTCATAAAAGCATATCAAAGTATTTTAATATATTTTCAGAAGTTGTCATTGTCTTATTTGCAACATTCTTGGTACTTTGAATTATATTTAATAAAAAATACTTATAAGGGTTATTTAAGTATTTTTATATGATATTATGTACTTTTAGACTATCTAATATCCACAGGAAAATTTGTTACATATGTGGAATGTTCCTGTGTGGGTTGTAGCATGTTTACGCCGTACCTAAGCCTCTCAGGCCGCCTGTCACTCTGTCAACCCATAGTCCCGCGGCTGCGTACTTGTCAGAGGCCCGGGGCTGCGTACACAACCTTAATGGAGTGACAGGGCTGTATCTCAGCTGCGCGCGGGTGCATTGGCTGCGTGCGGGAATAGTGACAAAACACATTTCCGTCCGTAACTCCTAAAATATACACAACACCTCAATTCTGACTGAATTTTAGGTGTGAAACCTATACGTGACAATACGTGTGAAATATTTAATTGACCAAAAGCTTAATAGTGGAGCCGTGGTATTTTGGTCTTTCTTTCCTTAATTATTTAAAAATATAAGGAGTTGGATTTCTATAACTTTTGGGAGATTTGAGATGAATTAAAATCAACAGATTGAGGCAATTGAATCAGACACACGTTTGAGAAAAGGAAAACACAACAGAAAGAAGAGACAAAAGATGACCAACAGGACTTGCAGAGGCAATTTGAGAGTTGGCAGGGTGATCATGGAGAGGCTGAGAGTATTGAGATTGAGAAGCTGAAAGAGGAGTCAGACAGAGGTTGCAATGACAATGGAGGAGCAACTCTCACCAGTCACAAGTTTAGATTGAGGAGTCAAATGATTGAGTCAATTGAAGTTGAGCAGTCAGCGGTTGTGGTCTGAGGAGGGTGAAGTTGATGGAGATCAAAGTTGAGAGGTCTGAGAAGCTTGAGGCGGATAGGGACAATAGGAAGAAGAGAAACTAGGAAACAAGAAACAGAAGTGAAAGATGAAACAGAAGTGATGGAGGAATTATTGATATCAATAATGAGAAAGGAAGTAAGAGGTCCAAATTCCCCCCAAGTTTTGATTTCCAGGACATGAGGTCCTCAGGTGAGCGCAGTTCTCTCTGGGGTGCGGCAGATTACGTAATCTGGAGGTTAGGAGCAACAAGACAGCTGGGTGACACTTCAACAATTTCAAGGGTGGGGTCAGTGAGTGACCCTACCTAATTTTGGGTGGAGAATCCATTTCTGTAATAATATTTATGGTTTTCCTACTCCTTCTTAGTTTAATTATATTATTATTATTTTTATGTAATTTTTGTTACTTTTTCAGCTTGCTTTGCAATAGTAGCAAGCTGACAGCGTGCATGCCCGCCAGTTACACCCCCCCCCCCTCATGAGTTCTTGGCCGGACCCAGAGCGATTCTGGGTCCACCCTGGCCATTTTGAGGGCAAGGGTCCTGGTTGCAGGAGGCAACCAGGCCTGTGAGTGTATAGAAAGGGCCAGTATGGTTAGAAGAGAGAAGTAACCAGGTAACAGGGATGGTTTTAATAGACTTTTAAAGTAAGAGAATGAAATAAAGTTTGATTGCATGAGTTCAAAGCAATAAGGACAGAGAAGGAAACAAATCAGGCCGGAAAGGAAAGAACGGAAAAGAACCTTAAATAAAGCCAAGCAGTGGTGCTGCTGATAAAACAATAGGAGTAATGAACAATATGAAGAAAATTTTGTTTTGTTTATGCTGAGTAAGACAGTAGATAGAGTAGGATAACATAGACCCTGAATCAAATGACCTAAACAACGGATTTAGATGCTTGAGGAGTTTGGTAAAACTTGAGGAAATGGATGAAACAAACTTACCCCATGTGGAGGACTGAAGAGCCCTGGGGCTAATCAGAATCCTCTACGCGGGTTAGCTATAGTCGTGAGTGCTGCATATTTGAAGTGCAGACAGGGGGTCAAGCAAAAGAGGTCATGCGGGTCAATCAGAGGAGGTTGCACTGGTTGAGTAGGTGAGATTGTGAGGGTCAAGCTGTTTTGCAGGTTGAGCAGATGACACAGGGGGTAAAGGAAGTAACTATAGTCACAACAACATGAGAGAGATAGAGTGTGACAGAAACATGAAAAAGGAACAGAAAATAAAGAAACACAAGGTGAAAAGATAAAAACAGATTAACAGAAATGACAATTTCACAGCCACCCTTGTTTTTATCTTGGTTTTATTCAAAGTTTATTAATTTTAGGCAGGATTCCAACTTCATTCTGGCTAGAGGTTTGGTAAGGAAGTTGGCCAAGTTGTATGATAAGGACACATTTAAAAGACTGATTTCCTTAGCTGCAATTTCCTCTCAAAAAAAATTATACCGCAGGTCCATATGTTTGATCCTGAAGCTGGAGTGATTTGCTTGTTGCATCACAAGTTTGATACATCCCTCATTGTCTTCATGGATTTGTGTAGCCTCACTCAAAGGGTCTTGAAATACCCAGCAAATGAAATGTTTTAGCCATTTGATTTCTTTGATGCCATTGTCAACAGACTTGTATTCCGCTTTGGTGGTTGAAAACAAGACATTCAGTTGCTTGCGCAATTTCCAGCTGATCAGGTTTCCTTTCCAGGTGACTATGATCCCCGTTACTGATTGTCTGGTCAATGGGCACATGGCCCAGTCGGAGTCAACAAAGAAGGCAAGATCTTAGTTGGTCGAGGAGTTCTTGAAGACTATGCCCTTATTGGGGGTATTTTTAAGGTAGTTGAGAAGGGCTAGCGCAGCATCATAATGAAATTTGTTAGGTTTGGTGAGAAACTGAGAGAGATAGTTGGGAACGTGATGTCTGGTTGCAAGTTGATGCTGATGTAAAACAGTTCCCCAATGATTTTTCTGTAGTTCAGGCCAAGACTCTCAAATTTGCAGGCTTCTGCGTCTGTCGCACTTTGAAGTTTTGCATTTGGCTTGAAAGGAGTAGAGTGAAATTTGTAATCAGGCAGTGGATACTGATTGGCCAAGTTGGAGATGTACAAGTGTTGAGAGAGTTTGACTTGTTTTTTGGAGACAGAGATTTTGAGTCCTAACAGAAGTGAGACTTGAACTAATAACTTGCATTGGAGTCTTGAAGTGATGAGGTGAAAAAAGTGCTGAGGTCTTTCCTAAATATGGCAATATCATCAACATGGATGTAGAGCCAGTTTTTGCTGTTCCAGAAAACACAGTTGTCGCTCACACTTTGATCAAAGCCTACTTTGGCAAGCCAAGAACTTAGAGTGTTATACCAGGCTTGAGGTGCTTGCTTGAGGCCATAGAGAGCCCATTTCAACTTGAGGGTCTTACCAGGTCAAATGGGGACATTGCATGGAGGAGAGATAAAGATGCTTTCAGAGAAAAGGGAATTCAGAAAGGCTGATTTAAATCAAGTTGATGGAAGCTGAGATTTTTTTGGATGGCAAAGGTGATGAGAAGTTGCAAGGAAGTCTTGTCTCCAGTGGGAGAGAAGGTAGAGCTGAATTTGATGCCTTCTTCTTGCTTGAATCCTTGAGCACATAATCTTGCTTTGAATTCCGTGATGTGATTATTGGAATTGTTTTTGGTCCCAAAGACCCAGACACATCCTAGTTTGGTGAAATATTGAAATTCATCAACCTCTTCCCACACCTTTTAGCCTAGAAGATTGTCTATTTCACGGTCCATGGCAGCTACCCATTCATGCTTAAAATTGCAGGACATTGCTTGGAGAAGAGTTTTTGGATCTTGATAGCTGTTTTCAATCAGATGAACCAGAGGCCAATCTTGTTGGTTATGGGAAAGGATGTTGTTGGTGGGTATAATATCCAACCTGGGTTTAGCTGGAGATGGGTGAATAACAGAGTCAGGTTTAGAAGCAGGATTGGGTTCAGTCACAGATGAAGTAGGAGAGACATTGGAAGGGATTATTGGCGCATTTTCACTTGGAGCGTGCTGGAGGGAATGGGGAACTAGGAGGGTGTCTGAGATAGGAGATTGTAGATTAGAATAGTTTGAAAGGTGGCCAGGAGAGGAGAAAAGGAATTCAGATTTGAGAAATTTTGCATCTGAGGTGCAAACAATTTTTCTGGATGAGGGATTCCAAATGCAATAAGTGGAAAGATCATTAGAGTAGCCAACAAAAATACCTTTGAAGCTTGTTTGATTCATCTTGGAGGTGTGCAGTTGTTTTGGAATGGGTACATATGCTGTGCAACCCAAGGTTTTTAGTCAATGGTAGTTAGGTTTTCTGTGGTACCACATTGTGTAGGGGATCTGATCCTTGTTTGACAATATGGGCAGGGGGTTGAGAAGATGGGTAGCTGTGGTGACGGCTTTGGCCTAGAATGAAGGAGGAAGTTGACTGTGGTGAAGAAGACATTGAGCCTTGTCAAGGATGGCGCGGTTGTTTCCTTCAGCATAGCCGTTTTTTTGGGGAGTGTACAGTGGAGAGAAGTGCTGAACAATACCCACGTCCTTGCAGTAGTTGGCAAACTCCATCCCAGTGATCTTGCCCCCTTTTTCTGATATGATACAGACTACTTTAGTATTGAACTGCCTTTCAGACCTGGAAATGAAATCTTTAATTGCATTGGCGGCTTGGTACTTGGAAGTTAGCATAGAGACCGACTTGAATCTTGTAAATTGTTTGATAATTGACAGGAAATATTTGCCACCCCCATGAGAAATGACGGGGAAGGGACCAACCAGATCTAGGTGAAGGGCCTCAAGAGGACAACTGAATGGTTTTATGTGGCTGTTGAAGAGATTTCTGGTGAGTTTTCAATGGAGAAAGGTGGAAATGATGGACTTGGGTGTTGGTTTAAGTTGGGGGTAGATCTTAGTGATGGCTTGATGTCCAGGATGTCCCAGCCTGTTGTGAATATTTTTCAGTGAGTTGTTGCAGTGTAGACTTAGCAGCTTGTGCAACTTGAAATTGATGCCAAGTAATTCTAGGAGTGAGTTTTGTGTTGAGCCAATGATATTCAATTTATCTAAGTAGATGTTGGAGCTGGAGTGGCCAATTGTGCTGATTTTGGTGATGGATGGATTCAGTTTGGACAGAAATATCAGACTTCTATTGAGTTCTGAAACAAGCAGTACGTCATGGAGCTGCATTTTCATCCTTCCTGGTTGATGAGAACAGCCTCTCCTATCCCAGTTGCAATCAGTGGGGCATTTTCATTGCCTGTGCCTATGATGATTCTAGTGGGCATGAGATTGAAGACATACTCAGCTTTGTTGATAATGTGATGCGTGGCTCCTGAGTCAAGAACTGGGAGCAGGGGAGTGTTAACTGAGAAGTTGGTTTTCAGGTAGAGTTGTGCATTATAGTAAGCCTGTGGAGCGTCTGGCTGGGGAGTATCCGGAGAGGTATTGGACTCAGTAAGATAGGAGGAGCTCTTGAATATTTCCAGACATAAATGTGGATGTAGATGCCAACATTGACTTTTGGGGTGGTCAGCAAGAAGGTTATGGTGTCCCTTAGAGAAGGGGTGCTTTGAACCAGTTCTCCTGCTCTTTACTTCTGTCTTCAGAAGGGCAGTCAAGGAGGAATCACTATTGTGCAAGGGGATTTGGGATCTAGAAGCTTCCAGTTGAGTTATTCCCTGATTTTGTTGATTACTAGAGAGGGGCTTTGTAAGAGATTGTTGCTCAGAAGTATGGAATCAACAAGGTGGTAAAAATTGGTGGTCAATTTAGCCAGAATTGTGTAGCTTAGTATGTCTGTGGGAACTTCCAGACGGACTATTGAAAGTTTGTTCATTAATTTTTGGCATTCTTTGATGTAATTTGAGAGGTCTCTGTTGAATTGATAGAAAATAGAGTTTAACCAGATGCATCCTTGATTGTTTGTGGATTGGGAGGCATAACAATTTTGAATGTGTTAAAATATGTATGCACTTACGTGTGTGCTACGTATAAGTGTAATCCAAATGGGATGCACATATGGGCCTCTCCAGCCCATTGGACACTCACACGGACCATACGGGCCTGTGTGGATGTCACTGATTTGGGGAAACTGGCCTCAAAACGCATGAAACAGGCTCATTGGTACATGGGCCCTAATGGGCCCAGTGGGGGATATGGGCAAATACAGCAAGATGGGCTTGTATGGGCATAATTGTGCCCAAGGTTTATTTTTGACATACTTGGCCAGACAGGCTGGCCCGCCAAAGTGTGTTTGTCTCAGGTTTTGGGATTGGGGCGGCCCATTGGGGCCGCCCCCTGTGTCCCGGCCCGCTTGAGGCTGCTGCCCATGCCGCGGCCCGCTTGGGGCCGCTTGTATTCCTTGGTTTGGCCCATGCGGGGCCCAATGGCCGGCGCGGGGCAGTTGTGGCAGCCGAGGGATCCCGCGCAGGCCCGGAGGGTTGCAAACGACAGCCACCGCCTTGGGAGCAAGGGCCAGCCGCGCCGGCTCCCTCCCCCTCCCCTTGCTTTCCATTGCAAGGGGGAGGGGGTGGCTGGCTGGGTTGAACCAGCCAGCAACCAACCGCAACAAGGCGGTCGGTCAGAGCAGGGGGGATTTCATCCCCCCCTTGTCCAAAGGATGACAATACCGGCTGCAAGGAGAGCTACCGCTGGTTGGGGGGATCTGATTGCCCCTCCACCATTGAAACAAAGCAGAGACCAGGGGCGCTCTCCCCCCCCTTTACAAAGGGGGAGGAGTGACGGGGCTGAGGGGATTTGACCACCCCCCAGCCCACTTCCATTGACAACACCCTGGGGGTATCAACCCCCAGGGCCCCTGGTAGGGGGAATTGACCTCCCCCTCCAGGGATCTGAGAGAAAGAGGGGGGGGACAGCATGTCTGCTGGTCACACCCTGCCCTCCATGTGAGTCTGAGACTGGACCCAGGTGTGTCCTGGGTCCCACCTGGCCATTTTTATGGCCAGGGGCTGGTTGCATGAGGCAACCAGCCAGTTTGTGAGGCAATAGGACTGGTTGTAACAGACAACTGGTCCAGGGATTGAACAGCACAGGGGCTGGTTCAGCCCCATTGAGGTGGAAACACCAGAAACAACCAGAATAGGCTGGTTGTAAGGGTACAGGGACTGGTGCCATGTGGGCTGATGTAGCCCAAACCAAGTAACAAGGCCTGTAGAGCCTGTAGAGCTCTTTTGGGGCGTAAAAATTGCCTTTTGGCTTGTTTTATCATGGGCTCAAAAGAGGACAATCTTTTGTACTTAAGGAGCTCTTCTCCCTGCTGTTTTCCGTCCATTCATCACCCAATCAAATTCATCAACAATATCATCCAACATGTTGCCCAATTGTGAGAGCCCATCAAGCAATTATTGACACAAGGTGTCCAGAATTTCTTTTGCTTTAAATACTGCTCATTTGCCTAAGCTAATTGCTGGCCATAATTATAACGCATTCTCAGTACCAACATCATCATTACTTCCAAGCCATCTAGACCCTTGTACCTTACTCTGGAGAACCTCAAAGACCCCAAGTTTTCCAAGAAGATGTCCTATATCCCTGATGTTAGCTCCACCAAGATAGTTCTGAACAGTCAGAATTATAGTTCTTGGACTGTCCTTATGGATAGTGAGCTGGAAAACATCTGTTGTGGGGAGATAATGGATGCAGATGACACTTTTATCAGTTCAGAAGTGGAGAAAAAGTCTTATCATCTCATCCTTAGGCATCTTGATGAGAATCATGTAACATGGGTTACTGATACTCTTAGGGAAGATGAGAGAAGGAGGGGCAGCATCCTTTGGAAGTTGCTTAAGTCCAAGTATGCTGGTGATTCCGTTCACCAGAAGGGTATATCTTTCAATAAACTGTTTAAGTTACAATATTTGAATTGTAAACAGTTTGTTGCAGAGGCTAGGTCTAGCTTAGCCAAGTTTAAGTCATCAGGACTTAACATGGATCCCCAGTGTTTGTCACTCTTAATCCTTCAGAAGCTACCAAAGGAGTTTGATTATTTAGTCAGAATTATTTCTCAATTGGATCCTCTTCCTGGGGAGGAGGATGTGCTGAAAAGGATTGAAAAGGATGATCTTCAGTTCAAGATGAAGGGGGGTTCTGGAACAGCCCTTGTTGGAAAGACTCGAAAATCTTGCAAGAAGGAAAAAAAGGATTTTTCCAAGGTCTTATGCTATAATTTTCAGAATAAGGGTCATTATGCTAAGGATTGCAAGGAGGCCAAGAAGAGGAAGAAGTCCAAAGAGAATGACAAGGAGGTCAATCTCACTACTGAATATGTTGCAATGGTGGTGTTTGACGGTCCAATGGAAATGGTTGTTGGGGAAAAAGGTCTCAGCAAGAAGGCCAAAATTGATGAGGACCAAGAAATAGACTTGATTGATTACAAAGTGAGTAATCTTAACCTCAAAGATGAGAACTTATCAGTTACTGATAAATCTTCTTTACTATTAGGAGGATTGAAGGAGGATGTTCTTGTTTTGACTGATTCTGGCTGTACAGATCACATGTTCTTTCAACCAAATTTATTTTCAAATCTTATTGATTATGATGGAGTTGTAAATATTGGTCAAAAAGGCAGAACAATTCAGATTGAATGAATTGGAAAATTTATTCTTGCAAATCACTTGGGTTTCAAAATTTCTTTTGAGAAAGTGTTCTATTACCAGAGTTGCCTTATAACCTTGTGTCCCTTGGAGTGTTGTGGAAAAAAGTTTTCCTGATTTGTTATATTAAAGAAGATAAGTTTGTTACTGATTTGAATGGGAGAACTTTTCTCAGTGGACAGGTTCCAAACAATATTTTGTGTGCAAGCTTGTTAAAAATCTCAGCTTTGAGCACTGTTGCTCACAATAGAAGTGGAAATAAGGTAAAGGACAGAAACTGTGAGAGTTGTACCTTAGGGGCTAAGACTAGAAATGTGTTCTCAAAGAGTAAAGATTGCACTGATGTTCCTAGAGAAGAATTTTCCATTGATTTCGCAGGGCCATTCACACCAGAGTCCCTTGGTGGGGCAAGATACTTCATCAATTTAGTTGATACTGCAACTAATTATGTTTGGGTTGAACCAATTCAATCTAAGGATCAGACCACAGAGGAGGTTTCTGTAATCTTCAAAGTCTGGAAAGAGAATGGTCTAATGAAGGAGATCAAGAGGGTTATCACTTATGGAGGTGGTGAATTTGTGAGTAAATAGTTTGAGAGGTTATTGAAATATTATGGTATAATTCATATAGTCAATACTGCAAGGGCTCCACAAAATAATGGAATAGTTGAGAGAATGAATAGGACTTTACTGGACAATTTCAGAACTATTATGTCTCAATCTGGTCTACCAAAGCTCATATGGGCTGAGTTGATGTGTAAATTCCGCTGTTGCATAACATTGTAAGTGTTAATGGGAAGAGTCCTCATTTTCAGTTTTGGAAGTTTTACCCCAAAACATCACACCTAAGAACAATTGGTTTCTTGGTGTATTATAGTGTCCACCATAATGAGATGGTTGGAAAATTAGACCCTAGAGCCAGAACAGCGGCACTTGTAGGCTATGATTTACTCAGTAAATTGTATAGGATCTATTTTCCAGGGACAAGAAGAGTTATCCATAGTAGGGATGTAAAATTTTATGAAAGTACCTTTCCACTCAAAAGGAGTGAAGATGTTGTTGTGAATAAGTCACAGCAAGAAATAGAATTAGCACCTATTTCACCAGCAAAGGCTGAGGAAAATGTGTTTCCAGAAGATGAAGAGGTGGCATACGTGCCACCAGAGGGTTCAGTGCCCGCTTCAGGGGAGTCCGTTAATTTGGAACCTGATGAGCCTCCACCTTCAGTAAGAAGGAGTGGTAGGGTTAGAGTACCAGTTGATAGGTATGGGGAATGGAATTCCCATTATGCTTCCGCAGGATATGAGGAAGATACATTTCAGGAACAGTGTATGCTCAATGAAGTCCTGGAGTTAAGTTCAGAAATGGGTAACAGGGTTAACCCAAATAGCTTTGGCCAAGCTATGAATTCTGATGAGAGAGCCAACTGGAAGAGTGCTATTTTTGAGGAATTTGATTCTCTAGAAAATAATAGTGTCTTTTAAGTGGTTAAGCGGGATTCTTTTCCAAAAGGAAAGACCATTTTGGGGTCTATATTGGTGTTAAACAAGAAGTTTGACACAAATGGAATTTTGAAAAGATTCAAAGCTAGATGCATTGCACAGGGCTTCAAGCAGAGAGAGGGTATTGATTACCAAGAAACTTTCTCACCAACTGGAAGGCTGTCCACCTTCAGGTACATCTTTATCTGGCAGTGGAGTTGGGAGAAGAAATCAGACAAGCTGATTTTGTAACAGCATACTTGGGAAAAAACTTGGAGAGGAGGAGACTGTTTATATGTCAATCCCTCATGGTTTTTGTGAATTGTTAGTAGAGACTAAACCAGAAACAATGAAGAAAATCTGTTTTAGAAGTTTTCTTTCAGCAGATAAAGGGGAATATGTCCTCAAGCTGTGTAGATCCCTTTATGGATTGAAGCAAGCAGCCAGATTGTGGTATAATACCATGAGTGAAAAACTACTACAGATTGGTTTCAAGATGTCCAAGGCCAACCCTTGTCTTTTTGTAAGAAAGGATGCAATTTTGTTTGTATGGGTCAATGACATTATCATTATTGGAAATGGTAAAGAGAGAGTCATGGAGACACTCAAAAAGGAATTCAAGATAAATGATCTTGGTCTGGCACAACAGGTGCCAGGAATGAAAGTCAGTAAGAGCAAGAATGGTATTAAGTTAGACCAGAGCCATTACGTGGCAGCTCTTCTTAAGCAATATGGCTTAGAGGGTGCAAAGGAGTTTGGTACTCCCATGCAGTCAAACATTTGTTTAGAGAAGTCTACGGATGAGGAGTATCTGGAGTTTGTTCAATCTGGGAACAACTACAGGTCAGCTATTGGATTGCTTAATTATTTGGGGAAGTGTACAAGGCCCAATATTGCTTTTGCAATTGGTGTCTTGTTGCAAAACTTAGAGAAGCCAAGCATGAGGCATTGGTCAGCGTTCAAGAGAGTTATGAGGTATCTTAAAGGAACCCACAGTCTGGGACTGTTGTTTACAAAGTCAGAAAACTTTGATTTGGTTGGTTATTCTGATGCAAGTTGGGCAGATGGTAACACTAGGGAATCAACACGTGGTTTTTAATTCTTCTTAGGTAAGAATCTTGTGTCATGGATGTACAAGAAGGTGTTGGCAATAAGTATTTCATCAACAGGTACTTAGCGGCTTCACAGGAAGCAAAATGGCTCAGAAAATTCTTAGAGGATACACATAAACCACAAGGGTTTGCATTGTTGTATTCTGATAACCAGAGTGCCATTGCGTTGGCGCAAAACCAAGTGTTCCATTCAAGAACAAAACATATCGATGTTCACTATAGCTATATTTGCAATGCAGTTAACTGCAAGGAGATTGTGTTGAGGTACATTCCCACTGGAGCAATGATTGCGGATATCTTGACTAAGGCTTTAGATAGGAACAAGCATCAAGGCTTTGTGACTAATATGCGGCTGTCACCCCTTTTGGATTAAGGTGGTGTTTTAAAATACGTATGCACTTACGCGTGTGCTACATATAAGTGTAATCCAAATGGGATGCACATATGGGCCTCTCTGGCCCATTGGACACTCACACGGACCATACGGGCCTGTGTGGATGTCACTGATTTGGGGAAATTGGCCTCAAAATGCGTGAAACAGGCTCATTGGTACACGGGCCCGGTGGGGTTATGGGCAAATACAGCCAGATGGGCTTGTATGGGCATAATTGGGCCCAAGGTTTATTTTGGACATACTTGGCCAGATGGGCTGGCCCTCCAAAGTGTGTTTGTCATGGGTTTTTGGCTTGGGGCCGCCGCCTGTGTTGCAGCCCGCTTGGGGCTGCTGCCCATGCCGCAGCCCGCTTGGGCTGCTGGTATTCCTTGGTTTGGCCCATGCAGGGCCCGACGGCCCGCGTGGGGCTGTTGTGGCGGCCAAGGGATCCCGCGTGGGCCGGCCGGTTGCAAACAATGGCCACCGCCGCGGGAGCAAGGGCCAGCGGCCCCAGCTCCCTCCCCCTCCCCTTGCTCACCATTGCAAGTGGGAGGGGGTGGCTGGCTTGGTTGAACCAGCCAGCAACCAACCGCAACAAGGTGGTCGGTCAGGGCAGGGGGGATTTCATCCCCCCCTTGCCCAAAGGATGACAAGGCCGGCTGCAAGGAGAGCAACCGCTGGTGGGGGGGATCTGATCACCCCTCCACCATTGAAGCAAAGCAGAGACCAGGGGCGCTCTCCCCCCCCCTTTACCTAGTGGGAGGAGTGACGGGGCTGAGGGGATTTGACCAACCCCCAGCCCACTTCCATTGTCAACACCCAGGGGGTATCAACCCCCAGCGCCCCTGGTAGGGGGAATTGACTGCCCCCTCCAGGGATATGAGAGAAAGAGGGGGGACAGCATGTCCGCTGGTCACCCCCCCCCCCCCCATGTGAGTCTGAGACTTGACCCAGGTGTGTCCTGGGTCCCACCTGACCATTTGTATGGCCAGGGGCTGGTTTCATGAGGCAACCAGCCAGTGTGTCAGGAAATAGGACTGGTTGTAACAGACAACTGGTCCAGGGATCCAACAGCACAGGGGCCATTTCAGCCCCATTGAGGTGGAAACACCAGAAACAACCAGAATAGGCTGGCTGTAAGGATCCAGGGACTGATGCCATGTGGGCTGATGTAGCCCAAACCAAGTAACAAGGCCTGTAGAGCCTGTAGAGCTCTTTTGGGGCGGAAAAATTGCCTTTTGGCTTGTTTTATCATGGGCTCACAAGAGGCCAATCTTTTGTACTTAAGGAGCTCTTCTCCCTGCTGTTTTCCATCCATTCATCATCCAATAAAATTCATCAGCAATATCAACCAACGTGTTGCACCATTGTGAGAGCCCATC
Source organism: Puccinia polysora (assembly GCA_025617555.3). Lineage (NCBI taxonomy): Eukaryota > Fungi > Basidiomycota > Pucciniomycetes > Pucciniales > Pucciniaceae > Puccinia > Puccinia polysora. The sequence continues at coordinate 15,581,106 of CM062635.1, forward strand.
AAGCAATTATTGAAACAAGGTTTCCAGAATTTCTTTTGCTTTAAATACTTCTCATTTGACCAAGCTAATTGCTGGCCATAATTATAACAGAATGTTGGCCCAGATGACATTTGGTTTAGTTTGATTGGCAGGGTTGATGATAGCATTGAACGTGGTGTCTCCAAGGTGTTGTATGATGATGTTGGCCGTCTTGTAGGCTTTCTTTTGTTGTGGTGCTGTTGTTGGGATGATGAGTTCCCCGTCTTCATTATTCTCAACGTATTTCATTAGTCCATGGCATTGTAGGTGACTTTGAATACAAAGGGCCCAGTAAGCAAAGTTTGTTTCATTTAGAAGTGGGATATTCAACCGTTTGTTAGAGTCCTTGTTGTCCAACATGTTTTCAAGTCTGCTTGGCTGGGGCTGAGTCAAATGGGACTGTGAATCTTTTAAAGTAAAAGACTTAAATAAAGTTTGATTGCATGAGTTCAAAGCAATAAGGACAGAGAAGGAATCAAAGCAGGCCGGAAAGGAAAGAAGGGAAAAGAACCTGAAATGAAGCCAAGAAGTGCTGCTGCTGAGCAACAATAGGAGTAAGGAATAAGATGTAGAAATGTGCATTTGTTTTAGGCTGATTAAAATAGTAGATACAGTAGGATAACATAGACCCTGAATCAAATGACCTAAAAAAAGGAGTAAGATGCTTGAAGATTTTGGTAAGACTTGAGGAAATGGATGAAAGGAACTTACCCAATGTGGAGGACTGAAGAGCCCTGGGGCCAATCAGAATCCTCTACGTGGGTTAGTTATAGTTGTGAGTGCTTCATATTTGAAGTGCGGACAGCAGGTTGAGAAAAAGAGGTCACACAGGTCAATCAGAACAGGTTGCACTGATCAAGTAGGTGAGGTTGTGAGGGTCAAGCTGTTGTGCAGGTCTAGCAGATTACAGGGGGTACAGGAAGTAACTATAGTCACAACAATGTGAGAGTGATAGAGCATGAAAGAAACATGACAAAGGAACAGAAAATAAAGAAACACAAGGTGACAAGATAAAAACAGATTAACAGCAATGACAATTTCACATAGACAACCAGCCAGGGTCTGAACAGCAAGGGGTTGGTTCAGCCCTGTGAGGGTGGAAACACCAAATTTGACTGGTAAAGGCTAGTCAAAAGAGTTCAGAACTAATGTCAAGTGGGCTGAGTAAGCCCAAACCAAGTAACATGGCTTGTAGAGCCTGTAGAGCCCATTTGGGGCGGAGTTTTTTCCTTTTTCTTTTCATTGCATGAGCTCCACATGAGCACCATCTTTTTTATTTAAGGAGTTCTTCTCCTTGCTGTTTTCCATCTATTCATTCATCAATTCATTCACATTAACAAGTGTGCCATTTCCTCTGCCTCAGATTAAGGATCAATCATAAGAAATTATTGTCTCAGAATTTCTTTTTCTTTAAATACTGCTCTTTGACTAAGCTTGTGAGCCAATCATTCTCGCACTGAGAGTTTTTGGGCCAGTGGAGAAGCAGAGCTTGCTACCCTATTGATATCATCATTATAATGGATGATGGAACAGTTCCCAGTCAAGTGAGTATGTCAAATCAAGAAATAAATCTATTATAGGTGGCAAATATAAAATAATTAGTTTAGTTAGCTAGTTCAATGTCACACTCCCACCCCACGTACTATAGGGAAATCTTAGATAATTTTGAGCACAAATGTAAGAATGCTTGATGCAAGGGAGGATAAATTATAGCAAATCTAACCAAAAAGTGCAAGCACTAAGTTTTTAGTCTCAACAAACTGTAAGAGCAATGGATTGTTCCAATGGAAGGGAAACTAAGGCAATTCCAATTTGATAACCTGAACTCAGAAAAAGATGCAATAAAATATGAAATTAAATAACTGAGGAAAAAGTATTCAGACAGACTGTATGGTCCTTAAAAGAAACAAAAGTTGATTAGATAGAACATGATTAAAATTTGTCTACAGCTAGTGAGAAATGAAACAAGTCATGAAATTAATGGAATAGGTAAATGAAATACACAGCATATTTTATCTGAGGGTGTAGCTTTAGTGCAAACAATAGACTGTGCAAGTACAGGGACATGGTGAAAAGAATGAATGATGTGCAAGGAGAAGTAATGCAAATAAACAGATACAGTTATTCATGGGGTAGAGCTAGTCCTTATGCAGATATTTCAACTGATATGGATTTCTATGCAACATGCCAGTCAATATGACTAGCATGACCAAGAATGGAATAGCCAAGTCCAAAGATTGAAGAAGTGAGACTGATTGGATGGTTAACTAATTCTTGGATGAAACTGCAAGGATTTCAGGGATAGACTGATTTGCCAAGATTGGATAGTTCACTTCTGAATAAGCCAGAGGTAGTAAGCAGAAATTCTGATAATAAGATGTGTTTCTTGGGTCACACTTATAGAATGAGGTAGATGGTACTGAGGAATAGGATATGTCAAATGGATGATGTATAAAATAAACCTTAGACTTGGATTTTGGAAGCTAGTTGGCTTGCAGTCTTTCTGGAAGTTTGGCTGGCTAGTTGAGGGGCTGACTGCTGGCTGGTTGGCTTTCTCAGGAAGGCAGGATGGCTTTGCTGGCTAAGGCTTGCTGTCTAGATTGGCTGACTAAATGCAAGGCTGTCTTGGCTGGCTAACTGTTTATCTGGCTATCTGACTAGCTGGCTAGTTTGCCGCCTGACTGGTTGCCTGGACATCTGCATGGATAACTGGTTGGCCAGCTGACTGGCTGACTGGATGGATGTTAGTTTGGCAATTTTACTGACTGATTGGCTGGCCCACTGGATTTCTTGCTGGCTGAATGACTGGCTGGATGACTAATGTGATGTCTTTCTTGGGCTGGCTTGCTGGTCAGGGCTTGCTGGTGCAGTGTTTGATGGATATTCTGGGATTCCTGTCTTGGTTTGGGCTTACTGGCTTGATCTGGGCAGGCTTGATTGATCTGGGCTGACTGGTCAGGTCTGGGCTTGCTGGCTGGTCTTGGCTGGCTGGTCTTGTCTGGGCTTGCTGGCTGGGATTGGATGGACATGTAATTTCATGGGTGTCTTCCCAACGGAACTACTCTCATTGATCCCAATTGGGATAAATTGGAGGGCTCTGATCTGTTGGTGGTCTCAGCCTAGGCTGTTTGGTTCTGGAACAGCTGGTTGGTCTGGCTGTGCTACCTGGCTGTCTGGACTGGCTGGTAGGTTTTGACTTCTGGCTGGTCCTTTGGTTGGTCAGTTGGTTACTTTTTTCTAGCAGCCAGGGGTTTCCTTGTTTGGTTAGTCTTGGATTTTGGTCAAATTTTCAATCAATGTGGTTGAAAGTCAATGATGGTCTGGTGGGGTGGATTGATGGAGGGTGGAATTTGGCTGAGAGTGCGGTTGTGGGGGGTCTGACCTGTGGGACTACTCAGAGTTATCCCAATGTATACTGCCTTTCTACCAGGAGTTTAAAGTTTACAAACATGCTGAATACATCAGATTTGTTCTTTAGGAATTAAAACCATCAAAAACTGCTGAAGTTTTCAAAAAATTGAAGGAAGTATTGGAAGCCACTGTGAGAGGGAGGATTAATTGGTCCACATACATCCACATGAATGACACCCATCTTCTCTTGGACCCTAGGGAGGTATCCCAGCAAAGGCATTCTCTTCAAATTTTCTAAATTTCATGCTTTGCATGAAGTAGGAGAATCCTTCAAGAGCTTTGATTCATATTGCTTGGAAAGATGACCCAGGACTTGATGGTTGGTAAGGACTGAACCCAAAAGTTTTGCATTTTGGTTTTAGTTGTCTTTTAAATGAAAAGAGAGTACACCATAAGATGTGTTGAATCTCAATAGTAATTGTCCTTTGGGAAGAATGAGATAAGCATGAGAAGAATTCCCAATCCAAGATCATCACTTCTTTAAGAAATGGACAAGTTCTATTAATGTATTTGGTACTGCCGCCAATAGAAGGGCCTCTTTGAAAGGCAATTTTAAGCCATTATTTATCTGTGCCATAGCATTTCCTTTTGATTCTGTGTGGATTATTCTACCCTTTGCAGTAGGCAAGGAGATTGAGGTAGGAGAAATTTTTGAGAAAAAAGCTGGATTATTTAGCAAGCTTTGAGAAGTGCCACTGTCTAAAATGGCAAGATCATGAGCAATTGAGGAGCAGGAAAAAAATGCAGAAAATGATTTCTTTTTCTGTTTCAGCAATTTTTCTTGTTTTTTTGGATGCAATTCAAAGTAGTCATCTTTCTTTTGGGCTGAAGTTGAGTTGTGTTGACCACTCCTCATTGAGAATTAGTTGATGTTTTGTGATGGTTTCCTTTCCTTCCTGATGGTAGCAGCTATGGCAAATAGGGTCTTTTCTAATTCATTCTTTTGCTTCAGATGCTTTTAAATTCTTCTAAAGAGATCATCTAGTGATAAGTTTTTGTTTTCATAAAATATCCTTGTGTTTAAGGTTTTGAAAATGTTGGGTAGGTTGTTTAAAACATAAAATGGGAATATATCTGAAAATTCAGGAATTTCAAATAACTTTGGACATATGTTCCTTAGTTGTTTGATTACACCCCTGAATTTGATAATGGCCAAGTTCAGGAATCCATCATAGAATCCTATGATAAATAATTTATTAATGATATTTTCTCTTTTTTTCCCCTGTCTTTGAAGCGTAGTATGCTTTGGTAGTTAACCAGATTGTGGTGGGATCTACAGATATCTCATTTTAAATGAATTTGTTATAATTTGAGTCATCTAGTAGACTCCTAAGGAAGTAACAGGTTTGGGCCCTTTGGGATTCATGAATGATGCAATGATTAGGATTGGAGGGTGTTTCAATTGGGTGAAGGAGTTGAATAAGATTGCAAAAGCCTAGTTTATTGATTACTTCATGCATCCAGGTGAGATAATTTCATTCATTTAAGAGCCTTATCCCTTTTGAGTTAGGGATAGGAAGGGAGTGAAAATTTGTGAGATTTCTTGATTTCATTGTATTGAGAATCAAGGATTCAGTTTCTAAAAAGGAAGATTCAGAATTGGATTTGTCCAGGTTGGATTTTGCATAGTGGTGGGCTGGGCTCATAACCTAAGAAAGAAGCAGACTTAATGCACTCTTAATTCAGGAGAATGACTTGTTGAAAGGAAACAAAGGGACAAGTACAAGTACCTGAACAATGATAAAGAAAGTGTATGTTAGAAGCTGAATGAGGAGTTCAGCATAGAATTACTTGGGTTGAGAGCAGACCTTAATGTGCACTGAAGTCAGAAGGATAACTTGTCAAAAGGAAACAAATAGACAAGTAGGGGTACCTGGAAAATGATATAGAAAGAGTACATGAGAAGCTGAATGAGGAAAAAAGAAAAGAATTACAACAAGATTTTATAAAAGAGTGACTTTATATAGGCTCATGCAGCTTCCAAATTAAAATAAGGAAAGAAGGTGTGCACACAGTTGTGGTAATGAATGATGAAAATTTGGAACATAAGGAAAATATAATGACAACATGGAAAAAGAAAATTGAGATATAGACCAGAAAGAAGTTCCAATGGAGACTGGTCCCTGTCTCTTGAGTTCTCAGTTATAAAGCTAGGGTAATTTACTTTGATAGAATCTTTCTGATGATACCTGTATTATTGGATCTGCTATTTATTCCAAAGAAATCCATAAAAAAGAAGAAAAATTTGCACTTCCAATGCTAGCCTGAGCAACTTCAATCTGGAGAGAATCTTCAATAGCAGCTTGGATGTAATGTTTGATAATCAGGTCATCAGCTTGACTGATTCATTGTGGTGGATTACAGAGGACATGTTCATGCAAAGAGTTTGTTTCAATAGTTTAGCGCAACATCATCAGCCACAACTAGCAATTTGAGGCACACAACTCATTATCAATGTGTCTAATTTGGCTTTTTGGGCAATTATTATGATCAAGCCTGGGACTTTTGTGTCCATTGCATATGTCTCTTCTGCTCTTGCATGCATCTCTTCTCTCTTGCATACATCTCTCCTGCTCTTGCATACGTCTCTTCTGCTCTTGCAGTTGGTTTGGGCTGTATGGTGGGAGGTGCAATCAATTTGTTAATTGGTGCCCCAAATTTGTTGTTAGGAGCTACTGTTGTGAAAGTTGATGCACTGAAATTTCTCAAAAAAAACTGGAAGATGTCCTTGTCCCATTCTCCCTGTGGTTGGTGCCACTGGTGACAAATATTTTCTTTTTCAACTGTCCATAGAGCTGGTACCACCAAGTTTTCCAGTATGAAATTTTTACCAGCAAAGTTTCCCAATGTCACGCCTTGCACTTAGGAATTATTGTCTTCATCACTTTGACATGTCCTCTCCTCAGTACCATCTACCTCAGTCTATAAGCGTGACACAAATAAAGCACAACATCAATGGTGCAATCCACTACTTCCTCTGGCTTGCGTTGACCTTCCAATCTTGGCAACCAACTCAGCATATACTTGCAAACTTTGCGGTTAACTCCATACCGGTTGGCCATCCATTACAAGATCCAATCTCCTTCCCTGGCCCATCAACAGCCTTGGACTTCCATCTTTGGTCAGGCACTGTTTGTTAGTTTGCATCTACGTCTAACTAAGCCATCATTACTGTACAGTTTGCAATTGGACTAGTCCTTACCCTGCATACACTATTACTTCTCACTTGTATTACCTTCAACGTCATTTGCTCCTGTCCCAATTCATCATACATTTGTACACTCAGATTCTATTGTCTTGCACTTATGCCATGGCCTCGGATATGATTGTACTATTGCTTTATTTCCTATCCCGTTCCTGTCACTCATTGCCTCACCGCCTTCAACTGTAGTTAGCTCCCCACCAGGTTGTATCTAGTCACTTTGGATTACCTTATAAGGGCTACCCCCTTGCCTGATGATTGTCTCCTCAGTTAGTTAATTTCATACGTTCTTGCATTTTGCTACAACCTAGTTATCACATTGGACTCAGGTTGAGTTTCCCTCCTTGGAACGCACTCCATTCCTCTTGCCGTTTGTTGAGTGGCATAACTAAGTTTGCACTTTGCAACTGAGCCTTGCTATTTGCACTTGCCCTTGCACTCAGCATTCCTCCGCGCTCACGATCATCTAAGAATTGCCCTATAGTACGTGGGGTGGTTGTGTGACACCCAATTCCAGTGTCAATATAAACAAAGTGATGCTGGTGTCCCCACCGCTCAAACACTGAGGGCCCATAACCAGTTGTTGAGAGGCCAAGGTAACAAGGCAGATGAATTGAAGTTTTAATTTTTTCTTTTCTCTAATCTTGTACATGCAAGGATTGAAGTTGTCTTATTCAAATGCATGAAAGATGGAGGTAACCAAATTTTCAGCATAACAACTTCGCTTATCTAGGGTGACAAGACAGATGAATTGAGCTGCTTATTTTTTCTTTCCTCTAGTCTTGTGGATGCGAGAATTGGGCGGTCTTATCTCCCTAGGTTCAGACTATTTATAATTGAAAGAAGGTTCTAGAAACGGAAGGAATGCAATAGTGATGTTTTTGAATATTTAATTCCAGCATAATGTGCATAATGCATATTTCCGGGGGATGCGAGTCATAACATGAAGCACACATATGGTGTATCCAGTGAGTTTGGTCGGGTTGTCAACTCCCGCTAGTCATGCGACAAGCTGCGGTTGATGGCCGGACCAAATCGGTTGATGGGGCAATAGCCAAGGGGGCTCCATCTTGTCGGGTCATCAACCCAACTTTGCCGTTCATCAACTCAGAGCGAGAAGACACGAGTTCGCTGCTGTTGTAATCCTCATGGCCGCTACGACCAATAGGATGGCTTGCCATCGATGCCGAACTCTTGGCGGCTTCAGTTGAAAGCCGCCACGGCCAAGTTGATGGCACACCCCCATCGGTTGACCACCTGACAAGCGGCGGTGGATTAACCGCCACGCGGCTTTGAGCACCCGCCAACCGGGGTTTAACAACAAAACCACTGAGTTGACGACCCGACCAAACTCAGTGGACACACCATATACACCTCGTATAAAGCGATTGCAGTTGATCAACAATCAGAGCGGTGGTTTGGGTTCGAGTGCCGTCAACTGAGTTACCTTTTCCCCATGTCTTTACATAAATATATGTCGAGGCATGTGTTTCGCAGGATTGTTTGGGATCACCCAACGTAAGATGCCAGCGACCGCCGGGGATTGGTTTTAATTGCCGGTACCAACTTTGGCAGACAATTAATCAGGCGTGCAGGGACGGGGCAGTTGTCGGAAAGCTGAATGAATTGGGCTGATTGACAAGTAGACCTCATCAGCCTGCTCGGTCAAGCTAAATAGCGCGCAGAGAGTTGTTCTTGCTATGACATGGGGTTGACCCATGGGGTAGTGTGACTTCCACCTTTCAACTGCCGCCACAACTCCCCAGACCACTTTTCATATAACAAGTAACAGTCCAACGCATACCTTATCAGCGGCCACTACCTTCATGCTTTGAGATTCCTACCCCGGCTTACACTTCTTGAATTCTCAATCTCACGCATTACATACCAAAAAGCCTGGGAATTGGAGTTTTACCAGCTGCTTGTATTAAATTGCTTTTTAGATTGCCTGCCGGCGAGAAGCTCGCTCACTTTGCTGTTGGGGTCGTTTCTTCGACTTCTTGGATATCTTCGATACCGCTTCGGGCTTCCCGCGTCCAATTCTCGCGACGCACTTGCGTGACCACGCGGAATTATCTGCCGGTGCTTGGGCCCATCGCCTCCACTAGTTGGACCTTCAGCTCGGGCTACTTCATATCCTAATTTACAAATTTGAAGAAGTGCTTCCTAGTGTGCCGCAAAGCTTGCACGGCGCAACTTGTTTCCTTTCAGACTCCTTCAAGCCTGTCGTGCCTATAGGTCTTGGAGTTCTCTTATTACTCGTAACCTTTGGTTCTATTTTCCTGAGAGCAGCTCCCTGAACAGATCGAGTTGGTTTCATTTTTTACTGGCGTGATACCATCCTCACTTCATTCTCCTCCTCCACGACATTTGGCTCACTCACCTCGTTCGGGCACATGCTCTAGTATATCTTCTCATCTCGGGTTTTCCGAATCATCTGTACTTTCTTGAAAAGGGTGGGCGCGCTGTTCCCCTTCCTGCTTATGCGCTAGAATCTCTCTGGCGTGAATCATGGTGGACTACCTCTACGTGTCACATCCCGACCAGAGTTACGAGCAGGCCGATGATGATGGAAAGTGGAACAACACTACCTCTGCATTAAATCGCTCTTCAACGAGTCCTGATCCTTCATACTGGACGACTACTCAGACGACGCGCCACTCACCGACCGTTTTCACCTCATCAAACTTCTACGACCAGGATTCTGATTTGAAGGTATTGTCCGGCGTGTTCAATGCGAACGAAGCCGGAAATCATCAAGCTGCCAACTCGCGCAAGTCTCAATTATCCCACTCGCGCTCATTTCCAGGACTCCATCATCCATCTGCCGAAGCGCACTCGCCATCAAATCGCGCTGCCGCTGCCATCCTCGAACTACCTCAACCAGCAGAATTCAACGCCTACTCCTTCGAATCTCATTTGAATCTCTCTTTGTTTCCCATATCGCATGGGTGAGTCAGCTTTTCATGGTCCTAGAATGGCTGGAAGTTGAAGCTTACCGTTCACATGAGCAGCTGCCTTTCCCAGCCTCAGCTTTCTTCTCAGGATATGTTTGGCCAACCTCAAGAACACCATCACGCTTCTTCCTCTGCTTCTCAGGCGGTCCTCACCGATTATGACCCTGATTTTCGTGGTCGCAGCGACAGTGAGGGCTCAGGGTCTTGGCCGGCTGGCTTGAACACGCCAATGACACCTTGTGACATCAACACGCAGCATGCCAGATACAAAGCGGGGGTCGGACCTTACAGTGCATCGGGCCTTTCTGAAGCCACTCATTCTTTGAGGCTAAGCACATCGGATCTTTCAATTTCCCATCATCCTTCGTCAGCTCCGGTCGAGCAATCCTTCACTAGTTCCTCGTACTCCACGTCCAATCACTCAGCCGCTGCTTGTTCTGATCCGGGAGATGTGCAACCACATTCTGCGCAGCATGCTTATACCTTCACCAGCTTCCCAGCCCCACCTATACTAAACAATGTTCGTTCTGGCTCACTTGGCTACGCCCTTCCCTCGGGTAACGGCGCGCGACAGAGGCCCTCCTTTGCCCTGGATCATGACATCCTTCATACTCATCGTTCCAATCAAGCCAACAGTAATTCTGAGTCACTACAGCCTATGTCTGCTGGCCCAATCTACTCTCGATCATTATCTCTCGAAAGTGGTTCAAACACTCGCCATCGGTCAACTTCGGGCGGACCTTCTGAGCTGCTTGACCACGCTGAAAGATGGGACCCACCTCCACACCCATCCCTGCCAATCTCTACCCACGTGGGACAGCAGTTTTCGAATTTAAACTTGGGCCAACCCTCCCCCCTTTTATCCACCACGATCTCTACCAAACCGATGATTTCTCGCGCAGAGCGCGAAGCCCTTTTTGCGTAGGTGTCAGTGCTCTCTCAGACGACGAAGGATTCGAAAAGTATTGAGTAGATATTCTACCTTCCCGCAGTCCTTTCATCCGATTGTATTTGTCATCTCCGAACCGCTTTCTCTTGGGAGAGCGGACGGTATTGGTTCTTTCCGGCAAGGTCGCTCAGAAATCGTACGGAGCTGAAAAGAGGTGATTTTCCAGAATCAGAATCGCCCTAAACCGCCGCTAACGAGATTTACCTGCAGGTTTCTATGCCCACCACCTTCGGCTTTATTGCTAGGTTGTAGTTGGTGGGCTGCGGCGGAGGCCGATCCGCGGAGGTCTATGCCAATTCCTCATCGTCTTGCTCTGCATCCACCGACAACTATCATCAGCATGTCTGGAGAACGTAGCCTACCTACGGAAGCTTACTCTGAATGGATGTCTATGTCAGGTCATGTTGTTGGTGATCAAGCTTCCTTGGACGACGTTGTGATTGCAGGGCGCTGCGTAGGAAAACAAGTATGATTTTTTTCGACTCCGCAAGGACCCTTCAATCCTGTGACTAATCGATCACATCTAGTTGCACATTTCTGAAGTAGATGAAAAGACAAAAAAGGTTGAAGCCCTGGTTCGTGTTATCGCGCCCGGTTTCGGCCCCCCTGATGCTCGTCACATCGGTACTTTTCCCAGCAAACCGATCAAAGTGATCAGCAAACCAAGCAAAAAGAGACAAAGCATCAAGAATTTAGATTGTGAGTATCTGTTCATGCCCAAGTCGAACCTCAAGATCAACAATTACTTACCTTGATTGGTTCACCTCATCAGTATGTATTCATCACGGCACGACAATAGCTTTATTCAACAGGCTGCGCTCACGTGAGCCCTTCTTTACCTCCACATTGGGCTTCGCACCCCTCCTCAATTACTAACAAAGGGTTTTTCGGTTTATAGAAACTGTGTCCACCAAATATTTGTGTGTCTCGGGTCCCTCCGCAAGTTTTCCCGCAGGCGATTGGCGAGCCATGAGTGGAATGGAAGAAAAACCTTTCGCCCCTGGTGAAGACGCGACATGTTTTGTCGCTCGCACCTCTGCATGGGACCCGTTCATCATATATTTGGTTGACCCATCTAAGCCAGCCTCTGTTTCTGATCATCTCGCCCCTGCCTATCCTCCACCGCCCGGCTATCCACGAGCCCCATCAAATGCTTTACCTCTTATTCCGAACACTAGTCCAATTCCCATATACTACAATCAACCCATCGTCCTACAATGCCTGAGCACCGCTGTGGTTTCGCCTGTGATGGTCATTCGTAAAGTCGACAAAGGCTCCACTGCCACCGGAGGTGCTAGCTTGGAAGGAAACAGCTCATCTACACAGCGGGACATGCCGGTGGCGCCCGGTGAAGTCCTGGGGGATCCGGTGTCTCAACTACACAAGGTCGCGTTGGAAGTAATGACCGACCCGCAGTCTGCCTATCTAACACCAGTCACATCCCCGTTTGCTGGATTTCCTGGATCCGGTTCCTTTCTAGCATGCCTTGGAGAAAATGTCGGCGTTCATAGAGCGGACTCAGGTCGCCAGCCCGTACCACCCTTCATGACCCCACCGCCAAGCGCATGTTCAGCTAAATCTTTCGGCAGCTCCAACGTGGAAGTCTTCGCCGAAGCAAAATATCTGGCTTCAGGTCTTAGCCAACCTATGCATTCCGCTGGAGTTGCACGTGCTCGGAGCACCACTCCTCACAGCGCCCTAGATGTTGACCTAAGTTCGGCTGATGGAGGGAAAGTCAAACACCACCGCAAGATATCGTCATCAATGCTGCGAGGTCGTCCTCTCAGCAAAACCCGGAAACGCGCGGGGTCAATCAGTTCTTCTGGTCATGACGAAATGAGTTCGGAATCTGAGTCTAGTCACTCCTACGCATTGGCTCCTCACGCCTCCAAGGTCTGGACCATTGAATGTGGCGAGCCTGCGGTTTGGACGATTGTCGGTTGTGGTGGGTTCCATTACAAAGCGCTCGTGCTCTCGTGCTTAACGCTGTTCATTCAAACTCACCCAAAGCTTGTCCTACCTCGAGGTAAATGTAGATGTCGAACGCCATACCTTCTGGATGCCGCCGGTGCTCATCAATGGAAAACCATCCTCACCAGTTTCCCCAGGCATCGTTAGTGACGTTTTTTCCACGCCCATCCCAGCATTACCCATAGGGTACGACACACCCACACCTATACCGGTGATCTCCAAGTACCTACCACCTAACCCAGCTTCAATGGACCCTCAAGATTTGAAAATGATCAGTTGAGTACACTGTCGGTCATCCCCCGAAGCACGCTTATTGAACCAGTCCTTTTTGCATACAACACAATAGCCATATACGGTGCAAATCTCTCTCCTCATCTGCAGGTCTGGTTTGGTGACGTTCCTAGTCCTCACGTGGAGCATAAATGTGCTGAAGTAGTAATGGCAGAGCCCCCACCTCATCATCTCGTGGATGGCCAGAGTCCTCCTGCAAGACAGATAATTCTTGTCAGCGACGACGGAATTGTCTTTCCTTCCAAGGTAACAAAAATTGACCGATATTTTTTTCAAATTGTTAACTTGCAAACTAATGGCGCCTGACCTTCAAACCCACCATCGCAGGTATACTTCACAGGCCTTTGAATTTTTGTACCGATCTTGCCAGCTTTTGTACGTTTGGAGATAGCTTCCCTCACACGGTCCTCTCTGAAGGACCCCGAATTTGTAAATTGCCTTGCCGGATGTCCTCTCATATCACTTCATGTATGCAATTGCGCTCTATGCTTTCATTACATCCGCGTCAAGCCTCTGACTCCAAAATCTTGATGCTAATGCTAAATTGTCACTCCTGTATCGTGTTTTAGCTCTGATACAAAGCCGTTGTAATTTTTGTCATGCTATAACTTGGTAAATCACAACTTTATTCACAGTGCTGCCAGAACGTATTGTTTATTTTATTATTATATTACTCCAATGGTTTTGCACAATCTGTTCCAAATAATTGTGATTTGTTGAAACTGTATGAAGTTGACATGTTATTTATGACATGCTGAATGCAGCTTTCCATCTTAGAAACAAGCTCTGATATCACATAGAGGATATCTTCCTGGCATTTTTGGTCTACTTGCTGGTTGAGTTGGGTGCTTTGGGATTTCCAGAGAGATCTAGGAGGATTTCCAGAGAGTTCTAGGAACATTGCAGAGTATGTCCCATTGAGAATCTACAAGCAAATAACTACATTGGCCTCTAAGGTTGGGTTAATTGTTTTTTGGTCATCATGAATTATGGTCCAACTTCAACCAAGAAGGTAAGCAAGTATGCCAGGCAGGTTGTTTTGTGATTAAAATAAAATAAATAAACTGATGGTAGGCTGTATTGATAAGATGATGATACAATCAGGGACTAGATACAACAGGGCACTGTGTCACAATAAAACCTGCAACTGGGCTGGTCATTCAGCCAGTCTCATAGCCTTTTGGTTGGGCCTTGACACACTGGGACCAGTATATTTATGAACTGGTCTCAGTCCATAATGGCTGGTGAATGTATTTGAACTTCACTTTTTGGCAAATTGTCCTGGGTGAGTGTATTCCATCTTTTTCTTTGTTGCTTGATGTTGCAATTTTCCTCACCCATGGTTGAATGTTGAACATTTCACAAATAATTCATCCAAAATGTTAATGAGGGTTGGTTCTGAGTTGCAATTCCAGTGGCTTCAACTGCATTTGTTCAATTATTTTTTTGTTCTGGTTATAATGCTTGATTAGGATCAGCTGAAAATTATTGCATTGTTTGATCTGTGTAATGAATGTTTCCAAAAACAATCCTGGGCTTTGATAAAAAGGTGAATGAACTCAAACAATGACATGGATACTAAATCTCCTGAAGAAAGACTTTTGATGTGAATCTTCCTAAAGAGTAATACAAATCCAAAATTAGATGAAAGGGTTTTGAAACTAAAAAATATGTCACAAAAGTGCAGTGCTCACGTTCAGGAAAGGTGACCGGTGGAGGATATTTGAATTCCAAAATTGATCACAATGAAAATGATAATGATTATCATGAGGTTTATCTGGTGATAGATCACAGCAAGGTTGGTAGGGTGGAGAATTAAGGTGGGTGATCTTCACTTTTTATTCTTGGGTTGTGCAAAACCTTATGGGAGGGTTGCCTGACCAATGAGTAGAAGAAGTATACTCATTCTTCAAGGCAATGTGTCCATTCCAAAAGAAAAAGAAATTTCATCATAAATGAGAAGAAGAAACTAGATTATGGAGCCTGGTTGAGAAAGGGTGTCTTACTTCCTAGGATACAGGCTGTTGGTGCTAGATCTTTCAAGCACAATAAAGCCTTCACAAAAAATACATATCAGTGATTCAAACCTACATGCTCATAATGTGATGGTTTTTGAAAGATATACACCACAAAAAAAGCTGATGGAACTTGCTAGAGAGTGCCATCAAGGAATCCTATTTGAATCTCTCTCCAATCTATAGTTGAAGCTACCTCCAACACTTCCACCTCACCCCACTCACACACCGGTCACCTTCCTTCCTCCTCCTCATCAAACCACCTCCTTCACCTCAGCAACCTAACCAACTTCACCAGCCTCATCAACCTCACCAAGAAACCTGCCTCACCAATCTACCCAAAACATCCACCATCCAACTCACCAACAGACTCAGTGAGTCCCCTTCCCTCATTCTTTCCACTCACTAAACCACCCTTGCTTACCTCTCCTTTAAACTCCCCCCAGGTCTTCTCTCTCAGCTCCCCCTCATCTCACTTGCATCCCCCTCCTCATCTGGTAAGCCCCTCCCTTCTCTTTCTCCCCCCTTCCTCCTCCTCCTCCTCCTCCTCCTGCCTTGCTTGACCAACCCCCACCAATTGATTAGGAATTGATTGACTGATTGAATCCTGATCAATCAAATCCTAATCAATTGACCAATCAATTCCAAATTGATAAATTTGGTTTTGATTGATTGAAACAGAATTGATTGATTGATCAATCAAAACCAAATCAATTGATTGGTTTTGATCATTTTGATTGATTGATTGATCAATTGACCAATTGATTTGCATTCAATCACTTGATTGATTTGCAATTGATCAAGCAATTGATTGTTTGATTGTTTTGCAATCAATCAAGCAATTTATTGCCAATGTCTCCTCCACCTTTTTTTGGAAATTTCTTTGGAGCTGACCTCCGGTGTTTTTTGTTTTGTTTTTGATATTTTTTTCTTTT
Source organism: Puccinia polysora (assembly GCA_025617555.3). NCBI lineage: Eukaryota > Fungi > Basidiomycota > Pucciniomycetes > Pucciniales > Pucciniaceae > Puccinia > Puccinia polysora. The sequence goes on from CM062635.1 coordinate 15,596,855, forward strand.
TAGGTGTCTCTGGACTGCCCTGGAAGCAAACAGGGTGTTTTTTGATTATTTCAGGTGTTCTTTGCCCTGGAAGGTAGGTTTTTTTTAATTTTAATTTTTTTGATAACTTTTCTCATCAGTGTGTTGCATGGGTCACTCATGCTATTTTTTTGGGGGGGGGGGGATTCAGCTTCTGGTGTCCCTGGGTTCAAGTCCAGGTTTTGTTTCTTTTTTTTTATTCAATCATGTTTCACCAATGATGTCTATTGGACTGACTTTGTTTTTTTTTTTGGAAAAAATTTGACCACTTTTGGGGAACATCCAACTCTTCTCCCACCCCCCTCAAAATGTTACACAAACAATCAAATCCCGCCTTGTTCATCACCCCAATCTAATTATAGGATAGGGAGGGAACAAGATGGAAGGAGATGGCTTGAAAAACATACAGAGAGGTGGGAAGAGTAGGGCTGCTTGCTAAAAGAGGCTTCAATATGAAGAGTTTAGGATGAGAAGTAAGGTTATTTGTTGAAGTAAGGGAGACGGCATGACTCTGAAGAGTCAAGTGAAGAGAATGATAAGGCCTCAAAGAGCCAATGGAGAGGGGATAATTCTTGTATAGTCAAGAGGAACTGATCTGATGAGGAGGAAGGGGCACTCTGGTACTGTTGTCTTGTGATCAGATCATTTTCATTGATGGTCCCAGGGAAGGACCATTATTTAAGGACAACTAAAGAACCCCCAAAAGGGGCCTAAGACAGCAGGTTAGTGACAACTAGAGAGCCCCAGAGGGGGCCTGAGACATGAGTAGTTATTTAATGAAAAAGGTAAGTTAGAGATTAATGTAACTAAATTTTTTAGTTACAGAATAAGAACAGAAAAAGACAACACACCACCTTAACTGACAAATTTAGGAACCAATTTGAGACCAATCAACATTTCAGAGGAGAATATGAGAAGAGAATATGAGAATGAGAGATATGAGATTTGAGAAAGGATGAAAAGACACCACCTTGTCAGCATATGAGATGGGGAATGAAAGCCTATTTTAAGAGGATCAACGAGGACCTCAGGCATAGTTGCCTAGCTTAATATGGGAGGAATGATAGCCTATTTTAAGAGGAGCAACAAGGACCTCAGGCATAGTTGCCTAGCTTAATGGGGAGAATGATATGATGATGATGATGATGATGATGATGATGATGATGAGAGTAATGGTAATGGTGATGGGTATGGGATGATTATGGTGATGGTGATGGTGATGGTGATGGTGATGGTGATGGTGATGGTGATGGTGATGGTAATGGTGATAGAGATGAAATGGATTGGTAGCAGTTGTTGAATAATGGTGGGTTATATTGTTAAATGACAATGAATGTGGTTATAGTAATGAAAGAGGGTGGACAGTGGAGAGATATAAAGATAGTATTGAACAAAAAAAGAGGGAAGGATTCCAACACACCAGCCTGTTCAATACTAGATGGAAGGAATGGAGATGTGTTGTTGAAGTTGATTTGAACGTTGTTGATGGTGATGATGTTGAGAGGTTGATATGGTTGATGGTTGATGTTGGTTTGGAGTGAGTCAATGATGGATGTATCGATGTTGGAGATAGAGGTAGTAAGGATGTAGCGGGTGAGGTGGATGAGATGGAGGGGAGCGAGCGAGTGGTGATGTAGCATGAGGAGTGGATGAGATGAAGCGAGGAGATGTAGCAATGAGTGATGTAGCAGCAGGTGGAGCGGGTGAGATAGAGGAAATGGAGCGATGGTGGTTGAGGTAGTGGGTGGAGCGGATGAGGTGGTTGGGAGCAAGCGAGTGGTGGTTGAGGTAGCGGGTGTAGCAAATGAGATGGAGGAGATGAAATGATGATGGTTGATGTATCAGAGGATTGAAGCAAGCAAGTGGTTGTTGAGGTAGCAGGTGGAGAGGAGGAGATTATTGGGAGGAGCGGATTAGATGAAGCAAGGGGAGATGAGCGAGCGAAGTCGCAATCGTGGAGGAGAGGACAATGGGCGCAAGCAAGATGATCTGGAGGGGAGCTTGAGACAACGCAAGAGGTAGTCGATTGGTTGGGGTGAGATTAGGGTGGGATGAGGATGACTGGAGTGGATGATGATTGATGTCGGGATGGGTTTGATTGGAGATCCTTCAACGTTTGAACCTAGTTTTGGTGATGGGGAGGAACCAAGTGAAGTTGATTGAATGAGAGTGACATTGGTTGCAGATGTTGGGAAGCTGGGGCAATCAATGTCGCAGGTGAGGTTAAAGAGAAATCGGGGTTGCGGGATGATTACAAGCGAGATTGAAGAGCAATTGAGCAAGGTTGAGTGTGCAGAGGATGTTGCAAGCGATGAGGTCGCAGTTGGATGGATGATGAAGAGAGGCCAACGAGGTTGCAGCCGAGACGCCAATAGGAAAGCAAGGGCGACTAGGGTTGAGCTGAGAGGTGATCAAAGTCGGCATTGAGGCAGCAAGAGAGGAGGAGGAACAGCAAGGAGGAGTGATCTAGGTGCGAGCAAGGTCGCAGATGGGGGGCAGCTGAGAGGCAATTGAGGACGCCAGCAAGGTTGCCATTGAGGTGGCGAGGGGAGTTGCGGACAAGCAGGAGCAGCAGGATGATGATGATGAGGGCGAGTTTGCAGAGCAGGGGTATTGACCAGATCGTCGATGGACCCAGATAACCATTGTAAACGTTTGATTGGGTGGCCCTAATGACAAGATTGCAAGCAAGGTTGCAGCTGAGAGGAGGGGGCGATGATTGCAAGGAGGGGATCAAGTCAATCAACGGCAGTCAAGGTGCGAGGTGTTTGGAGCGAGTGAAGATAGCGGGATGTGAGCCGGGGAAGGATCTGATGGGATCTGATGGAGGATGAAAGGCTGATCAAGCTGGATGGGGAAAGGAATGAGGTTGAAGGTGGAGATTGACTAGTAGGAGCAATGTGATATTGGTGAAGGGTTTGGGGATGCTTTGGGCTGGCTGGACTAGGCTTGATGGAGGTCGATGGGCTCAAGGTGAAGGAGAGGGAGGTGATGGTAGGAAGAGGGGTACTCTGAGAGGGGGCTGATGATGGTGGTGATGAAGAGGATGACAGGTTTGAGGCGGGATGGAGGAAGATATTGAGCAGAGTGAGTTGACAATGGTGGAGATTGGTCGTAGACCTTGATGAAGGCCTCACCGTTGTCTTTGATTTGAAGGGATTGAAAGTAACGGTTATCATATTGACCGAGTTGTGAGGGGTAGGATGAGGAGCCAGATGATCTTGAGGTTGATTGGGATAAGGATGGGGAGGGTCTAGAGGATCAATAGGGGTGAGGATGGATGGATTTCTGGAAGCGGTTGATGGGGTTGTCAAATGAAGGGATGGATTGGAATGGTTTGCCGAGCCAGGATCCGAAGGATTGGGGATGATGGATGGATGAGCATGAGATGGTGGAGGATGGTTGGAATGGGAGATTTGAGTTGATTGGAGAAGGTTGGGTGACTTAGTGTTGGTGTGGCCGTTAGAGCTACTCGAGTTGAGTTCATCTTGAAGTTGTGATGGGGGTGATGAGGATGATGAGGATGGATGAGATTGGCAATGGGAAAACCAGTTGGAACAATGAAGTTGACCGGATGGCTTAGTGGGATGAGTTTTTGGCTTTTAACCGTGAAGAGTTTAGGATGAGAAGTAAGGTTATTTGTTGAAGTAAGGGAGACGGCATGACTCTGAAGATTCAAATGAAGAGAATGATAAGGCCTCAAAGAGCCAATGGAGAGGTTATAATTCTTGTATAGTCAAGAGGAACTGATCTGATGAGGAGGAAGGGGCACTCCGGTACTGTTGTCTTGTGATCAGATGATTTTCATTGATGGTCCCAGGGAAGGACCATTATTTAAGGACAACTAGAGAACCCCCAAAAGGGGCCTAAGACAGCAGGTTAGTGACAACTAGAGAGCCCCAGAGGGGGCCTGAGACATGAGTAGTTATTTAATGAAAAAGTTAAGTTAGAGATAAATGTAACTAAATTTGTTAGTTACAGAATAAGAACAGAAAAAGACAACACAATATTGGGATTCAGAAATGTCTTTGGAAGTTACCAAGGAAGGTATTAATGAAAAGGTGGTCTGGTCTGGTTGGAAACCATGTTGTTTGGATCTGTACCCTTCAATTGTTGCCAAAAAGAAAAAGAATAGTTGCAAACCCACCCAGGAAGAGTTTGAGCAAGCAAAGCAAACAATCAAACCATTCCATTTCTTCCACCATGGCAAAGTAATTGTCCTCCATTGATATGATAACCAAGCCCTGGTTGCAATAATAGAATTTGTGCCCTTGGATAAAGCCTCAGAACAAGATAAGAAGGACATCAACTTTGTCACCATTTTCCTTCATGGTTCAAAAAAATTTGTCAACCCAGTTGGTCCTTCAAGATCTTTGGGTGTAAAAATGCGGAAATTTGGATAGCAAAAATTTATGCAACCTTCAGAGTTATTTGGACATTATGTGAAGAAATCATCTATCAGATCTTCTCCTCAAGAGTATGCTTCCCTCAACCTTAAGGCCAACAAAGTATCCCAAATTCTAGGGAAAATGTTTTGAAATTTGGCCAAACTTTCCTTTGAATCAAACAGTGATACCATGAAGGACAACAAAATCCCCTCTTTCTCTTTGTTGGAATTTGGTTCCAAGCCTACACCTTTTGATTTCTACCCACACATCACTTTCACCTTGGATTCTTTTTAAAACTCTCCTCATATTGACAAAGGCAACATCTCTGGCTACTCCTTTTTACTTGTGGTTCCAACCATGAAATCAAATGGTCAAATTATTGAAAATACGGAAAAATATCAAGTATTGGATGGCCAATTTGTTTTTCCTGACCTTGGCTTTGTAATTTATTTCAAGCAAAAAGGTATAGTCAAAATGGTTTGGGCAGCTAATAAGTACAAGCACTGTACCTTTCCTGCTGTTGACACAGCAACCCATACCAGAATGGCCATGTCACTTCAAATTAATAAAACAACTAGAAACACTTGTAGGGACTTGAATAATGGCCAAATTTACTCTAGAAAAAAAATATAAATAAAAACAAAGAAGGTCCATATGTTGGTGGGGTTAAGAATACGCTCAAACGTTGTAATCAAAAATATTTTTTTTTGTTTCTCTTTCACCCATGCAAATATATTTACAAGCCCAGCATTTGAGTTATCTGCTGTATTTCATCTAATGTTCTACTGCTACCAATGCAAGCCAAGGCTACTGATACCTTATACTTTTTTTTGGTTGCAAGTTTTTCCCTCTACTTTTACAGTTGTGCTTGCTGTTGATCCTTCTCCTTTTCCTCTTTTTGAAACTCTAGCTCAGCCTGTTTTAACTTCCACTCAGAATCCCATTTTTTTGATGAGCCAAACTCTTGGCTTTCTGCTTTTGAAAATCCATGGCCAGTTGACAATCCCACTTTTGTTTTTCAAGCTCAAGTTTTTTGGATTCAATTTTTGATTTGACTGTTTTTTGCAGGCGAAAAGCAATGAGCATGATTTTGAAAGCAAGGATATTCAACCAATGGACTTGCATTAATCTTTCTTCTCCATGATTTCTTCAAAGCCTGAAAAACCAGAAGTGTTTCTCCTCTTTTGATGACTTTTGTGGTTGATATTGATGGAATTGGAGGCCTTTTGCTTACCCTTGGCAGAGGAGGTTTGAGTCTGAAAGTTGTCACTAGTGTTCAAAGGCAATGTGGGAGGCCCCATTGGCTTGAGGTTTTGGCCATTCTGGAATGGATGAGCCTGTTTTTTTACAATCTAAATCTGTCAGGATTAACCAGAAACAAGGGAAAAGAGCTTGGTTCCTTACTTGAACCAATGTTGAGGGTAATGGAGACTGAGGAGTATCTTGTTCCGCATCAGCAAGGTTGATGAGATCTGCTAACCAAGGAAGAGAGAAATCCAAAGAAGGAGGGGAGGGGTCCAAGTTTGGGTTTGAATCCTCAATCAACGCAGAAGTAGACGTGATTGGAGCTGATTGCGTTTGAATATCCTCCTTGGCATTGGATGGGCGCCACTCATAGGTTTCTTTGGGATCACCATTGCTAGGCTGAGCATTCCCAGCCAAGTCCTCAGCATCAACTGAATTGGATTGTTGGGCATCAAAAGAAGCTAGGGGGGTGATTTTGGCCTTCTTTTCAAAGATTTGATCCATTTGAATATAAAAAGGACAAATGGAGTCCAACTTATCAACCACCAAGTTGATTCCCTTGGCTTTGTCAGAGTTGGTGACACCAAAGCTGGTGGAGATTGACATGGAGTGGGCCTTTTTGTACTTGGCTCAATAATTCTTGAATTGCTCCCTCATCTGTTTGGATGACAGATCCAGCCTACCTTTTGTTTTGTTCTTGAGTTCATTGGCCATCAGGAGAAACCATTGACCTTAGAGGATGGAGGTTGGCCAACACATGTTTCATTGTCTGATCCAAAGCAGGCATCATAGTTGGAGGGAATTTTGAGCCAGTTGACCAGGATGATGTGATCAGATCTCTTGAGCTGACTTGAGCCCTTGGAAGCTGATGGGGGAGGATTTTTTGAGCCCTTGGAAGCTGATGGGGGGGGATTGGTTGTTGTGGAGTTCCTTGGCGATTTTTGCTTTGGTGTCTTGGACTTTTGTGTGGACTTGCAGGGGGAGGTTTTCTGAGGGGCCATTTGGAAAGAGTAAGGGCAATAAGGTGATGAGAGGGATAAAGTGACAAGCAAGATAAATTGATGAGAGATATGAAGTGATGAGAGCAATAAAGTGACAACAGCAATAAAACAATGATTGGATTCTTTGGATGAGGTTGGAGGTACAAGTTCTTGTTGGAGGTAGAGTGATGAGAGCAATGAAGCAATTAGAGCAATAAAGTGGTGAGTGATCAAGTGATGAGGGTGATAAATTGATGAGAGTGATAAAGTGATGAGAGTGGTGAATCTTATTATGATGAGGCTGGAGGTAAAAAAATTTGCAATGAGGTCAGAGGTAGAAGGAGGTGGGAAGCCAGGGGTGGATGACATGGACAGGTGGCAGAAGCCTTTAAATACTTTATTTGAAAAAAAACCACTTATTTCATGTTAAATTTGCCACATCTGATGTGAAATAAGTGGGTTTTTTGATTTTTAATTGTGGTTTTGAAATGGAAGATTTGGGTTGAAACCCGCCATTAAAAAATGGCAGGTTTGGTTAACTTTGATATGCCCTAATAGGTGGAAGGGGGGAGGCCTGCTTCCAAAAATTTTCTTTCTGAAGGAAGAACCAAGATACCCTCCACTAGACACACCATAAAATACCCTCTAGAAAGGTACTGGGGAACTTCAGATTCTGCAGATAATCCTAAAGAGCCTGAAATTCCAAAACTGCTGCAGTTCCAGCCTATTATACCACACTGCTTTCACACCCACTTTCAAAAAAAATTTTTCTATTTCCAAGTCCTCCACTGTCTCCCATTGCTGAAATTGAGGATACCAAGACAAAACTTTGGGCATTTTGAATTTCTTTCCAGGAACATTCCTGAATGTAAAGCAGAAAAGTTGGAGATAATCTACCCATATATTCATTGGCAAATGAGGTAAAATGGGAGAATTAATCATTTGTTCCAAGGACTCTGCATCCACAAGCATCTCAAACTCCATCCCCAACAGCATTTGTTGATTTCTCTTCAAAATCTTATTCAATGAACCCAATTCAAAATTTGGTTGAAAATAAGTTGATTCCACCTCCAAGAACATCACCAACTTTTATAAGAAATTTCTATACTTTCCCTCATGCTCCTGTGTCAAAACTCCCCCCGCCCCAAATTTTCTGGAATCCACTGCAAGCCAAATTCCCTCCAAATAACTCAACCCCTTCAAAAGAATCAACCACCCAGAATCTCTTTCAACCCATTGAATTCCCAATTGCACTCCACAATTGGAACCAACTATTCTCCCTTTCTTCCCAGCTGTTGCAGCAGGCTAGCCTTATGCACAAACCTCTCAATGAAGATATGTTAAAACCCATGCAGACCCAAAAACTTAGAGACATGGGAATTAATCCATGAAAACAGCCATTCAAGAACTTTGTTTACTTTTTGCCATCCCCCTGCAGATAGCTTGTGCCCAAGCACCTTGAGTGCAGGAAAAAACAATGCAAAATTATTTCACAAGTCTTTGAAGCTGGCTTCCTCAATTTTAAATAGAATTCTTTCCAAAGATGTGATTTATCCCCACACAAAACAACCCATCCCCAGTTTTTCCATCAAATCTCCCCATTTTTGCTTTTAGGCCCTTTAATTCCTGCATTTTCAATGATGATCTGCTCTGTTTGAGGAATATTGTCCTGAATAATCCACAAAATCTGAGCCTGATACAACACTAAAGAGTCTGTTCCTCCCTGGGGAAGTTTTATCAGCTGTAAGTGCCCCAATATTGTCACAAACACAGTCATTGGACTCAAATCAAGGTGGAGTTCTTCTTGTTTGTATCCCCCCATAACATCCACCAAACCACAGCATGTCCTACCTGTAGTTTTATCTATGAATGCCTCCACCTTTGCAAGAAACCCTGTGTGTAATATGGTGTCCAAATTAAGCTTCTGCAGTTTGTGTAAAATCTGCAATCTTTTTATGTACTGCATAAAAACAGAAAATATAGGGCTCAATTAACTGGAACCCAAATTTTCATAATCCCTGTTTGTAACTGTTCCCTCACCAATTCTGTGAATTTTTCATGCCCTAATCCCAGAATGTGGTTGGTTTAACTTGCCACAGTTTTTGTTCTCCTATTAGATTTTAATTTTGTTCCAAAATTGTTTTCTTAAGCAGTCCCCACTACTATGGCCTGAATTCCAGAGCCTTCCTCTACAAGAATACCACCCCCTCCAGTATCTTGAACTCTTTCCCTGATAACCACCCCTCTGGTAAAAAATTGAGCTCCAAAATCTTCTCCTTCATAATTCTCCCCATTGGCTAAAATTTTCCAGGAAAAAGTTTTAGTGGAACATGATAAGGATCATAAATCAACTTGATTTAAGTCAACAGGGAAGAGACTCCTTTTGAATTGGGGATTAATTTATCAAATAGATTGCTGGAAGTCCTTGAAAGAGAATTTGGTTTTAATTTTACGCCTTTAGAATAGTAGTTAACTAAGGTGCTTTGTAATTGCCTTCCCTTATAAAAATATAGAAATTCTGCACAATGTTTGGCATATGGCACTTGTATTAAAACATTTTAATTTCTCTATCCTTCCTTGCAGGAGTGGAAACTCCATCCTGAGGAGGCCCACACTCATACCCCAACTTAATCCTTGGGAGACCTCATCTCATTGGATCTTCTCTTGGTTGACATGTTCCCTCTCCACTCTCATTCTGGTACCTCAATCAACTCAACTAAAGATTGAACTTGAATGAAACTTCACTGCCTCATAAAATAAGAGATTTTTTCTTCTTCTTTCTTTATTCTGAATCTTATCCTTTGTGTTTTCCTTTCTCAAAATTACAAAGTCCTTATTAAAGCCCTTTTTTGTGTGCCTGGTTAGATTAATTATCCTTTTTAACAACTGGACTAACTACATTCTTGCTCATCATCTCATCTTCCTCAGCCTGGTAATATTTTGTGATTTCTGCCTCTTATCCTCATTCCCTTCTGACTTCACAATCAAATAAATCAACTGGCCAATATCCTCCCAGCATTCTTTTGGTACCTCTGCATGTCTTCCTTCTTGTAAAGTTTGGTGGCTTATCTTGGTTTTTTCTTCATTCATATTTATAGTCCTCATGATTAAGTGTAATCCATCCTATCTTTTTCATCATGGTTAAAAGCCAAAAGGACTTGAATAGACTTTGGAAGGCACCAATTTTCCAGCATGGAAAATTTCCATCAGAAAATGCTGCAAATGGTTCCAGAAACAATTTCCATGACTGGAGAGCAGAACTATGGTGTTTGGAAAGATAAAATGGACACTATCTTGAACATACAAGGTTTTACTGCAGTCATTGATGACAATGTTTTGATTATGGAGCCTGAAATCAATGAAAAACTTAAACTCACAATTATTTCAAAGTCGGATACTCACAACAACATTTTTGTTATGCATTAGTTTAAACTAGCCATATGTCAAGTCTGGGATATCACATGTGATTTGAAACTTGTACATAATATTTCTACTGTATGCATGGACTTGACATAATAAATCCTAATGGTCTGTGCTCCTACATTCCAACAGGTTAAAAGCCAGCTCATAACAGAATAAAAAAATTGATGGTTTCCTTCTTCTTACCCTCTTCAATGTGCAAGCTTCCCTTTTTTTTTGGTTGCATGAAACCACGGTGTGGAACTTTGAGACCTGAAAGACCCTTTATTAACCCTACCAACATTAATTTTCCTCCCTTCAAACACATTTCCATGAAAAACATTGGCAATCCAGACCTTGGAGTCAAAATCCCCATGGAATAAAAGGATATCTTGCGCACAAAAGGGGGAAATGAGAAAACAGTGATGGCCTGTTTTCTATGTAACCCCACAAAATATTCATCCACAGTCAATTAGTAGAAACAAAATGGCAGAAAAATTGATGAATTGATCCAAGGTATCAACACAATTGGTTTTATGGTTTTTGGTATTAGCAAGTTTACCCACAATATTTCAAACCTGCAAGCTTTGAGCAAGAACAAGAGTATTATGGTCCATTTTTTATTTATGCTGAAGATTGGCTGTTAAATACACACTCTCATTGAAATCAATCTTACTGCTGCAGAGGAACTTGAGACAATCAGAAAGAAATTTCAACTATTGAACCAGACCCAGAAGATTGAATTATTGGAAAAAACTTTTTAAAATTTGACCAAAATGGAGGGTAGTTTCTATTCACACCTTAGTCAGATTCTAAACTTATTCATAAAAATTGGTTTACTTGGGACACCTGTACCAGATAACAGTGTTTACCTTTTAATGAAAGTGCTCACCCTCCCTCAACCTGGGACCTCCTAGACCCAAATTCTCCAAATTTTTGTCCCCAACTCAATTTTATTGACAAACCCATGGCAGCCAATACTCAATCCATCCTCACTTCATAAAACGCCCAAGTTTCACGCTGAAAATTGGAAGACAATCCCTTCACAGTTGCAGCAGTGAAACCCTGGGTGTGGCCAGCATCCAAAAGGCAACAACACCTGGCCCAACCCCCTTGTGGAAACACTACAACCCACCCGCATGGAACATGGGCATCCTGCAGGCATTCAACTGTAGCTCAAAATTTTATTGCAGTGGGATCCTGCCACCACCAACAAGGCTTGCCCCAAGCTTCCCTGTGGTACAATTTTTAGTGGCACCAACCACTCTGGTTGTGGACTCTAGGCAAACCTTAATGGTGAGCAGATTTTTACCACCTTTTGTTTTTTATATCCACTTATCTACTCTGATTCCTTTGACTCTAGCCAATCCTCATGCCAAGATCCTTGAAATCCGCAGGGGGAAAATTTGACTGGAAAAAACCCCATTTGGGGACCATGGGGCCCTGCTGCTGATTAATGTACTGTACTGCTCTCAGGCATGTGCTAAACTCCTGTTGTTGGGGCAACTTGTGGACTCTGGTTAATGACCTTCTTTATCTTGTTCCAAATTTATTATTCTCTCTGTTTCTCATTTTGTCATGGCTTGTTACTGCAATGGTAATTGGAATGTTACCTTGGATTTTCCCATTTCTGTTGCCACCTCCATTCCAATTCCCCTTTCCTTTATTTTCTCTGTGACTTTCCCCCCCTTCCCTTTGTCTCTCTATTTTACTTCTATCACTACCCACTTGGATATGTCTTGGATGATTTTGTTAAATCTTAAATTTGCACACACACCTGAAATTCCAACCTCAAATCCTGTACCCCCTTCTTCTGCAAATCATGCAAGATAGCCAAGAGTGCTTTAATCAGAAATTCCCTCCCCAAATTTATCCCTTCCATCAAACCTCTAGCATTTCTTGTCATCAAAATTTCAGGTCCCCTCCCTCCCAAAGGTTTTGGAAATTGCTACCTTCTTAAAAACCAGGAACACCACTCAAAATTCATCTTTGTAAAAAAATTTAAAATCTAGTCTGAGTAGTCAAATTTGCTCCTCAAAAAAGTTACATAACCCAAAAAAAAATATCAGCAAGGTACCTGTCCATATTTGGTCCAAAAATGCAAAGGAATACAACACAAAATCCTTGGGAAAATAACTTGCAGCTCCTGGCTCCAAATTGAAATTTTAAAGTACATACACCCCAGAGCAAAGTGGCAAGGCAGAGTAGGTCAACAGGACACTTGAAAACATGGAATGCACAATTTCGACATATGCATGGCTCCCCAATAACTCCTGTTCCCTTTCCTACTGCCACACTTGCTTTCTACACAACCATATACCAAATACGCATTCCTTGACTGAATCCCTGTCCAAAGTTTTATATGGTAAACCAGAAAAACCCATTCTGTTCCACCTGTTTGGCTCTATAGCCCTGGTGCATATACCATGGGAGAAATGGCTCAAACTGGATAATTTTTCTGCCAAGATTGTTTTTTTGGTAATCAAGACAATTTTTAGGGATAAAATTTTTGTAAAAATGAGGAAAAATAACTGAAGTTGCTCCAAAGCCTTTTGTCCTGGTGCCTATCCCCCTTGAGGACCTCAACCCTTCCCTGCAAGCAGTGAATATTTGGTTAGGAAAATTACCAAGCAATAAGATTGGGAACAAGCATGAAAGCCAAATTTAATTACTTCCAATGGTATTGTATATCAACATCCCAACATCCATTGGCCACACCTTATCTGGCCCATTATGGCAAACCTGCCTTTCCCCTATCAACAAGGATATTGTCCAACTATTCAAAATGTAGGTATGGGTACCTGTTTCCAGGAAACTGCGTGTGAAGGTGATTGGTGCAAAGTATTTTTTTCATGTTAAACAGAAGGCCAACAGATCAATTGACACTTCCAAAGTGTTTTAAGTTGCCAAGGACTTCTGGAAATGCCTTGGTGTTGAAATTTGCAAAGTTTCTTCTCCAAATCTTCCCTGCCTTCACTATGAATTCTCTTTGCTGGGGAAATTGCCAACAAGTGGCTCATCCAGAGTCTCAATGCCTCAGCAGCATATCTAAACTCCCCATTTAAAGAGACTGCTTACATAGAACCCAAAATACAAGCGCTTCCTGAGATTTGTGTAAAGGTAATGCTTATTAAAAAATTGCTCTATGGAAAACAGCAGGCAGCTCAGTACTGGTGGTTATTTCTCAAGGAAGTTTCAAAAAGCCTAGTTTTTAATGGCAGTTTTATCAAACAAAAAGTATATATATATTGGAAGGGCTGCAAAGTGATGGCTATTTGGTTACATGTGGATGACATTTTGGTGGTGGGGAATGATAGTTTTTGTTTTTGGAAGAACTTCATGACCAGATGGCAAAGCAGGTGAAGTTAATTTGAGGAAAAGTGTGATTGCATGGTGGGGATCAACCTGGTGGTGGACAAATATTTTCTCATGCTATACCAGCACCCAATCAAAGACCATATTGTGAACAAATGGAAAATTTCAGGGCCCCCAAGGCTCATCTCTTCTACTAAAACCCTACCAATGTTACCATTACTCACTAACAAATTGACTGATGGCATTGAGACAGCCACCTTCCAGTCATATGTGGGTTCTCTCAACTAACTTGCCCTAGGTACACAGTCCAAAATTGCATTTTCTGTCAACTGACTATTGCAATAAATCAAGAAACCAGGCAAATCCCACTTTTCCTCCCTGTGAAAACATTTCCAATACATCTCCTGCACTACAAAAAAGCCTCTCCTTTTCCAGCCAAAAACAAAAGGCTTGAAACTATGGGTTTATGAGGACTGGTGCGGTGAATTCCATTGGTCAAATTCTGGGTTCCTTATTCTTCTAAACAATTTTAAAATCTATTTGGTTTCTAAGCAACAGAAAACAGTGGCTATGTCAAGGTGTAACCCAAATTTATTTCTATGGTTTTGCAGTGGAATTTTTTGTCTCTATAAAATATATGGTCTCCAATCTCTCTCCCTATTTCAAATCTTGTTTGTTTTGAAATATTTTTGGTGCCTTTTTTGTGGCAAAAGATAACAGATCCAGGTCAAAAATGGTTCACATTGCACAAATTTTTTTTCTTTGTTAACAATGTTATATGTTACAGGTTTAGAGGTTAACTGGATTGAAACACAACATCCATTGGTGGATATCATGAAAAATGTCTTGGTATGCATAAAAAAATAGTTTTCTGTAATTTTTTTCCCCCTCTTCTTCTGGAGTGTCTATTTTTCAGGGGTGTGTTACACATTGGCTTATGCATCAGGCCAAACTAGCCATATGACATTTATGGGATATCACATGGGATGTGACACTTTTACATACTATTTCAGCCATGCGTGCAGCCTCCACATAATTAATCCTAATGGTCTATGCTCCTAAATTCCTACAATTTTCACTCCAGAAAATTAGAACTCAGAAAAACTCCTGTTTAAATCAATTGTTGAAAATTTTTATTGTTCCCAAGCCTCAAATTGCGCACAAGTCTTCAAAAACTTTCTATACCTATGCTTCAATGCAGAATAAATTGAAGATTCCATCACCAGGCTCATTTTCTGCTCAAAGAAGATGGCCCAAGTGGGAATTCAACTGCCAGACAACATGATCACATAATTACTTCCCTTCAAATTTGCCTCATCCATGAACAAATTCAAAATGAAAATAATTCACACATACAAGGAACTAACTGTGGCCTTTTTCCTCAATCAACTAACTCAGCTGAAAAATTAATTTAGGGTCCAGTCTTCCTTAAAAAAATCCAAGTCTAAAACAAAGGTAGGTTTTTTTGGGACCAAGAATAATCTATAGAGTTTCCAAGAAAGAACCAAGCCCTCCAGAAAACAAAATAAGTGTCTAGAAGAGTACAATAATACTAATCAAGAAAAGAATAATTTTTCCAAAAACTTCTGGCGCTTACACCCTGAAATAGCTCCAGATTGGTGGAAAGAGGATCAGGCTAAATGTAAGGCGCAGATAAAAAATGCAAAATACCTGAAGGAAAACCACACCACCAACTATCTGGCCTTGCTCAATCTGTGGTTCAATCATGGAGATCCAAAAAAAAAGTTTTTACTTGACAGTGGCACCTCTTTTCACATGGTCAATGACAGCAGATACTTTGTGGAAATTTCCCCATTCAAAAAATACTCCGTCAAGACTGGCAAGGGAGAATAAAGCCCTCAAATCAAAGGAAAAGGGACCATAGAACTGCACTTGGAACATTTTATGAGGAGTTTATCTGATGTATTTTACATACCAGAAATCATGGTAAACTTGATTGGCTCAGGGGCCTTGAACCCCAAAGGCTTCATAGTAGTGTAAAAACAAAAAAATTTCTCATTTTTTACAATGAAAAGTAAGTTCTTTGTGGTACCATCAACAACAACCTCTATACCTTTCCTCCTCCTTCTTATGAGCAGAATGTCTTTCAATTGTTAAATTTCTCAACCTTGGCTAACAATCCAGAATACAAATTGATGGAGATTCACAGGTAGTTTGGCCATGCATTAATTATCAGATTTTCTTCATCCACTCAACACATCCCTACCAACTTCAGACCCAAATTTCAATGAATTAACTGAATCAAGATCAAAATCACCAAAGTGCCCTTCAATCAAACTGCTTCTAAAGTAACCAAAATACTTGATTGAATCCACCTCAACTTGATAAGACCCATTTTCTCTCAGTAAAAAGGGGGCCACAAATTTATGTTAACCCTGGTCAAAAATTAAAATAGCTACTCAGCAGCTTTTCCATTGGCTTCAAAGGAAGAGACTATGGATGTTAAAATTGACTTTCTCAAAAAGGAAACTTGGAAAAAATGTTATTATCCTTCAGAAGTTTGCTCATATGAAGTAGCTGAGCTCACTAATAACAAGCTGACCTCCATTCAGAGCACCAAAACATAATTCAAGTAATCACCAAAACATATCATTCTTAGGAAAATGGACAAGCTGAAAGGGAAAATTGCATCATAATCAGACTGGCTAGGTCAATCCTCAAAGATGAAAGACTACCAGAAAAAATGTGGCATCAAGGGGTTAAAATCTCTTGCCTGATTCTTAATCACATTTGAAACAATGAATAGGTTGAATATCCCTAGAAGCAGATAGATCAAAGCCAACTTCCTGACTCAAAAATAAAACCTGTAGGATCCCCTTGCATCTGCTTGATAAATAAGAGGGGAAAGGGGGGAAGAAGAATACTATTCAGATTCAATAATCTCTTCCACTCCTATATAATTCTAACCAAGAATGGTTCTGTGATTTCTTCAAAGCACATCAATTTACTTAGAATGGAGCACCTAAGGGAGCACACCCTGTCACTTCCAGACAATAAAAAAATGATAAATTGGTGGAAGAATTTTCTTCAAAAGAAAGCATTCCTTCCAAGATAGTATCAAGAGAAACAGAATCTCCTTGTACCTAATACAGAAGTCATCCATACTCTGGCTCCAGGTTTTCAGCTTCAGATTTTTTAAGTGTCAACAACCATTCCTCAGTGGAATAAATTGGGTTTAAATCCCAACCCCAACCTGTCTCTGCACTCAAATACCTAAGGGAAGCAGATCCTCCAATTTTTCCTCCTGATAAAAATCTCAGGGATAGAATAAAACTCAAAATTCCTCAAAAAAAGAGCTTCTAACATTAGTACAAACACAAAACATAAAAAAATTCAGTTTGATGTGAAGAATGGCTCAAATGGATCAGGTTCATGAAATAAGAGTCAACTTTAATTGAGGACCTAGGGGTGCGGGAAGAATAAAATAGCCCAGACCCTCAAAATCTGTTGAAAACAAAATAGATACATAGGATGAAAGAAAATTGTCACAGGGACCCTGTCAAATTCAAAGCTTGATGATGTTTCCAAGGATTCAAAAAAATTGAAGGACTAGAATATTTTGAGATTTTTTGAACTACTGGAAAACCTTCAAATCTAGGATTGCTTCTCTTATAGACTCTAAAATCAAAACAAAATGTAAGGCAGTTCAATTTAAAAAGTGCCTTCCTACACTCACAAATCAAGGAGGAATTCATAATTAAAACTCCAAAAGTATCAGACAGGACAAATTTCTATTTTAAGCTCCAAAGTTCCCTGTATGTACTCAAACATTCTTCTTAGAACTTTTAAAAGACTATGACTGAATGGTTAAAGGAAGTGGGCTTCAAAGAATCATGCTGTGATCTGTGCTTTTATCTGTTTTAAAATGGAGTCTCAATGATTTTCTTTTATGTGGATTATTTGATATTAGTAGGTGACAGGGCCATCTTCAAAGAAAACTCTTAGAGAAATTCTCTGGATTTACTGCAAAAAATCCCAACACAGTTCTTGGAATGAAAATCAAATTACATGAAGATGAAATCATCCTTAGCCAGCTCAAAAACTTCAAGCAAGGTCTAGAAACGCTTGGTCTATAATACTGAAAACTAACTACTGTCCCTCTCACCCAAAAATTTCAACTGAAGCCAGAAACTAATGAAAAAAATGAAGTCTTCAAAAGATTTAAAACCAACTATTGATCCCCCATAGGACTCCTGAATCACATCACATGCTACTCCAGACCCAATTTGAGCTATTTCATCTCCATTTTGGACAGACTTTTTAATCAGCCTTGCATAACACACTGGAACAAGTTCAAGAAAACTGGTAATTAATTGAAATTTACTTCCAAAATCAAAATTATTCTAAGAGTGGAAGACCTTAACAATTCCATCTCTGCTTATTAAGAACCCTTCTGGGCTGATGAACCAGACACAATAAAGTTGTAGACTGTATACTTATGTGCCATTCTTGGCTGCATGGTGTCCTGGAACAGTTGCAAGCAGAGAAACATTACATGTTCCTCAAAAGATGAGAATCTCAATTCCTAGGTAGATTCATTTCATAAAGCCACTTGGATAAAATCTCTACTTGGTGAGATGTTCTCCTTTGATATTTTGTCAATCCCTATGTACATCTGCAACAGTGGAATGAACAACAAATTTAGAAAATTTTCTTTCAACTCAAAAACTTTCCACCTTGAACTCAAAACCAAAAGAATGTTTGAGGAGTTGAAATCCAGTAATGTTACTGTCAACCTCATCAAATTCATAAGAATTCCTGAAAATTCTATTGCAAAGAGCTCAAAAATTCCCTGTCTTAAAATTTTGCTAATGTATTTCTCAAATGCCTCAAATTAACTGGCCATGTTCCTTCCTTATTCCATCTTTGATCTCTTCATTAATGGGAAGTTTTGGGAATACAGCACTTTCATTAACACCTTGTAATTTATCTCTCCTTCCTTGCGGGTGCAGAAAATACATCCTGAGGAGGTGCATGATAAGACCCCAAATTGAGATTATTCCTTGGAAGACATAATCTCATTGGATCTTCTCTTGCTTTTCATATTCTCTTTCCACTCTCATTCTGGTAACTTAATCAACTAAACTCAAGCTTGGCCTTTACTTCAACTTCACCACCTCAGAAAATCAGCCTTCATTTCTTCTTCTTTATTTCTTTTGATTCTTCTGCTTTGTGTGTTCCTTTCTTAAAATTCAAAAGTCCTTCTTGAAGCCCCTGTTTATGTGCCTTGAAAGATTCATTAGATTTTTTGACAACTGAACTCACTAGATTCTTGCCCAACCTGGTCATCTCTTGTTATTTCTACCATTTATTCTAAATCTCTTCTGCCTTTGAAATCAAAAACCTCAACTGGCTGCTCTTGTCTTAGAATTCTGTTGCCATTTCTGCCTTACTTCCTTCTCCTAAATTTCTGCAGCTTATCTTGATTTTTTCTTCATTCATATTTATGGCCCTGTCACAAAACCATCCCATGTTTTGGAAATAAGAGGAGAATAACCCTAGAAGTTGTGCTTGAGTGCAGAATTTATTGGTCCCTTGCATCTTTAAGGATTAGGGATTGCCTTCAATAGCTTTAAGAGAAAGAGAGAGCTGAATTCCTTCCTTCCTTTCAATCCTTTGGTGGTGAATTCCATGATTTACCCCTACAACACAGAGATGGGAGCAAGGTCATATATCCTTCCTCCCAACCCTAACCTAGATACAAGCACAACTACATCCTAGCAACCACAGGAAGAATAATAAACAACAGAAAACCCAACCCAATCCTATCCTCCCCCCCATCACTTTCCCGCCATTACGTTTATCCAGTTTTTTCTTCTCATGGTGCATGCTGCGCCCTACTTGGATCCCCCTGCGCCTGTCTGCAACCGCCTAATGTGTTGCCTTTTGAAATTTCTGAGCTGGCCGCGCATTTAGCTGCTGCTTCTGAGCTGCTGCACTTCCCAAATGCTGAGCCTACTCACACACAGGCCGCAACCATCTACCAACCCACATCTATAAAATGCCACCACAGCGTACTATAGGGAAATCTTAGATGATTGTGAGCACAAATGGGAGAGTGCTGATTGTGAGGGAAGTACAGGTATAGCAAGGCTAACTTCAAATTTCAAACAATTGGTTCAAGTTCTGAAAAAACTGCAAGAGGAATGAATTTTTTCTGGTTGAAAGAAACCAATGAAAAGCCTGATGTGATAAATTTGATCTCAGTAAAGATGCATAGAATACATTAAAAAAACTAACTGAGGAAACAATATTAAGGCAGAGTTCATGGTCCTTATAAGTTAACCAGAGGTACTAGATACCACCTGATGTAAATTTGTATACAGCTAGGGAGCAATGTTTCAATCAATGAAAGGAACAGAATGGGTAAATTAAATGCATAGTACAGTTTTTCTGAGGTTGTAGATTAAGTGCAAACAAAATACAATGCAAGCACATAGATGTAATGGAATGAATGGATAATTTAAAAGGAACTTTAAAGGTAATGCAAATGGACTGATATAGTTATGCAGGGTATGGTACTATTCCTTAAGCAGAAATTTCAACTGATATGGCTTTCTATACAACACGCAAGCCAATATGGCTAGTGTGACAAAGAATGTATTACCTAAGTCCAAAGATTGAAAAAGCAAGTTTGATTGGATGGTTGACTGGTTGTGGGATAAAGCTTCAAGGATTTCAGGGATAGACTGAGTTGAAAAAGTTTGTAGTTCACTTGTGTATAAGCCAGAGGTATTAATTTGATGAGCTAATAATAAGGAGTTTGCTTGTGTCAAGCTTATAGATTGAGGTAAATGGTACTGAGGAATAGGATATGTCAAAAGGATAGTGTATAAAATAAATCTGGAGCTTTGAGACTGACAGGTCCTCAGTCTTTAGTTTTCTTCATGGTATTTTGTTCATCAAAAAATAATTTGTTTTAAATGAATGGCTGGTTTCTTTGAGACTTAAAATAGGTCTCAGATCAGACCTAGATTAATTATTACCTGATTGATAGGATGGAGAATGAGTATAACAGATTGGTTTGTATTATTGGAAGGGGTTGGTTTCCAAGGGGTTGATCAGATATATTTTTATATTAACCAATATTCCAAGTTTTTTTCCCCTTGTCTTTCTGAAGAATGTTTGAAATTTTGTGCTTGCATTATTTGAGTTGGAATTGAAAAGGGCAGAAAAAGATCATTTGGTTATTTTTTTGATCAATTATTTACCTCCAAATAGTTGATGCATCTAAAACAATAGCAGAAAATGTCTATTTTGGGGTGTGTTCTAGGTCTATTTCTGATACTATTTGGTTTCTTTTCATGGGAAATCTGAGTTTTTTTTTTGAAATGAACATCAAATGACACAAAAATATATCTTCCTCATATTTTTTCACCACAATATGAAAAGATTTAGGAAACAAAGTTGAAAGAAATTGAAAAAAGGTTGGAAAAAAAAGTTGGGAGAAAGTTGAGAAAAGGTTGAGAAAAAAAGTCAAAAGAAAAGTTAAGAAATTTTGAGAAACTGTTGGGAAAGAAAATTGAGGAAAAGTTGGAAGAGAATTTCATAAAAAGTTGAAAAATTTATTTACATTTGGGGGAGAATTTTCCTAGGGGTTTATTTAGTTTTGAGAAGTGTTTGGTTTGAATTTATTTGATTTTTTTGTTTTAATTTCCTTTGAAGCAGTTGAAAAATCTTCTGGGGTGGATATTGGCCAGATTTAGGTGATTTTGGCCCCTTTGTACCCTCTTCAGGTAGGTTCCTTCTCCAATAAACTCAAAAATGGAGGTGTGCAGGAGGAGGCACATCCCTGAGGTGGCATGCCTGCATCTTGGAGGAAAAATTTGTAAAATCTGTGCAGAACAGGCTGGTGAACAGGGAAAACCAAATGCTACATTTTTTTTGTTTCCTTCTTTTTTTGGGGGGATCCACCACAAAAAAAGTGATGGCACTTGCTAGCAAGTGCCATCAAGGAAGCTCTGGTTGAAGCTCTCTCCAATCTCTAGTTGAAGGTATGTTCATGCTCTAAAATGTTTTTGGTGCACAGTCACTGTGCACAATGCACAGTGACTGTGCATTCAAGCTTGGATAAAAATATACCTGAGATTGGCCAGAGCTTGACCTGAGCTTGGTTTTGCATTGGGTATGAGCTCCTTGATGGCACTTGCTAGCAAGTGACATGCCAATTTCTGTGGTTGGGGGTGCACAGAAAGGCAAGTGAAAGGTCAAAATGGATGAGTGAACCTATTTTTTGTGGGCCCCCAAAATTGATCAAACATTTGAAATTAGACTTTGAAAAGAAAAAAAAACATGGCATCCACAATTTTTCATGGTAACCTAATTTTTTTTTTTGATAATTCATGCTAGAAGAAATTGGAATGCTGTGTGATTCAGGCCTCTAAAAAAATTATCTTAATTTTTCAAAATTTTCCCAATCAAACCACATTTTATTCCCAATCCAAATCATTAAATTCAAATAAGTCACCAAATTTTGGGTCAATACTCTAGTTCATTGTATATCCCCCCCCCCAAAAAAAAAAAAAAAAAAAAAAAAAAAGATAAAATATAAATGGTTGGATCAATGTCAAAGAAGATGGTGGTTCAACCTTAGATTCTTAATTTTTTGACCACAGAGGTCAACAAGCCATCAAAAGTTCTCTAACTGAGATTTGAGAACAATTTCTACCATGCACTGGGTGGAAATTATATCAGAATGACAGCAAATGCTCAACCAGTGTTGATGTTTTGGTATGACAAAATTATATCAACAGCCTCTCTACCACTAAGGGATTCAAAATAATGTTGAGCAAGCTGGTGGCTCAAACTTGAGATGCCCCCCTGGTTTATGTATGCATGTACATTAACACATACAGAAATCAGTATGTTGTGCAGTGGGTAGACAAAAGTTATGAGACTGTTGGTCAAAGCAATCACACCTGGGTACTTCAAAGGATGTAGATGAAGCCCAGGAATCATCATGGTTCATTTTGGACATTCCACCATGGAGCAGCCTTGAAAGTTGACCATGTTCAACAACATCACCTTCTTTGATTTTTTCATTTCCATCCAATTATTCCTGATTGATCACTAAAAGGTGTTGGTGAGTAAGTTTTTGATTATTTGATCTACGGATTTTACTCTTTATTTTTCCCAATTCTTTTCTTTTTTTTTAAAAAAAAAAAAATCTATCCTTTTCTGGCTATTGTTCAAACTTTTAGATCCAGGAATTCAACAAACCAAAAAATTGGAAAATCATGCTGTTTCAAATGGATTTTAGAACCATTCAAAGTTCTCCCTCTCAAACCAACAGATCAACAATTTGCCCTCAAACCTTTCAAGGACACCAAAAATCCCCCAGGAGGATAAATACATGAGCAATACAGACATTTTCCCTTCAAAGAGCTTATCTCAGTGGCTTTCAAGAATTTCAACTTGCCCATCTCCCCTAGTTGATTAGAATTGGCACCCATGTCAAGAAATCAATCTTGATCAAACTTGGCATTAACAACATGTAGAATCAATCAATATAGCCTCTTTTTTCATCTAATGTGTTCTTTTTCATCCTCCTTCAAGATATATTCAATGAGAAGGAATTTCCATGGTACAAACCTTTATGATTTTTTTATTACTAGACCCTGTTTTTCTGAGTATTTTTGTTGTTTTTCATTTTTTCATTTTTTATTCAGTTTTTATGAATCTTGAATCTAATTTCAACAAAATTTTTAATAGTTTTTTCAAAAAAAAAAATTAGCTAAATGTACCAATTGAAATAATTCCATGCTTTTTTTTTTGAGGGGGGAGGGGGGTTGAATTCATTTTGTGAAACAAGTGCTTGGAAGCACAGGCATTGATTTAGTGTACTCAGTTCCATCCATCTTGTCAACCCACAGTATGTACAGCGGGTGGACAGAAGTTGTGGGACTGATTTTTAAAGTGCCCACACCCACCCACTCCAAACCAACCCAATATCCTTGCACAACCTCATTCAACAACCCGGCTTGACCTCCTCCTCTTGACCACATTGTCTGCTTCCCCTCCATCCCCCCTCCATCCTCCACCATCATCTATTCTAATCACCTTGGCAGATGAATTTTGCAAGTTTTTTCTTCATTGTGTCTTTTGTTTCATTAATTTTTTACTAAGTTTTTCTTTTTCTTCATTAATTTTTTACTTATAGTCAACAAATAAAAACCAAAGAAAAAACTTACTGGATGATGTTATGGCCAGGATTGTGGGCATGTATGATGCCAGCACTTCAGGGAACAAAATTGGTTCAAAATTGGGGATTCCAAGGACAAAAATTCATAATTTCCTCAAATGCTTCTGGGATTGAGGGACCTTCAAGTCTTCAATACAATCCGGACAACCTCAAAAACTAATGGATTGGGATTTTTGTGAGCTGGGCCAAATCATCAAGAATCAACACAAGTTGAAGTTCCCTGAGATCTGCAAGTTGATTGTGCAAGACATATCAACTTGGATGATTTGACAAAGAGCCCATGAATTGGGCTTCTATTCAAGGGTGGCTGCCAAGAAGCCCAATTTGATGGGTGAACAAAAGAAAAGACAACTCACCTTTGCTTGTGAGCACATCCATTGGACCATAGAAGATTGGATGAAAATTATTTGGACCAATGAATCAAGCTTTGAAATTGGCAAGGACTTGTAGCAAGTCATGGTCTGGAGAAACCCTCAAGAAAAATTCAAACTCAAATGCTTAGCCCCCACATTTAAGAGTAGGAGGTCTTCCATCATGGTCTGGGGTGCTTTCATTGGTGAAAGCAACTCCCCACTCATCATCATGCTGCCCAAGCAACAAACAGTGAAGGATTTCATCAAAATTGTTTACAAAGGGGGTCTTGGCCCCTGGATCTCAAGATTTGATTGAACCATTTTTTTTTAAAAATGGAAGACAGGGCCCTAGTCCATAAGGCCAAAATAAACAAAGACTGGCAATGCTCTAAAGGAATCAAAAAAATTATTTGGCCAGCTCAATCACCCAGCCTCAATCCAATTGAGAACACCATCAAAAATCAATGATCACTTGATTACAACTGACATACCTGAGGACAAAGGGGCCCTTTGTGCCCTGGTATGTCACTAGTAATCAGGTGATCATTGTTTTTGGGCAATGTTGAATTTGCAACCCAGGGGTTGGAAACAGGCATGAAAAGCCATTCACAACCCATATGAGTTGTGAAAAAAAAAAATAAACAAGTAAATTAAAAATAAATAAATCAATAAAATAACAAATAAGTAAATTAAAAATAAATAAATAAGTAAGTAAATTAAAAATAATTAATTAATTAATCAAATAAATAAATAAATAAATAAAAAATAAAAAAATAAAAAAATAAAAAAATAAAAAAATAAAAAAATAAAAAAATAAAAAAATAAAAAAAATAAATAAATAAATAAAAAATAAAATAAAAAAATGTGAAATTTGCAACCCTACACAACCTGTTCACGACTCAAAATGGGTTGTGTGGTGCGGTTTGTGGCCCATCTGGGTCGTGAACCACGTCACACAACCCATTTTGAGTCGTGAACGGGTTGTTTAGGGTTGTGAATTTAACATTGCCCTTGTTTTTTCATGGTGGAACTTATGGAACAATTCGAAATGCAATGTTTAACCATTCTAACCACCAAAGACCACCCCAGAGATGGAAAGAGCCCCCCGAAGCGCCTGGGGCGACTCTCCGCGTCAAACACTCAACAATCTTATCAACTCCATGCCTGATCGCATGGAGGCTGTCACATCAAGGTTTGTGGTGATTCTACCCGATGGTAGAATCAATTTTACGTTTGTTTTTTTTTCCCCCCTTTCTCATTTCTTACCATCTCATTTCTCTTTTGTGAAACTCCCATCATCTTTGTCGATGGTACATCACTTTTTTGATATTTTTTTTTTTTTTTATCCATGGACCATCATCAATCTTGAGCCATGTACAAATGTATCTACAACCGTAAGGATTACATGATATATAGATACATATTCAAGTAGAACAATATTTCATACTTGAAACTTTTTCATCGAGTGCCGACCGACCAAGACAGGAGAAAGAGAAAGACGAGAACAACTTAAGAGAACCACTCGAACGAGATCTCGATCGTCTCCTCTTTAATCCTGTCTAGAGC
The DNA here is from genome assembly GCA_025617555.3 of Puccinia polysora. Taxonomy (NCBI): domain Eukaryota; kingdom Fungi; phylum Basidiomycota; class Pucciniomycetes; order Pucciniales; family Pucciniaceae; genus Puccinia; species Puccinia polysora. The sequence continues at coordinate 15,622,341 of CM062635.1, forward strand.
GCAGCTTCCAACCGACACTCGATCCGATTCGGCCTCCCTCAATCTAGAGAACCGGGCTGACTGCTACCCATCCTTCCTCTTCCTCTCTCCTCTTCTTCCTACTCCTCCTCTTCTGATTCGATCCTTGCTTCCTTCTAGACCTTACAGGGTTTCGTCCTCGGTTTATTTTTTTTTATTTATTTACCTCTCTCTCTTTATGAATCCCCCCCCCCCCAAAAAAAAAAAAAAAAAAAAAAAAAAAAAAAAAAAAAAAAAATGTAAAGAAAATAAAAATCGCTCGATCGTCTTATAAGATCCAAGGACCTACCTCAAGACCTCGTAGGGCCTCGACCAGGTCCTGCGACCACCATCGAGGGGTCAAGGCTTTTAGCGAATATGGATCGACCCAAGGATCCTCTCTACCCATGCATGTGCCATCACCCAGGCGAGGTTCAATCTCGATGAGATGATAGGTGCGATGGCCCGATCAGACGACACATCCGTTGTGATCAATCTCGACACACACTACCTGAGGATGTCCTCTTGGTCGGGGGATGATGATTCGAAAGGTAACTCTTTGGAGGCCCAAGGAGTAGGGAGGATCTAAGGTGTCAAGAGAGAAGTCAAGGAGGATGAAAAGCTTGGAGAGAGAGAGAGAGATAGAAAGCATGAAAGATGATCATCCAAGTCCTTAGCGCTTTGATGACTACTACTACATCCCATCCTCCTGACTTACTACTGTTGATCCTCCTTCATCGAGGTGACAAATCGGTCTACATGAACTTATACTACCAATGATCCTCTCACTTCACCATCTGTTTCTCATCCTTGTCTGGTCGGTCCAATGAGAATCAATGCTGCAACCATTTTTACTTTTGGTTTGGATAGTTTCTCAATATATCTATCGATCTAAAACAATTGAAAAACCTTCCCACAGCTCAACCAGTGTTGGTCTCCACTTTACTATCCATTCACTAACCTTGTATTATGCACCTCTTGCATTTACACTGCGCAATCTGCATGCTTCCACTGGACAAAGTCCATCCTGCACTGAGCACATGGCATTCATCCCCAAATTTGGGGCATTCTACACTAGTGCTGAATCTGTGAAAGTACAATCAATCTAAAAATGATCATTAAAGGAGGAGGATGATGACAAGGCCACTTGGTTAACTATCCAAAGAGATGGAATCATAAACGATCAACGTCTACAGCGTTCAGTACTAGATGATAAAAGCTTAAATACACGCATACAATTAGAGGAGGGTTGCAGATCTCAAAAGACAACATCCGAAAAAAACAAAACATACAACATGACTGGACCAGCGTAAGATATAGGATACAGATCTACCTCAACATACTGAACATAAATTCCAACTTGATTGAATTGGCAAAAGTACCTCAGAGTAGTAGACGTATCAGTAGCTAAGAGGAAAGCGAGAGAGAAAATAAATTAAAAAGGTTGTCATTGAAAAAAGACATAATCCCATCATGAATAACGGCACCGAGGAGATGAAAAACGTCCGAGGGCTGAATAAAACTTTGAGTGACGTAGGCAACTCTCTCAAACTCGAAGGGTCATCAAACGACGGTGAGAACATACACCAAGAAGACAGATCAAACGTTCAAGGCCAACGGATCAAGTGTGATTTGATTGATCAAACTGGTGATAACGATAGTAGCTAAAGAATCAGAATCGATCGAGAAGGGTGTCAAGCGGAACCAGAGGGCTTTTGGAAGATCTCGAGGGCTTTTGGCAAAGCTTTCTGAATGGCCTAAGAGGGTGATCAAATGGATCCCGAATGAGTGATGCAGGTTTTTTAAGCAAAGAGTGATAATACCGAACCGGAGAGAAAATCAAGTGAAGGGTTGACAAACAAGTTCTCTATCTTTGCTTGTTGGGTGAGTGCGCGTCCATAGCATTCTATCCGAACATCCTAAATTTCCCGCTAGAATACTGCCACTGTGATTATGTTCCTTTTGCTCCTCTTCCATCAAATTGAAGAATTTCCATAGTGCAAGCGCAGCTTGCGGGTTGTATCCAGCACGGGCCATAATCTAAAGGTTGCCTCGATGAACAATACGGTTAGCGATAAAATCATGGGGAAACGGGGGGGGGCACAAATCAAGAAGATCGACAGGGTGTCAGTAGGATGAATGAATGACTATAACTAATCTTGTGTTCTGACCATTAATCCAAGTTCATCGGCTTCAGTTTCTAGTTTTCTATTATAAGCCTTTTCGACTACCACGTCATTCAAGTAATTTATGACTGATGCGAAGCCATCAGAGATCATTGGGAAGCTCATTGTAAGTGCAAAGGAGATCCCTCTCATTGCATCAAATACAACGGTCGAGAGAGCTGAAAAGCCCATATTTTCTACTGTATGCCTTTCGACTACGTGTGATACCTACACGATGGATGTGATACCGACAGAAACAAGTTAGATACTCAAGAACGTTGTTCTAGTTGTTCTTGGTTCTCAACACTAGCTTACCTCATGAGCTATGATAGCTGCCGTTAATTCTTCATCGTTCTTGATGACTTCTAATAGACCTGTGTAGACGAAGATCTCCTTCGTAGGAAGAACAAATGCGTTAACTCGAGGCAAATCACTATCGATATGGAGAGATGGGAGGTGACGGATCACAGATGAATGTAGATCAGCAAGCGTGATATGCTGTCAAACGATTCGAGTCGATCCGAAGAGTTGGAGAGAGAGAGAGATAGGAGAGCGAATCGAGGAGAGTAGATCAGCATGACCTACACGATAAATAGGTGCCAATCGTGACGGTCGAGCACTTTTTCCGGGTTATTTGATTCGGGCTTCCAAGGCATCAAGCTTGAACCGCTGGTGGCGCTCTGTTGAATGGTTTTTCTGGCTTCCATCCTCCGGAGACGATCTTTGAGGTTCAAATCAGCCTTGGGCCAAGTGGCGGCGGAGACGGGTGAATGGAGATCGAGGGCAGTGATCAATCGATCGCAAACTCGTTTGAGCATCTTAGTCCTAGGATCTTTCGATCCGAGGATGAGATGACCTTCGGCTTCCAGAAGGTCTTCGAACCTCCGATGAGACCATTCCATCTCCTCCGATTCGGACATCAGGAGCAACCTCCATCGATGAGTTCTTGGACTTTGATCGATCCCGATCGCAATGATCAAGCACATCGCAAACAGGGGGATCGTCAATAGAGTTCTCGATGCCTTTGGAAAGTACCGGGCCAGTTTCCAACGGTACCAGAACGGCAGGACGACCAAGGTAGCTCGGGTGAGGGAGAGCAAGAAGGATTTGAAGATGGGTATCGAACACGAGAAGACGCCAAACCCAAGCAGCTAGGTTTTTTTTTTTTTTTTAATTCGATTGTTTATTCAGAGAAGGAAGAATCTGATGTCAGCAATCGAGGAGAGAAGGTGAGATGAAGATGACGTATGTGCATACATCCTTCCTGGGTGAGCTGGTTTGGAAGCCTCGGCAGGAGATCAGAGATTGAGGCGCAGGAAGGTAAGAAGGAGGATGGTGGGGATGAAAGCTTGAGGGCCTGACGAAGCTCGAGAGGGATTTCGGATGAGAGTGATTTAGTTTTGATGATGACTGATAGGAGTATGGAAGGATTGAAGGTGATCTTGATCTGAGGGTGAGATGAGCCGAGTTTGAAGGGATTTGATGGGATGAAGAGGAGTATGGATGAGAGTGAATGATGGTATGAATGAGGCAAGATGAACGATGGAGTGGCGGGATGAAGCTTGAGGATGAACCGACTGGTGAGATCGATTGAGGATGGGATGACCATATGAAGGGAGACATGTGGTCTAGAGAATGAGGATGATGGATCAAGATGTTGATCGGTCGGTGCTCAAGTAACTTCAGATTGGATGGCTGATGGCTGATGGCTGATGGCTGATGGCCGATGGCCGATGGAGGATGTTGAGAAGTGAAACACTGAATCAGTTCGAGTATGATAAACTAAAGTATTGCCCCCAAATTTGGGGACTGATTGGGATTTAAATTGTTGAAAATGATCTTAATCAAGTGGGAAATATGTGGAATGGATTAAAAAAAAAAAAAATTGGCCCTAGTGATATTTCCAAAATTTGGTACTTTTTAAATAATTTTAATCAAATTAGAAATGTAGGGAATCGATTCAACAACTTGGCTGTAGTTTATTGCCCCCAAATTTGGGTAATGGATTGAATAAAAAACCTTGATTTGAAAAAATGGGATGTTCTTTAAATGAAGTAAATCTGGGGAGTGGATAAGAAACATAATGAAATGAACAATTTCTCAAGCATTTCAACGGATAAGCAATTAAAACAAATCATATATCCTTGAAATCTCAGTATTTAATTGATCAGTGATGGATGGAATTCAAAACATCATGACATAAAAATGTTGTCAGTTTCAAATTAAATCTGGTTTCCAGGTTGCAACCACTTCCTTTGTAAAATTTCTGGATCTACACCTTGAAAATTCAAACTATAACTACCCATAGTTGGACACTGGATCTTGAATAAAAGGACCAAAATTTGTAATTGTATTAACCTTGTGATTTGTTAGTTTTCAATGAGAATTCCAAATTGACTGGGAACTTTTTTCAAATCATTTTGAAAGGCAGAAAATTTTCCTCTTGGTCAGAAATGAAGGTTACACATGGAATGGCCATCACTCTCCCTTATAAGGAATTGAGCATGCACATGAGTCATTGGTGCTTCATCACAGATTATCAAAGAAGCTTTTTTGAGATATTAATCCTTTTTTGAATGCTTTGATAGTTTTGTTTGATGTTAATATCTCATTTTTGAGAACTCTTGGATCTGCAATCCCAGAGTAAATTAAATCTTCCACTGTGAAATTGAAGCAAGAATTTCATACAAAAAGTGGGTTTGCTGGCTGACAAAGTCCCAATAGCATTCTGAACAACTTCCTTAGTCCAAAAGGGTGGATATCATCATTGGCTTATTGCATTTTTTTTAAAAAAAAATGATTATTAACCTCAAGTAAGTCCTTGGCCAAATCTGCCTCTCTGAAAGTTGGATAAGAAATTCTATTTACTTGCTTTAGGTTGTCAAAGGCAGTAGCACCAACAGAGTTATTTGACAACAAACTGAGAAACCACCTTTCTAAATCTGAAGGATGAACAGTGCAAATTCACCCAATTGAACAACCACCTTGACAGTGCCTATATTCTATTCTGAGCAAATGAAATGTGAAGTGTTGAGGAAAATCAGAATATTTGATTCTCCTTGCAAAACCATTGATTGGATTTATTCTGAAATACTATGTCAGCATAGTTTTCACTTGGGTTAATCTTTGAAGAACTTCATCCAGGGCTTCATCTGGCTCAAAAAAACCTGTTTATGTTAGGAAGATGAATATCAAACCTATACCTGCACATACTTTAACATTCATGTGGGGCATTGGAAATTTTCTAAAAGATAAAGATTGTAAGGAGCAACCCAGGAATTATGAATCAGGAAGTTTGTATGATTCCTCCTCAGTGAAACAGTAGTTTGATTCTGGTGTTTTCCATATATGGGATAACTGCTTTAACCACCAATTGTAAAAAACTTGTAGCAAATGTAGAACCACAAAGTAAGGGCAGGAGGACATTCTTCTATGTAAAGAATTTAGAAAGTGATGTTAGAAAAACTGAAGTGTGTTAATTAATGGGTTGAGGGGGAAGTGCATCAAATCCAGTTGGGATGGAAGGAGGTTTATATAAATGTTCAATGTTCCAAATAAATTTAAATTTTCAATGTTCAAAAAAAAAAGCTTGAACCAAGTGAGGAATTAGTGCTTACTGCATGTGTTTTCAATGCCCTCTGTTACAGTCCTTGTTACATGTGTTGTCCTTAGTTACATGTGTTGTCCTTGGTTACATGTGTTGTCCTTGGTTATTAAAATGTTCAATGTTCAAAAAAAAAAGCTTGGACTAAGTGAGAAATTAGTGTTCATTACATGTGTTGTCAATGTCCTCTGTTACATTCCTTGTGTCCTTGTCACATTTGTTGGCCCTGTTACATTCCTGTCCTTGTTACATTTGTTTTCCCTGTTACATGCATTGGCCCTCTGTTACATTCCTGTCCTTGTTACATTTGTTGGCCCTGTTGCATGCATCCTAATATATACATACAAGGAGGTAGTTGAAAAGTATTCAAAAGGAATAAACACAAACCTTACATATGTACATACATCACACCAACCCAAATAGATACAAAGAGATAGTTGAAAAGTATTAAAAAGGAATAAACCCAAACCTTACATATGTACATACATCACACAAACCCAAATACATACAAAGAGATAGTTGAAAATTATTAAAAAGGAATAAACACAAACCTTACATATGTACATACATCACACAAACCCAAATACATACAAAAAAAATTGACTGAAAAAGAAGCAGAAAGAGAAAAAAAAGCAGCTGAAAAAAAAAAGCAAACCAAAAAAAAAAAGAGGACTGAACTGGATGCAAGAGGTTCAGTGTGAATTTCTTTTGAAAAAAGCGGACTGAAAAAAAAAACTAGGCAGAAAAAAAAAATACAGAGAAAAAAAATTGGCTGAAAAAAAAGTGGACAGGGAAAAAAAAGCAAACCAAAAAAAAAGAGGACTGAACTGGATGCAAGAGGTGCATACATGACAACCTCAACAAATGAATACTAACCTGGGGAACTTGGTGCCAGGTGGGGCATGTGAGGTTTTTCAATCTTTTTATGTTTATAGATAATAATATCAGTGATTTAGATCTTCATCATTTGATTCCAATTCCCAATTACAATTGATGACTCAGCAAATCTTGATCAATCAGAGTTGGCTTGCCAGCTACTTGTGATCACAGATGACCAGTTGATGGTGGAGGATGATCATTATTAAAGGCTTAGTCAGGAGTAGGAGCAGCAGACAACCAAACATGTATGTAGCTTATGTAATCATGGCTCAGCCATCCGGGGAGCAACACCCAATTTAGGATTTCAAGCCCTGCGCCCTGCTGACCATCCACTCACTCACTTGCCTGCAACAATAATTAGCAGCTCATGGTTAGTGTAAATCATCAGAGATCAATTTCACTCCACCTCCACACTCTGACTGGATCATGAATTTACCAAAATTAGGCAACCTGGCTGACAACAGCCTTTTGATCAGTTCAGAATGGCTTGAGCACAAAACTAGAAGCTCACAATGGTCTCAAACAACCCCAGGGGATGGTTCTAGGGGATCCAGAAGATTAACCTGTCTGCAATGGTTTTGCTTTTTTTGTAAACTCAGCAGAGGCCCACTCATGTGAGCTAAAAAAAAATTCAAAAACAAACAGGAGTGTTTGCTACTCCTTGTAGCCAGACTAAGAAAGCAAAACTGGTTCAAGTTTTTCTGAAGACATGAGGTGTGAAGACATCTCTTCCATCTCCTTGGGTTCTCCAAACCAAGAACTTGAAGGCTCATCCTCCTCCTCCTGAGAAGTGGAGTTTGAAAACTGAGACAAGGAACAAATCATAGCGGGATCTTTTCAGGCATCCTTTGGAATTAATTTAAGCCATCAATCCAACTGATCTGAGAATGATCAAGCCTGGAAGGTTTGGGATCTAAGACCTAGTGATGCTGAAGGAGACTCAATTCAGCACCCAAGGAGCTGAGGACTAAGATGGCAAACAGAGTAGATAAATCAAGAAAGATCAAACCCTAAACCTATTTTTTCCCCCCTGCCTAGGAGCCCCACTTCTAAAAAATCTCTTCAATTGAGATCTTTCTTTCAAACCAACCCCCCAAGCTTATTATTATTATTATTATTATTATTTTAAAAAAATAATTAATTCATGATCTCCCCAAGAATTTCTAAAAATAAAAATCAATCATGGTCTTCATCCAGAGAATTAGTTAAATCAGACCATACCATATCATCTGAATGGTTGAAATATTGCTAGCTGAACCAGCCCCTGTTGATATTATTCAACTTTTGAGATCAAAGATGATTTATTCTTAAAGTTTGATTGATTTTTTTTATAAAAAATTTTGAGTATTATGATGTTCTCTCAAACTTTATTTCTCCCTTTAATCATTCTTTTAGATTTACCTCATGCACTACTTGAATATATTCCAATATTGATGCCATTCAATTTCAGTATCAATCACAAGTTCTGAATAAGTGATTCTCATTGGGCTCAGGCTAAAGTGAAACCCAACTTTTCTTTTCTTTTCTTTTTTTTTTGAAAAGAGGATTATTGATCCTAGCTTTTTTTTTTGCTAGATTTACATCTTTTCCATGGAAAAAAAAGACCCAAGGCATGATTCTAGATTCTTTGCTATTTTTGCTAGATTAATTCCTCAAATTTCCTGAAAAGACAGTGGGGGGGGGGGGGGGGGGAAAGGCTAGCTCTGTGCTGGGCCATGACATTTTCAATTGCTGCATCTGTGGCTGTCAAAATGCCTCAGCACTCCAAAATGACCATCCCCCCATCCCACCTGGAATTTTTATGGTTTTGGAAGGGAAAAAAAAAAGAGAGATTGCCTTGAGGTTCATTGTATAGATCCATAATCCCATGGTTAAAATAGACATTGAAGATGTGTTAACATGAATCTTATTTTAGTAATATTGATTATTATTTACATGCTTTGTATGCCTTAAATCCAGAATTCTTAAGTATTCCAACTGATTGTGGGGAGAAAAAAAATCCTGTTCAAGGAGAAGGTGTAAAAAATTGATTCCAGGAAGGTTTCAAACCTTCTGGTGTGGGAAAATTCACTAAAAGGCATAAGTCTAGCATGAAAAAAATGGAATAAATGCCTCTTCAACTGAAATCCCAATCAAAATCTTCTTTTGCTTCTTGATCTTAGGTAAAAAGCTAATAATCAGATGAAGATACTAAATCAAATAAATCCCTTTTTATCCATCAGATTCTCCCTCAATTTTTATTACCATCAATCCTAAGATAGAACCAAGTTGTTTTCTCATTCCCATCACTGTCTTCCAATCCAGAAACTCCTCTTCTTGACCACATCTCCCTACTCCTCCCTGCCTCTGATTCCATCATCATAATTGACATCAAAAATATTGATCCCTCCTTTATATTTACAATTGGTGCCCCCTTTGATTCATCATTCCGGAAACTTCTATGGTGGTTCTCTAAAACTAATAGATTTGTTGCTCCCAATTTCTCCAAATTTTCCTTCTCAATTTTTCACCAGGTCCCTTTAAACATAACTTTATCCTAAAATTCAAAACCAACATAAAGCAAGTATTAACTTGAATGAATGTTTTCTAATGAGATCCTCCATGATCATCCTATCTCATCACTCATTGAGGGACATAAAAATAATAATGAAATGAAAAATTGATTGGCCTGAATAAAAATTATTATTTATGATGGAGAATTAATATATTTTAACAAAAATAAGAAAACATACAAAAATTCTGCATGAGGCAACTGAATTAGAGGAATTAAAATATAATTAAAAATTAAAAAAAACTAAATAAATTTCATGATTGATCACAAAAATATCAAATCTTTGTTTTTTCCAATGGGCATTATTTTTTTCAGGCCCCCCATTCTTAAATTAGCATGGTTTTGATGTCCCCACAACATACCCCATCTCTGCAGTTTTCCTTAAGGTAAATATTAAATTTGCAACCAAGGGTTTTCAAACAGGTTTGAAAAGCCATTCACAACCCATATGAGTCATAAAAAGAGGTTCACAACCCATATGAGTTGTTAAAAAGATTAAAAAATAATTAAATAGATAAATAAAAAAAATAGTAAATAAATAAATAAATGAATGAATGAATAAAAAATAAACAAATTAACAAACAATTTAATAAGTAAATAATTTAATAAATAAATAAGTATATAAATAAATAAATAAATAAATAAAAAAAATACCTAAAATATATTTAAAATAAAAAAATAAATAAACAAAATAAATAAATAAAAATTTGCAACCCTACACAACCCATTCCCAACTCAAAATGGGTTGTGTGGCACAATTTACAACCAATCTGGGTTTTTAACAGCTGTTCACGCCTCAGATAGGTAGAAAAAAGCCCTTCAAAACCCAGATGGGTTGCAAACTGTGCCATGAAACCCATTTTGAGGTTTGAACAGGTTGTTTAGGGTTTCTAATTTAACATTGCCCTTTCCTTAAATTTGTGAAGTTTTTTGAAGTTGAAAAAAAAGGAAGAAGAAATTTCAAAGCACCTAGGGGGTCATCTAACAACTCTAAAATAATGCTTTGAGAGTTTTTGGTTGATTTAGAGGCCTTCAAAGTTAGGTTCAAAAATCTAAAAAAAAAACTTTATGCCAGAAATCTTTTCATTTTTTCTTGATGTTTCTCTTTTGATTATTTTGGGAAATCTGAGGAGAAAGAAAGTTTTATAATATAAAAGTAAATTCAAATATGATTTTTACAGATTTTTTTAAGGGCATTGAATTTTTCAGGCCCCCAAAACTGTTTTTCAAGAAGTTTCAATGTAGACAGAATGTCCCCTGATGTCCCCATTCTGTGGGGTATTCCTGAATTTCACATGGTTTTCTATGGTTTTCAAAAAAAAAAAAAATCATGGGATAGAAAGACATCTGAAAACCCTGTAAAAAGATATGACACTTTTTGGCCAAGTTAAAGGCCTCCAAAATTGTACTCAAAAAATTGAAAAAAAAGCTTTGCAGCTCAAACCTTTTCACATTTTTGATTTTTTTCCCTTATTATTTTGTAAAATCTGAAGTGAAACAAAGTTTCCAAATATGCCAGGCCATTCAATTTTCATTTTTTTTTAGAATTTTAGTACTTCATTTTCCTGCCAGAAAATGGGGTTCACATATAAAACTAGAAATTCTTCTCAATTTTTTCCCCCTTATTTCTCCATGAAATTTTCCAAATTAGGGCGTATCAGAGTGAGCAAACCCGCCATTAGAAACCCGCCATTTTTTTTGACAAAACCTGCCATTTTTAATGGCGGGTTTTTGAAATACACATACCCCCTAACTGGTGTATTTCAAAATGGTGGGTTTCATGAAAATGGCGGATTTCAAACATCAAACCCCCCATTTATGCATCATCATCCATCCACCATCAATCAAATCCAAAACACCCATCCACATCAGCAAATCCATATCAATCCCATCTCCATCACATCACACACATCTCATCTCCATCGCTTTGCATCTCCATCACTTCACATCTCTATTGCTTCACATCTCTATTGCTTCACATCTCTATCTTCTTTGAGTGGGAATTTAAAAGGGACCAAAAATATTATTTTGGGACTTTTTTTAGCTTATCATTTCCCCAAAAAATTCATAATTGAAAATACAAAAGTAGTGTTTTTTGCTCCAAATCAATGAGTCAATAATAAATAGAAAAAAAAGAGAAATGTTGAATTTGGAACCCTGGGGTCTCAAAAAGGCCTAAAAATCCATTCAAACCAGATATGAGCTGTGAAAGGAGTTTCACAACCCATATGAGGTGTGAAAAAAAATAAAAAAAAGAAAAAAAGAAAGAATCAAATAAATCAAATAAATAAATTAGTAAAAAAATAAATAAATGAATGAATGAATAAATAAAACAAATAAATAAATAAATAATAAAATAAATAAAGATAAAAAATAAAAATAAATAAATAAATAAATAAGTGAATAAATAAATCAATAAATAAATAAATAAATCAATAAATATATATAAAAAATAAATTAATACATAAACAAATATAAAATAAATAACTAACATCTATCAAAAATATAAATATTAATAAAATATAAACAAATAAAATAAAGAAATAAAAATGAAAATGAAAATTTTCCACCCCACACAACCTGTTCACACCCCAAGATGGGTGTCATGGCATGTTTCACAACTTTTCACACCTCAGATTGGTGTGAACAAGTTTTGTAGGGTTGCAAATTTAACATTTCCAAAAAAAATATGAAAAATTGATAAAACAAAAAAACAAATGATTCAATCAAGATTAATTTGTACTAATTTTTATCTTGGATGTGCATACATTTCAAGAGGAAACAAAATCTTCCAAGCATGCTCCAAGTTATTATGAATCAAATCTTCCACTTTTTGTGATTCCTTGCTAGCAAAAGCCTTCAAAAGGGTATCTAATTGGGGGGATAGCCAGAGTTCAGAATTATGGTGGAAAGAAATTATGTGCTGGAAATCTTCAAAAATAATTAAACATATGGGAGATTATATAGAATTGGAAGTTGGTGGGGAATCAAGGGGCAAATAAGTTGATGGCATCAACTTAGATAAAGGTATGACTGGACTTTTGTATTTTTCTGCCAGAAGGAAACCATAGATAGGGAATTTCATCCAGTAACTTTTAGTGGCAGGTCCAGAAGTGTGTTTGAGATGTTTTCTTTCTTTTTCAAAATTTTCATTCCAGACTTGATCCATGAAATTTTCATCCTTGAAGAGAGAGTTTCATTCCATTTCCTTGATACTTTCCTGAAGTATTGAAATCCAATCTTCAGATTGATGGCCAAATTCAACTGCTACTGAAGAGGAAGATAGTGGATAAGAAGTGGAAGCAGCAGAGGCAGATAGTAAAAGTGGTTTGATGTGTTGTTCAGACATTTTTTATTTGGGATTTTGATTTTGAGGTGGATTTTTTATGAAGAATTTGGAGTTTTGAATAGATTATATTCAGGGGAAAGATTAATAATTTGAGAGAGAAAAAAAATCCAAAGACTTGAGGTTGGAGGTAAAAGGACTTTGGGTTAGTTTTTGATTTTGGATTGATTTTTTAATGATTAAAATAAAGTGCAAAAAAGTTGATAAAATTTTGTTGAGGAGTTTTTTTTTTTTTTTTTTTTTTTTTTTTTTGATTTTTTTTGATTTTTTATTGAATTTTTTGGATTCAAAGGGGTTGATTTAGTGGGGGTAGAGTTTTGAATTAGATTTGTTTCATTGTGTTCAGTAATGATGTGTGATTGGTTGATTGGTGTTGAGTTGTGATGACTGGTGATGGTGGTGATGAGTGGTGTGGTGCAGAGTGGATTAAGGATTTTGACAGGTGATTTTATGGTTGAGGAGAGGATTGGAAAGCCCCAAAAGTGAGGAGGAGGCAGGAAATAATTCAAAATAATATTGAATATCAGATTATTCAAATAGAAGAGCCCAAAAATGCGGACCTACCACAAAAAGGGTTTTAAAAATGGTAGTTTGAGGTTAGACATTTGAGGGCCAAAGAAAGTTCCATAAAATATAAAAAAAAAATATTTTTGTTTCATTTTAAGTGAATTTCCAGAATATAAACTCAGTTTTCCCATAAAAGAAATCAAAATAGTATCAAAAATGGCTTCAAAACACACCCCAAAACAGACGCTTCCCACTAATTATTGTAGATGCATCAATTATTTTTAGGTAAATAATTAATCCTGAAAAATCCCAGAAAAATTCATTTGGATCCTTTTCAATGCCCAAGAAAAGAAGAAAAGCTCAAAATTTGGAAGATCTCACAAAAAAAAAAGTAAAAGTAAAAATTGAAAAGAATGTCTTATTCTTGATGTGAATCTCATTTTCTGGCGGCAAAATGAAGTACTAAATTCTGAAAAAAATCCTAATTGAATGGTCTGGAATATTTGGAAAATTTCTGTATTTTCAGATTTTTGAAAATAATAAATAAAAAAAACTAAAAACGTGAAAATATTTGAGACATAAAGCATTTTTCTTCAATTTTTAAAGTGCAATTTTGGAGGCCATTAAAATGGCCAAAAAGTCTCATCTTTTTTTAAAGGGGTTTGAGATGCCTGTCTATACCCTGGTATTTTTTCTCTTGAAAAACCCAGAAAACCATGTGAAATCCAGGATTACTGCATGGATTGGGGACCTTGGGAAGGTTGTGGTAACATCAAAAATGTGTGAAAACCAGTTTTGAGGGCATGAGAAATTTAATTTCCTTTATTCATTCATTTTACTTCCAAAAAATTGGATTAAAATAAAAACAAAGAAATTGTCTTTAATTTTTTTCCCATATATTCCTGAAGCATTCTTAAATTTTTGAGCTGGAAGTCTTTTAGGAGGCATTGAAAAGTGCACACAGAAACCATCTGAGGATTTTGGGTAGGGTTTTTTTCCACATAGAATTGATAATTAAAAATACAAAAGTGGAATTATTTTCTCTAAATAACTGAGTCAACAATCAATAGAAAAACAAATTATGAAAAATTCAGTAAAAAACAATAATATACTTCAACCTATGTCAGTCTCCATCACTCTCCTTCTTGGATGTGCCAAAATTGTAGGAGGAAACAAAATTTTTAAAGCAATTTCAAAGTTATCATGAATAAAATCCTCCCATTTTTGTGAATAAATGCTATCAAAAGCCTCTCAAAGGGGATCTATTCAGGAGACAGCCAAAGTTCAGAATTATAGCAGAAAGAAAACATGTGCTTAAAATCTTCAAAAATAATGAAAAACATGGCAGAAATTTGAGAATTGGCAGTTGGAGTGAAATTGGGGGGCAAATAAGTTGATAGCACCAAATTAGATAAAGGTAACACTGGCCTTTTGGGTGTATCTTCCAGCAGCAAATCATGGCAAGTGAATTTCATCCAGTAAATTTGAGGGGAATGTTGAGTCTCAGTAGGCTTCCCCCCCTGCGGTTCCGCGGTCCCGCGCGCTCCTCTCAGTTCTCTCCCTGTGCGCTCCTCTCAATTCTCTCCCCGCGCGCTCCTCTCAGTTATCTCCCCGCGCGCTCTCTCTTTCACCCCGGGGGCGTCACTCCGCGGCAACTTCAACGCTCAGATGGTCTGGAGGATCTTTGGTCTTCAGCTCTCTCCTCTTCATTCTTCCCCCTTCTATCTTTCCTCTTTCTACCTTTTCCTTTTCTTCTTTTTCCTTTTCTCATTCTACCCAGCCGTTGTGGTGAACCATTTGGGACACCCGGATGCCTTGAAAAAAAAAAACTTTTTCTTATTGCCGCGCGTCGCTCATCCTCATCCGCGCCCGCCGCGTGTTGCTTGTCCTTATCCACGCCGCCACCATCGCTTGTCCTTATCCACCCCGCCGCTGTTGCTTGTCCTTATCCGCGCCGCTGCTGTCGCTTGTCCCTATCAGCGCCCGCCGCACGTCGCTCATCCGTACCTTATCAAACCCATCCTGACCGCGCCTCCGAGCGCTTGTCCAATCTTTGGACCCATAAATCTCCCACCTCACTCAATCTATCATTCTTCAATCTCAAGCCTGCCAGGATTTACTCAATTGCCTCAAGCCAATCTCCTATCTGCCCATCTGCGCTCTCACAAACTTCATCCTTCACCCTTCATGGGACTCTCCCACCCTCCTCTGCCTTTTGACAAGGGGTGGAGAGTGTCCACTACCACCCGCGGACATCCGCGGCGGTCCAGTTCATTTTCCTTTCCCACCCCGTCTGCCTTTGGAAGAGGGGTGGGTGATTCCGGTGTTGTCGCGCGCGCCCATCCACAGATGCACACAAGAGATGGTGAAGGGATGAGAAGGATTTCCACTGGCACGTGATCAAATTTTTTCCGGTCACCGGATTTTCTTTTTTTTTTGTTCTATTTGTAGAATCCATTGTACATAGTCTAACAGGGCCTCCTGCCCATATAAGGAGGGCTCTCCCCTCCCTTTTGGAGGAGAAGGGGGAAGAAGAGGGAAGCATTGGAGAATGAAATCAGCACACCCTTGATCCTTGAGCCTCCATACTCAAAAAAAAAACCCCTTGATCCCTGATCCTTATCACCAAACAATAGCTTTGCTGGTTGAAGAAGAATTTGACTAAGTGAATTCTTGAGTGTGTTACACCACTCCTGATCCCTTTATCCGACCATACTGGTCCTGATCATCCTTTGATTATCTTTCTGTACCAGTCATGTTTGACTGAAGAGGTTTTATTAAGCTTGAAACCTGGAGTGTTAAACCTCCCTTCCTTTCTTTTGAAGTTGAATTCCGCCATGCTACTCTTGAGTCCCTTGAGAAGTGTGGGGTTATTCTTGTTTGAATCAGTTATTGTTTTTCTTCTAGAGCTTCTTCAAACAATTAGCTTTCTCTTGTGCAGCCACCCACAGTTATCTGGTACCCTTCAAGTGCTTGATTGCGGAGAGTTGGGAAGGTTCATTGAGAACCTGGAGGTTGTTTGGGATTGAGTTGATCTTTCCTAAGCTCCTGCTGACAACCAGAGCTATTAGCTTGTGGGCGTTGTCACTCACAATTGCCTTGCCTTGTTGAACTCTGAACAATTCTTTACTCCTTCTATTCAAGGGTTCCCCAACATCATCTTGCCTCAGATAGTGTTGTCTCCCAGCTACCGACCACTATGAACTTTATCCTCTTACTTTTGGTTCCCCGTTTACCAGGTTCTGGACTTTGATCTTGGTTACATTTAAATATTTTTGTAACACTCAGGAGGGCAGCCTAAAAAAGCACCTATCCCCTCCACAGAACTGCCAACGCCCTGGGCTGTTTGGAGTCTTACATTTGGTCCCCCAAGCCGGGATCAAACCAGCAACCTTAAGATTTACAGTCCCAAAATTGTGGAATCAACTCCAATCTTTTTCTCCTTTTTCTGTTTTTCTTTTTTTCTGTGTTTCTGTTATCATCTAGATCCAATCCGTGGAGGCAAATTGTTCCAGAAGTAAGTCCTCCCAATTGTGAACCATCAAGGGGTTTGATCCTAGTCATTTTTAGAAAACCCTACCCTTGCTGCACTCGCCAAGATGATCAAGATCAAGCCTCAGAACAAGAAATTATGCTTTAACGGTACAAATGTTGAACGGTTCCTGGATTCCTACAAGATGGCTGCTGAAGTGGACGGTGCCAGCAAATACGACATGGCTTATCAACTGCAATTCTTGATCTCCTCTGATGAAGTCATGGAATTGATTGAATCATTTGATGGATTTGAATCCCATGACTAGGTACTTCTTAAGGAGGCAATGATTGCCTACTGGGGCAAAATTGATATAGCTAGGTTCACTCTCCAAGATCTGGATGCCCTAGTCTCTCAATGGATCTCCAATGGTGGTATCTCCTCAGCCTCTGACTATCAAGCTTTCAGAAAATCTTGGGATTCTATCCAGTCCTATCTTATCTGAAACAATCACATTGATACGTTGGACAAAATTTGAGTGCAATTTTTTCAGTCTTTCTCTCCAGGAGTGCAGGAAAGAATTAAGGATGAATTGGTGAAATCTGGATCCATGATCACCAAAAGAGATAATTGGTTCAAGCTCCCTGCTTTCATGGTTCTTAGGAATACTGTGGATAAAGTGATGAAAGGTCAAACAGCTCTCACCTTTTAAAAACCTAAAATCACTGAAACAGTCCTTGCCCCCTCTTTTCAAGCATATAACAAAATCATGAATAAGATGGAAGCCAATTGCAGACCCAAACCAAATCCTCAGATCCACCAAGAAACACCAACTATTGATGAGATCACCAAACTCCTGCCAGCTTTTGAGAATAAAATGGATCAGAAACTCTCCTCTCTGGCTGTCCCTAAACCTTCCAACTCTGTTCCTAGGTCAACCATAGTTTGCTATTATTTCCACAGAGAACGTCATGGAACTGGTCCCTGTCCTGAGCTCCAGAAGGACAAGGAGGAAATGTTGTTGGAACAGAAAGGGAGTAACTTCTTTCTTCCTAATGGTGCACTTATCCCTTTTGATTCATCTTGTCCAATTTGTCATGTGGTGGCCTCTTTCCAGCCTCCTGCTCCCAAGAAGGCATCCTTGGCCTATTTGGATTTCCAATCTTCTTGTGGAACTCTTCAGCATTGGTATCCTCCTTCTGTCTCTTCTTCCAGATTTTCTGGAACCTATCAATCTGATCCAGCTAGGAAACAACATGAGGAACCCAGACCTCATAAAGCTCCTCCTGTTCCATCCCCAATTCTTCAAAAACCGGTCAAAAGTTGATCTTCACCGGAGCCTCCTTCTTCTGAGGTAGAAGACATGGAAGTAGAAAAGGAACCCCTCATGGATAGGTTCCCAGAATATTCTGACCCTGCTCCTTTGCCATCAAAATCACCCTCACCAACTGATCCAGTTATAGTTCCACCCTCACCTGAACTTCCTCTTCCAACTCAACCCAAGGTTCAATTCAAAAGGAGGATTTCCAAAGATCACCCCAGTTCTGTGGAGGGGGTATTAAAGAAAATCTCTGATCTTAAAATCCCTGATCTAACCGTGGCTGAACTCCTTTCCATCTCACCATCTGTGGCTGAAGGCATGAAGAAATGGGTTTCTCAGCAACGTGTGGAGATTGGTCCTGAAGAATTGAAAGTTTCCTCTGGAACCTTGATAGAAGACTCCGGTGGAACAGAACCTCCTTCTGATTCAAATCTTTATTCTTTTCCTCTTGGATTTTTACCATGCTCTCTAGGTGACTCACCCAAAACGGTTTCTCTACTTGTCAATTCTGGGTCCCAACTAAACTTAATTTTGGACGCAATGGCCTGCAAGCTCAATCTCAGTCCAAGGGTCAGCTTCAACTCTGCGGTTTATGGAATTGGGAATCAATCTTGTGAGTTGATGGGTATTGCTGAGGATGTGCCAGTTTGGATTGGTCAAAATATTGTTGGAACCTGCCACTTTTGGATCACTCGTCTGGAAGGTCCTATGATTTTGGGTTGTCCTTTCTTAATAGACTTTGGAGCCACCCTGATGTTTTCCAATCAAGTTGGGCAGAGAATTCTTCTTCCTGATGCTGACGGTAGGAAGATTGAAGTTCCTCTCTGTTCTTTGGATTCTGGTTGTTGGGAAAGAGATTTCCCTGGTTTTTGACCTAAATTGGTTCTGAAGGGGAAGCAGAAGGATTCTTCTAACTCCTCTCATTTTTTAGTAAAATAGTTTGGAATACTAATAGTTGTAGTTCTTCTAAGCCTCGGACTTCAACTACAGGGACAACTTTTATCTCCAAGGCATATTTTTCATCCTTTTCATCTCTTTCTTCTTTTTCTTCTGATCTTGAAAATGTCCAAAATCAAAAACATGTTAAAAAACAAAATTCCAAAAATATTTCTCCTCTCTCTGGTTTTGTTGTTTTGTCTTTTCCTTGTACTCTAATCACTGATCAATCTCCCTCTAGCCCTGGTTTGATTCTACGCAATGAGTATAAACTAGATCCTGATCTAAATTCTTTTCTTAATGGCTTTGGTATGGAGGAGTATGGGCTCCAGTGGAGGCACTTGGGGGTAAAAGTAAGTCCTCCCAATTGTGCACCATCAGGGCATTCTTCTACCATAGTTTGCAAAACTCTACCTTGTGCCACATATGTGAGAAAAGTGTTATGTTGTGGATCCTCTTTTATGGAAAAGGCAACTTTCAAAAATTTTATGGAACATTGAACTTGGAGAATGTTGGAATCTGGTCTCAGTTGTTCTACTCAGGTATTTCTGGTGAATGCTTGGAGGAAACAAGAAATTCTCTCTTTTGCCACTAAGTATAAGCCAGTTGCAAAAAAGGTCCAGCCTGTCAACCAACCCATGCCTCTCAATCTCAATCCTCCTCTCATGCGTCCCCCTCTATCTCGTGATCCTTATTGTGGTCTACCTCACTCCCTTATTGGCCCCTTTGTACCTTGTGGTTGTGTCACAGAAGAACAATTGAAGGTGGTCAACTTTGGTCCAGATGGATGGCTTTTACCTGATGAGTTAAATTTAATCAAAAATATCTTATCTCTAAGGGAAAAATTTATTGCATTCTGTGAAGAAGAGAGAGGTATCTTGAAAGAATTCTATGGTCTCCCTTATATCATCCCTGTAGTTGAACACAATCCTTGGCAAAAGAGAAAGATCCCTATTCCTGCTGCGAAAGTCAATGAATTCATCAAGTTGGTCCGCAAACAAGTCCGTACCGGTCAATATGAACAGTCAACCTCCAGTTACTCTAGCCCTGTTTTCTGTGTTCTAAAGAGTAATGGTAAACTTAGAGTAGTTCATGATCTCCAACCTCTCAATAAATTTACTATTAAGGACTCTGGTATTCCTCCTGCCACTGAAGAATTTGTTGAATCCTTCTCTGGGAGAGCCTTTTATGGTCTAGGAGACATCATGGGGGGTTACAAAAAACAATTTTTGCATCCTATTTCTTGGCCACTCACTACTTTTGATACTCCTCTTGGTCAATTTCAACTGACTTGATTGCCTCAAGGTGCCACCAACTTGGTTGCAGTCTATCAGGCTCAGATGATGGGGATCCTCCAGGACAAAATCCCGGATCATGCGGGTATCTTTATTGATGATGGTGGAATTAAAGGTCCAGTTTCTGACTATGATAATGAGCTCTTACCTTGGCACTCAGGAATTCAACAATTTATCTGGGAGCATGCTACTATCTTGGAAAGGATTTTACTTTGAATCAAGGAATCTGGCCTTACTGTCTCTGGATCAAAACTTGCTGCCTGTGTCCCTGCCTTGGAAATTGTTGGTCATATAGTCTGCAAGGAAGGAAGAAGGATGGAACCCTCTAAAGTCAACAAAATTATCTCCTGGCCTACTCCAATAAATCCAACGGAAGTTAGAGGTTTCCTAGGAGTTGTAACTTATGTCAGGATCTTCATTCCCTCTCTATCCAAAATCTGTGCACCCTTGCATCGTCTAACCAGAAAGGAAGCTGAATGGATTTAGACCCAAGATTGCAAACAATCATTTCAGTTGCTCAAAACTATTGTTGGAAATGACATAGTTTTAAAAAAGATTGCTTATGGGCCTGGAGCTGGCAAAATAAAATTGGCTGTTGACTCTAGTTATCAATCTGTTGGGGCTGTCCTTACTCAGGAGGATGAAAATGGTTTGGAACGCCCTGTTCTTTATGAATCCGTGCTATTTTTGGATGTGGAATCTAGATACTCTCAGCCCAAACTGGAACTCTGTGGTGTGGCAGAATGCTGAAGAAACTCCAAACAGTACTCTTGGGACAACATTTTGAATTGCAAGTTGACGCTCAATCCATTGTGGAAATGATCAATGCTCCCAGTCTTCCCAATGCTCCAATGACTCGCTGGGTAGCTTTTATCCAGCTTTTCTCTTTTGATATTGTCCATAGGCCTGGGAAATCTTTTACTATGCCTGATGGTTTATCTAGAAGACTGGTTGGAGACAATGAATCAGAAGTTGGAATGGATTTTGATGAGGAAGAACCCTTTGTACGCCCTGTTTTTGCTTTCTCCTCCCAAGATTACTCCGGTTTCCAACAAGGTTTCTGGCTTAAGTTAGAGCAGT
This sequence comes from Puccinia polysora, assembly GCA_025617555.3. Classification (NCBI taxonomy): domain Eukaryota; kingdom Fungi; phylum Basidiomycota; class Pucciniomycetes; order Pucciniales; family Pucciniaceae; genus Puccinia; species Puccinia polysora. The sequence continues at coordinate 15,643,494 of CM062635.1, forward strand.
AACTTTCAACTCTCCAAAGACCCCCTTATCTCTCTGCCAAAGAATTTCAATCCTTTAAAATAAAGTCTTCTAGTTTCTTTATCCAAGGTTCTAGGCTTATGAAAAGAGGAAATCCTTGTGCGCTTGTTGTGGTTACTATCCCGGCTAAGCAAGATTCAATCCTTGAAAGTCTCCATCAGGGCCTTGGTCATTGTGGGGAAACCAAAACTTATCAAAAATTATCCAAACAATTCTGGTGGCCATCTCTGAAGAAATCTGTCTCTCAATGGTGCAAGAGTTGTGAATTTTGTCAAAAACGTGATCTTAGGCATCCAGCAGAAATTTGCTATCCTACAGGGGAGTCCACTGTCTTTGGAAGGGTTGCTATGGATGTGGTTCATATCAAGGCAAGTGGTGCTAAGTACCTCATTGTGGCTAGAGATGATTTTTCTGGATGGGTTGAAGCCAGATTCCTTAAGAACCTTAGTTCTGAATCTGTGGCAGCTTTCCTTCATGAGAATTGGACAATGCGTTATGGTTTGGCTTGATCTTATTCTACTGATGGTGGCTCCAAATTTGGTGGAAAGCTGGCTGAAATGATCCGATTGCTCCCTGGGCAACATAGAGTTACTACTTCCTATTATACTGAAGGACAATGCATGGTGGAGAGAGGCCATGCTCCCTTGAAGGCTGCTCTGGTTAAACTGGCTGGTGAGAGTGGCAAGAATTGTTGGAAGTTTCTCCCCTTGGTCCTCTTCTCTGATCAAATTTCCACCAAGAAAACCACTGGCTACTCTCCTTATGAAATCATCTTTGGTCAGAGGGCTGTTCTTCCTCTTGATCTTGAAATGGAGTCTTTCTTGGGGATCTCTTGGGAACAAGTTTCTTTGACTACTGACCTATTAGTTGCCAGATCAAAGCAACTGGAGCTGAGTGAAGATATTTGTAACAAAGCTTATCAGAAGATGATGGAATCAAGAGCAAAGTCAGTTCAGTATTGGGAAGATAAACATCTAAATCAAATTAGGGATCCTTTAAACCCTGGTGATCTGGTATTGGCTTATAATCAATCTTTAGGGACTCAGTGGGGAAAAATTTTTTCAAATTGTTGGAATGGTCCTTATAGAGTTTTTTGTCAAGTTAGGGGTGGATCTTATGTTTTGGAAGAACTGGATGGGACTCAGTTGGCTAGAAGGTTCTCTGCTGATCAAGTTAAGAGATTTTATTGTTGTGGGGGAAGTTTGGGTTCAAAGTAAGTCCTCCCAATTGTGCACAACCAGGGTCTTCTGCTGCGTTTTGTTGTAAAAACTCTACTCTATGCCACATACGTGAGCACCTGGGACATTGTTTCTTCTCCACATTTAGGCTCTTTTGGATGGATCAAGATGGGTTTCAACATTTTTTTAGAGGATCAAGAAACGGCCAATTATTTTCTTTTTTCATGTTTTCAAAATTATGGTGCAGACTAGGGATAGTCTGTGAGTTGGGGAGAGATGTGGTGAACCATTTGGGACACCCGGATACCTTGAAAAAAAAAACTTTTCCTTATTGCCACACATTGTTCATCCTCATCCGCGCCTGCCGCGCGTTGCTTGTCCTTATCCGCGCCGCCGCCGTTGCTTGTCCTTATCTGCGCCGCCGCCGTTGCTTGTCCTTATCCGCGCCGCCGCCGTTGCTTGTCCTTATCCACGCCCGCCCCGCGTCTCTCATCTGTACATTATCAAAACTGTCCCAACCACTCCTCCAAGCGCTTGTCCAATCTTTGGACCCATAAATCTCCCACCTCACTCAATCTATCAGTCGTCAATCTTAAGCCTGTCAGGATTTACTCAATTGCCTTGAGCCGATCTTCTATCCGCCCATCCGCGCTCTCACAAACTTCATCTGTCACCCTTCCTGGGACTCTCCCACCCTCCTCCGCCTTTGGACGAGGGGTGGAGAGTGTCAACTACCGCCTGCGGACATCCGCGGCGGTCCAGTTCATTTTCCTTTCCCACCCCGTCCGCCTTTGGACAAGGGGTGGGTGATTCCGGTGTTGTTGCGCGCGCTCATCCACAGACGGACACAAGAGATAGTGAAGGGATGAGAAGGATTTCCACCAGCAAGTGATCAAATTTTTTCCGGTCACCGGATTTTCTTTTTTTTTTTGTTCTATTTGTAGAATCCATTGTACATAGTCTAACAGGGCCTCCTGCCCATATAAGGAGGGCTCTCCCCTGCCTTTTGGAGGAGAAGGGGGAAGAAGAGGGAAGCATTGGAGAATGAAATCAGCACAACCTTGATCCTTGAGCCTCCATACTCAAAAAAAAACCCCTTGATCCCTGATCCTTATCACCAAACAATAGCTTTGCTGGTTGAAGAAGAATTTGACTAAGTGAATTCTTGAGTGTGTTACACCACTCCTGATCCCTTTATCCGACCATACTGGTCCTGATCATCCTTTGATTATCTTTCTGGACCAGTCATGTTTGACTGAAGAGGTTTTATTAAGCTTAAAACCTGGAGTGTTAAACCTCCCTTCCTTTCTTTTGAAGTTGAATTCCGCCACGCTACTCTTGAGTCCCGTGAGAAGTGTTGGGTTATTCTTGTTTGAATCAGTTATTGTTTTGCTTCTAGAGCTTCTTCAAACAATTAGCTTTGTCTTGTGCAGCCAACCACAGTTATCTGGTACCCTTCAAGCGCTTGATTGCGGAGAGTTGGGCAGGTTCATTGAGAACCTGGAGGTTGTTTGGGATTGAGTTGATCTTTCCTAAGCTCCTGCTGACGACCAGAGCTATTAGCTTGTGGGCGTTGTCACTCAAAATTGCCTTGCCTTGTTGAACTCTGAACAATTCTTGACTCCTTCTATTCAAGTGTTCCCCAACATCATCTTGCCTCAGATAGTGTTGTCTCCCAGCTACCGACCACTACAAACTTTATCCTCTTACTTTTGGTTCCCTGTTTACCAAGTTCTGGACTTTGATCTTGGTTACATTTAAAATATTTTTGTAACACTCAGGAGAGCAGCCTAAAAAAGCACCTATCCCCCCCACAGAACTGCCAACGCCCTGCGCCGTTTGGAGTCTTACACCGTACTCTCCGTTAAAACTCAACATCCAACGCAACCAATTCAACCTAACCTTATTGACCACTGATCTCTGCCTGGTAAGACCCCAATCTCTCAAGCTCTCACAATAAGACTCAATCTGATCCTCCAGCCATTCAGCCTACCTCCTCAACTTCTCCTCTCAGACGGTCCTCTCTCAATACAAATTATCCTCACTGAATAATTTCCACCCTCGACATACAATCACCGGCAAAGCTGTAGGATCTTCTTTAACCGTCTCTTTCTCCAAATCTCTGTTTCTATCAAATTCTCCTTTCTCATGTTTTCCTATTCTTTGTACAGCTTATGCTGGTTCTGAGTCATCTAGAAATTCAAACCAATCTTTTCACGTTTAAAAGGAAAAAGCCCTACAATCAAATCTAACCCAACCAACCATGAACAAACCAGCAGGGGCGGCCAATTATTTTCACCAGGTGGCACTCAAATCCTCTGTGGACGCTATCCCTCCCCTGAATGAAGAGAGTTACTTGATATGGCGGGACAAGATGCTTATGCTATTTGACTTGAAAGACATCAAGGATGCTATTATCAGGAATTCCGGCCCTATGTCCTCCAAAAAAGACAGAGAAATCTGAGCCATAATTCTATCTAAACTAGACAGAACAACTCATGCAAACGTGGTAAACTCAACCAACATAACTTCATCTGAAATCTTATGGGTGGAAATTACCAGACAATTTGCCTCCTCCAAGACAGCAAATAGGGCAAGGGTATTTAGCCACTTCCTCCACTCAGCTTTCAACAAGCACGCCATCAAAGGATTCATTACCAAAATGCAAAAGGCTATTACAAGGATGACAGACGTAGGAATCAAACTTCCCAAAAATATCCTTGGATACCTAGTTCTCTTCAAGTTCCCTCTGATTCTCAAAAAACTTAAACAAAAAATCATGCACGTAGAAAAGCACATGACGGTAGATGTGGTCTTTAACCACCTCACACAATACCATAACAAGAAAAAGGCACAATCAAACTCCAACAAATTGGCGGCAGATGTCTCATTGTTGTCAACCAAGGCTAAGATCCACAAAGAAAAAAAGAAACCCAGAATGAGATTTTGAGAAGGGTATCACAATCCTAACGCACCACACTCAGAATCCTCTTGCTTCCATTTACATCCCCAAATTGCACCGGAATGGTGGACCAAACAACAAAACGAGTGGAAGAACAAATCAAAGAAAACTCCTACCATTAACTATCATGCCCTTTTAACTCTCTGGATCAATGCGGACAACAATCCCAACCTCCTTCTAGAATCTGGAGCAAATTTCCATATATTCAACAATCTCAAGTACTTCTCCTCAATCAAACTTCAGGAAGGATTGGAAGTAATCAAAACCCGCAAATTAGAAGCTAACCTTAAGATATGCGGAACCGGAACGGTGAAATTAGAATCTAAATATTCCACGATAAATCTTGAAGGCTGCATCTACGTACCGGATATTGTGGTCAATCTCATCAGCCCCGGTCTCCTTGCCAAAAAGGGGTGCAATCTCTCTCAAGCTCACAACAGATTTTCTGTTACTTGGAATGATCAAACCGTACTGAAGGGATTGATTAGGGATAATCTATTTGTCATCAAAAAACCCATTTCAGCGGACCAGGGTCAAACTGTAAACTCTACCAGTCAGTCTCACACCCCCCCTCTCTCCTTACTCAACATTCAAAAGATGTAAGGGCATGCCTCCATCTCTACGCTCAAGCCAATTGTGAAGAACTTCTACACCAACAAAGAGCTTCAGAAATTCCAATTCCAAAGCTGCGTCAGGAGCAAAATTACTAGTTCTCCATTCTCTCACACCTCTACTCCTTCAAACAAACTTCTAGATAGAATCCAACTTGATCTCATAGGGCCAATAACACCTCAATTGAAGGCGGGTGATTTTTACATCCTCACACTGGTTGACAACTGTTCAGGCTATCTAGCAGCCTTCTTACTAACATCCAAGGAAAGGGCCACTGAAGCAATCATAAAACTTCTTGAAGTTGAACACAAGAGGCTGAACTATTACCCTTCCAAGATTTTCTCAGATAAAGGAACTGAATTCACTAATTCTACTCTTAAAGAATTTGCCAGAAATAAAAACATTAAGCTGCAAACATTGGAACCCTATCACTCACAACACAACGGAAGGGCTGAAAGAGCTAATAGAAAAATCATTGAATCCGCCCGCGGCATGTTCTTGTCAACCAGGTTAGCTAAAAACTATTGGCACATACTAACTCAAAGCTGCTGCTTCATGCTCAATCAAATTCCTCAAGAAGGTAATCAGCCATCTCCTTGGGAGCTTATGTTTGGTAAAAGCCTCCCCGCTAACTATTTGAAACCTGTAGGTGCCTCTGTCATTGATCTTGAAAATCATGTTCAAAAAGGACAAAAGTTTGACAAAAAGGGGCTTGAAGGCATTTTGATTGGGTTCAACCCAAATTTTCACTCCTATCTCATTCTCAACTTGCTGGGTGCGGTAATTGAAACTAAACATGTTAGATTTCTCAAGACTCAGCTTAACGGAGTTCCCTTCCTTGAATCTCCCGGCTTAGACTTATTTTCCCAATCCAAACTCAACGCCTGCAAAGCCAATTTTTCAACAAGCGACAAACAATATGAGATGAGGGAGACACCTCCCAAATGTCCTGAATCTGACTCCAATCTGGAAGATACCAGTTCCTCAGACACTCACTCTCCCAATCCTCCTTTCCCTCTTTTCCTCAAACCAACATCTCAGAGAACCAATCTAAGGCCGCGAAATGAAATCCGGAAACCTCAAAGATACGGGTTCCATCACTATTACAAGCCTCCTTCCTATAAGGCAGCACAAAAGTTCCCCAAATGGCCCAAATGCAAAAAGGCATTGGAAGAAGAACTGAACTCCATCAAATCCCAAGAAGTTTGGGAAGAATATTATGAAGAACCTAACAATATCTTGAATACCACCTGGGTTTTCAAAGTCAAAGAAAACTGCCACGGCGAGCCTGCTAGATACAAAGCCCAACTATGCGTGCAAGGATTTGACCAGGTCCAGGGAATGGACTATGAAAAAACCTGGGCCCCAACAGGAAAACTGGGATCTCTCCGCCTTGCTCTGATCTAGGGCCTAAAGAATAAAATGACCTTCAATCAATTCAACGTGAAGGGAGCCTTCCTCCATGCGCCTCTAAAAAAAGTAGTAATAATTAGAACACCTGAAGGATTGAGCATAAAATCACCTTTTCTAAAATTAAAAAAATCTCTATACGGCCTCTGTCAATCCCTGAAGAACTGGTACAAAACTCTCACAAAATGGATTAAACTTCAAGGCTTCCACAAATCTACCAGCAACCCATGCCTGTACATCAACTCAGAATCTGGGGAAGTCATCTATTTTCACTTTGACAATCTCATCCATGTTGGGAACTCTAACATCTTCGCAAAGAACTTCCTGACCAAATTCTTGAACTCTTCATGTCACCCTCCAAACACCATCCTTGGTATGTTAATGGAGATCAAAGAGGACAGAATTCTCCTCATTCAGCCAAGTCATATCAACCAAGGGTTAGAAGATCTAGGTCTCACCAATTGAAAAGACATCAAATCTCCATTAACTCAAAATTTCCATCTTGAACTGGCTTCTGATGAGGATTGTGCGGAGTTCACCCAGCTCAATATAAACTATTGTTTGGTTATTGGACTCCTAAACTACCTTTCTCAATACACTCTTCCCAACATTGCTTTTTCTGTCTCAAGCCTGGCCCAATTCAATAATAAGCCCGGACTGTCACACTGGAGGGAGGTGCGCAAAGTATGGAAATATCTGAAGACTACTAGAGATTTCAAACTCACTCTCAAGTACGACTCCTCTCAATAAATCATCTCGGCCTACAGTGATTCTACCTGGGGCAATGATCCTACATTTTGTAAGTCTCAAACTGGGTACATTATTCTTCACTACGGCAGCCTGGTTATCTGAAACTCTTCAAGGCAAAGAAACATAACCTATTCTACTACTGAATCAGAACTGAATGCACTCCTGGACTGTTACCTCAAGCTAAGATGGATTATTTGCCTTGTGGGCGAAATATACGCCTTCCCCAAGTGCAAACCTAAAATCTATATTGACAATAAAGGTCTGGAAGACAAGATCAAGAAGTTTGGCTCTCACTCAAAATCCCAACATATTGACATTAAGAAAAAAGGATTACGGGAAGATTTTTCCCTCTCAAAATTTGACCTGTCCCTCATTCCCACCAACAAGATGATAGCAGACCCATTGACTAAGGCTTCCGCCATCAATGCCCTCAGGATCTTCCAACAAGAAGTCTTCACTTAGAATCTATTGCCAATTTTTCTTTTTCCTCCTCTTACCACTCACAGGGGGTGTTGAGTCTCAGTAGGCTTCCCCCCCTGCAGTTCCGCGGTCCTGCATGCTCCTCTCAGTTCTCTCCCCGCGCGCTCTCTCTTTCACCCCGGGGGCCTCACTCCGCGGCAACTTCAACAATCAGATGGTCCAGAGGATCTTTGGTCTTCAGCTCTCTCATCTTCATTCTTCCCCCTTCTATCTTTCCTCTTTCTATCTTTTCCTTTTCTTCTTTTTCCTTTTCTCATTCTACCCAGCCGTACTCTCCGTTAAAACTCAATGTCTAACGCAACCAATTCAACCTAACCTTATCAACTACTGATCTCTGCCTGGTAAGACCCCAATCTCTCAAGCTCTCACGATAAGACTCAATCTGATCTTCCAGCCATTCAGCCTACCTCCTCAACTTCTCCTCTCAGCCGTTCCTCTCTAAATACAAATTATCCTCACTGAATAATTTCCACCCTTGACATAAAATCACCGGCCAAGCTGTAGGATCTTCTTTACCCGTCTATCTCTCCAAATATCTGTTTCTATCAAATTCTCCATTCTCATGTTTTCCTATTCTTTGTACAGCTTATGCTGGTTCTGAGTCATCTAGAAATTCAAACCAATCTTTTCAGGGAAAGTCCAGAAGTTTGGTTGAGACTTTTTGTTTCTTTGTCAAAATTTTTATCACAGACTTGATCCATGAATTTTTCATCCTTGAAGAGAGATTTTGATTCCAGTCAATTGACGATTTCCCAATGTATTGAAATCAAATTATATTAAGATTTACAGCCAAAAGTAATGGATACTGATCTAAACCCACAGTTCCAATCAAAAATCACATCTTGAAAATGTTTGATTTGTGGTATGGCTGTCTTTGGGAAAATAAAATACTTTTCTGGATAGCATGGAAAGACAAACCAGAAAAATCTAAGAGAAAATGAAAAAAAGATAATAAAATACTCACTTTATCAATAGTCACAAATTCAAAATTATGAGTGAATGAAAAAAAATTGTGACCTTCAAAATCATCACAAAAAGAAATTCAAGTTGAACAAATGAACCATAAGGCAAGATTATTTCAGAAAAATATTCATCTTCTCAGTTTCAGAAGCTTTAGATAATGGAGAAAAGATTGGGTTCCCTGAAGGACTATAAGAATCTGTATGAAAATTTTCTTGTTTTATTCTTTTGATCCTCTTTAAAGTTCCAGTAGTGAGAATATGGGATACAAAATGTTTATGGATTATGGTCCCTGAAGTCTAATTAAAAAAGTAAAATATAAAAATTAATAAAAAGTAGAAAAACTATGCTGATACCCCCATAAAAGAGTTACTAAAGGTCATGGTTAAATCCAATTCTTGAAGCTGTGGTAGTTCTTCTACAATTAATTCATATATTTTTATGAATTTTTCCTGATTGGAATGAAATTTTAGCATAATTGAAAACAAAAAAAGAAATTAAAAAAAAAATCAATAAAAATTCCTCTGAATCCTGTTTATTTTTCACCATTGACTTTTATTTTGCTTCTTTTCCTTTCCTTTTCCTCAGATTCTGCAATGAGGGAAAAGCAATCTCCAAGAAAATTCTGTTGAAATCCATCAAAAAGAAAGACATGAAAAGAAAAAGAAAAAAATAATCATTTTTTATCCACTTGGTGCTTCCTTTGTCTTCCTCTGATCTTAGGTCCTTCAACATATTCAAATCCAGAGGGATCCCTCTTAGAGGAATTCTTATGAAATCTTTTGAATTTATTGGAGGCTCCTTTGGGTATTCCCTAAATCTTCCTTTCTTCCTTTGAAAGGGGTTCTTGAATGAGAGTCATTTTATACTTCCTTTTCAACAGTTTCAAGATTTTTCCAAGGTAAATTTTTTTTTCTCCTGGGCGCAAATTAAGGAATTCTTCAAAGATTTCATTCTGAAAATGATGTAAATTGGTTGATTTGGAAGGTGATTCATCAGATGATTGAGATTTTGGAACAATTCATTCTCAGCAAGCTATTAATGATCTTAAATCAAAACAAAAAAATTCAGAAGTAAATTTTGGAATTTTATTTTTTTATTTGAAATAAATAAAAAAAAAATAAAAAAGAAACCATAATGAAATAGAAGGTTTGAAATACAACTGGGGAAGAAAAACTCAAGAAGAAATTTATTATTATTTTTTTTTTGATGTTTTCACTTTGTATAAACAATGAATCCCCATGAAAGAAGAATAATAAAAATCAGAACAGGTGATGTATTTTTCTGCTGAAATGTGAAAACAATGGACAATCTTGAGAGCATAGTGGCTTATTTTTACAGATAGGTGTTAAACACATTATGGCAGACCAATCAATGTCTGGATGTATTTTTGGGAAATTTAAATGGCTGTTTTATTGAGTTGAATTGAACTGGAATGATAGGTTTGATGAACCAAATTAGAAAAGGAAACAGAAGAAGTAGTGATAAATCTTTAAAAATAAGGGTGTAAGCCCTCTAATCTTGAAGTACTGGTATTGAGAAAGTGAAAGTGTTGGTTGGCAAAGCAGGAGAAAAATATTCTCCTGAGAAGAGTCAAGTTTTGAAGAAGGTAGGCAGAACTTTCAGGATTCCAGACTAGAGTGAGTTTTGTGAAATCTTTTTGAAATGTTCCTTCAGGTTGGGATTTGACAAGCCTGTTTGAGTGTTTTATGAATATCAGCCATTCTTCTTATGATTTGAATTACTTCCTGCAATCAGTCTGAATATTTTTTACAATATTCCAGAGACATAGAAGAGGATGAAAAGAAAGGAAAATATTTTAAATGGAAATAATCAATGCTTGTTATTTATCTGTCACAATCACCCTGGGTCCTTGATCTTTTGAAATTTGATGTAGTTGAGTGAGATCCCATTGAAATTCTACCTTTTTTTTCTTTTGAGAGAAGTCAGAAAAGAACCAAGAAAGTTCTAGCAAAATTTTGGAATCCAAGAATGTGAAGAAGAGGCATGGAAAATTTGTGGCTTGAAACATTAAATCCAAAATTCATACTGATGGAAAGAGTTTGAGTAATTTTATAGAATCTCAGTGAGAAAAGAATAAAGAACTAAAATGGAAATTTTTCTTATCAATTTTATATTCAAAAGATGAGTTTCTTAATTCACTCATTAAAGCTTCTATGGGTGATTTTCCCTCCCATTTGTCTTTTTCAATTTTTGGTCTTTTTTTAAAGATGGTACTAGGTATAAAGGATTCTGAATGGTTGGAAAACCAAGTAAAGACTGTTTGATTGAGGAATAAAGGAAATGAGAAATTAGAAAAAAAGATAGAAAGAAATTATGAGAGGAACCAAAAGGTGAGAAGAGCTCTACAGGCTGGATAAGAATAATTAGAGCTAGATGATCAAAAAGACTAGAAATAGACTGATAAATCCAAGGTGTGAAAGTTTAATTGATGAGAAAAAAAGGAAAGAGTAATTCTTGATGTCGAGTTGAATAGAATTAAATACCAACTGATTGTCAAATGAGTTGTTAATCTAATAAGAATAGCCTTGAATGGAAGGTTGAAATTACATTTGGGTCTGGTTCTTGGTTGGGAGCCAATGATGATGATGGAGGATTCAAGCTCCCAAATTAATATTTTGAGGCTTTAGAGAGAAAATAGTGGTTACACCTTGAGATTAAAAGGATTACAGAAACAACATGCACAAGTGGGACTCATCATAAGGGGTAGGAAAAGGAAATGGCAGCATTTTGCAGAATATAAAATCAAGGAAGATGGGTAATAAATAGAAAGAAAATCTTTGAGAAAGATGGAGATGATGATATTGAAGAAAAGAAGCAAAAAAAAATCAACATTGAGGGTTGTGTGAATGGGAGAAGTAAAGTATTTCATTAAGGAATTGAGTATTTTTAGGGGAGGAAAACCATCTTTGGTTAATGATCAGAAATAATCCTCTTGAGAAACCTGAATCCACCTATGAACTGGATGGATAGATGGATAAGCTGATGGAGGATCATTTTGATCAGGGTATTGGATTTTCATTTGCGGAAGAACAGTTTTCTTGCAAAAGCTTCCAGAGAATTTGAAAGGAAAACATTTTTTTCTAGTTATTGAAAGTCTTGTGTTATCCAAATTGTGTTTATATTCCCCAAATTTTTCACATTGATAAGTGTATGTTTTCTCCTTAGTATTGGAGAATTTGGTGGAAATGGCATATCCATGGGAATTAACCCACCCTTGAACAGAATCCACCAGTTCCAACTTTAAATGATGTGATAATTCAGGTGGAGGATCCAAAGGGGTGGAATAGGAGGGCTGATAGAAATCAGTAGAAGCAGCATAAAAAAAGGAGCAGATGCAGATAGTGGAGCAGAGGAAGAAGAAGCAGAGGTAGATAGTAAAAGTGGGTTAATGTGTTGTTGAGACATTTTTTGATTGTTATTGTGAGATAATCTATTTTGTGAAGACTTTGGGGTTTCAGAAAGAGTATATTTAGTGGAAAGATTAAGAATTGGAGAGATAAGGAGAGTTTAGAGACTTGAAATTGGAGGAAAAGAGTTTTTTTGGTTAGCTTTTTGATGTTGGATTGATTTTTTTAATAATTAGAAAAAGAATTCAAAAAAATTTGAGAAAATATTTTTGAGAAGTGATTTTTTTTCTTGATTGAATTTTTTGATTCAGGGGTTTTGATTTGGTTGGAGTGAATTCAGTGGGAGTGGAGTGTTTAATTGAATTGGTTGATTTGTGGTGAGGAGTGATGTGTGACTGGTTGATTGGTGTTGTGTGCTGATGATTGGTGTGGTGCAGAGTGGATTCTGAATGTTTACAGGTGATTTTATCATTGAGGAGAGGATTGGAACTACCCAAGAGGTGAGGAGGAGGCAGGAAATCATTCAAAATAATGTTGAATATCATATTATTCATATAGGAAAGCCCAAAAATGTGAGCCTACTTAAATAAGGGGTGTAAAATTGGTGATTTGAGGTTAGATGTTTTAGGGCCAAAAAAAGGTGCAAAAAATATGAAAGAAGAAAATTTGTGTGTTGTTTGAGGTGATTTTAATAATTATAAACTAAGACTGTCTATAAAAAGAATCAAAATATTACCAGGAATGGTTCCATTTTCTGTTATTTTTGATGTTGCATCAACTATTTGGAGGTAAATAATTGATCCTAAAAATATCCAGCTAATATTTTTGTGCACTTTCAAATGCCCACTATCATCAGGCTAGAAACTCAAAAGTTTGAAAATGCTTGAGGAAGATATGGAAAAGAAAGGTTTAAAATAAACTCTTTCTTTTTATTTCAGTACCATTTTTTGGCTGGAAAATGAAGCACTAAAAATCTACCAAAATCATATTTTAATTGCTGCTATATTTGAAAAATTTATGCTCCTTTAGATTTTACAAAATAATTATAAAAGAATATTACAAAAACCAAAAAGATTGGTGATGGAATTTTTTTCTTTCTTTTCAAATTTTTGAAACTGATTTTGAAGGCCTTTAAATCACCCAAAAACTTTCAAAAAATTTTCAAAGAGGTTTTAGATTTTAACCCAAGGCACTTAATTTTTTTTTCCAAATTCGCAAAACTTCAAAAATTTAAGGAAAACCCTTCAGATGGAGGACATTGTGGGGATTTCAAAACTGCCAAAATCTAAGGATTGGGGGTGTGAAAAAAATAATGCCCTTTTCAAATAATCAATTTTTCAAATTTGATGTTTTTATTTGTGTACCTGATGGAAGCTTTGTTGAGAAATTTTGAAATATTTGAATTCCTCACAAAAAACAGATATATTAATAATTTTTTTTGTTTGGTATAATTGTATTTACATTCAATTAGAAATATTAAATTTTCTTCAGAGAACCCTTTGTTACATATTGATTTTTAATTATTTCTTTACTGGAAGATATTTTTTTTGAATATTGCAAAATCTTTCAATCCCCAGCATTAAATAGGTTTTTTTAGCACTTTTATATATTGCTTCATTTTTGGTACAAATTTATTTATATTCCACTGGATATATATCACTTTTTCAAAGGAAATTGCTGTTTGATCATTGTTCTTATTTTTTTATCATTGGATGAAGATCTTCTCCAATCCTGAGGTCATATCTGAAGTCTTTGAAAAAAATTGCTATCTACCGCATTTTTGAATATTAAATTTACTCATTTGGTGTCTATATTTGAATTATCCAAAATTTTCTACCCCAGAAAGACCCCAAAGGGGATTGAAGGCCTTAATTTAGCCCCCCACAGTCTGAATCAATGTTGACAGGCCTTTGAGCCACCAGAAAGACATCAAATGGTGTGTTCTCCCATCCCAGGAATCACTTTAAACCATAAAAAGGCTGCATGCCTTCCTTGGGTGGGTAGGAATGGAAAAAGGCTTGATTTTACCAAAAAGAAAGTGCTATAATGATGCCAATGATGCCTGTTGGCATGACTTTAGAGTTTTTTTTCTTAAAATAAAGCCTCTTGTGTGTGGTTAGCAATATTTTTGGTGTGATTATAACCTGGAACCTTTCCAACAATTTATGGGGGGAAAATTACAGTAAATCATTTTTTTTTTGAAAAAAGGAAAGAACAGAAAAATTGCCAAAGTAACATTGAAAAAATGAATGTATCACATATCCATAGAGATTCATGAAGCACATAAATTCAGAATTAATTTTTCAAAAATTTTTTTTTTAAAAATTATAAAGAATTAATAAAAATTGAAATCAAAATTGACTTTCCTTGCATGTCTAAAAATTTTCAATATCAGAAAAAAACCAGTGAAAAATGTTTGAATTTTTATCATCTGCGTGTATTGCCTGAACCTTTAGTGCATTCCTGCTATGACCATTCTTAATTTGTTAAGCTCTTGAGTATCTCAGCCCACTGTGCACTCTATACTATTGCTAGTTTAGTCACTGTTCCAGTTGTACCTCTGACTTAGATTCTAGTTGCTCTCCAGTCTCAGTCTGTCCAATGTTATCCTTGAATCTGTGCGGACTCCAAAGATCAGCTTTGAATACTTTCTATTAATTATTGTTTCTCATCTTGGCAACCACTGGTCAGCCTTCCTTGTACTGAGTCAACTTAAGCTGCCATGTTCTTAAGTTAATTAATCCTCATCTGTTCTGACTCAGAATGAACCAGAGTGCCCTCCACTGACTCCTTGGATCTGCTCCTCTTAGCGTCATAAGATCCCTTCTCATCTCTTCCTTCAAAGCTCAACTGGAAAGTCCCATTAAAATACCCACAAAAAAAAAAATCAAATCATCCTCAATTGGTTCAAAATTTCATGGTGTGCCTTTGCCCAAGTATCTCAAATAGAGGGTTCATTTCTTTTGATTTGCGCATTAATACCATGTATATACTTAATAAAAATTTATAAGAAATATGAATTCCAATTCTTGAAAATCTTTCAAAATCTATTAAATCAATTATTCAATTGGAATATTTGGAAATTGAACTAAAAAGTAAATTTTGCAATTCCCGCCACCAGTTACCCACAGATCTGTGGAAATTACTTCACAGCTTCAAATAAATTACATAGTGGTACAAACTTCCAAGGGTGCAGCCATTTTTTTCATGGTAATTCATGGTTATTCATCCTTTGACCCAATATCTTCCTACTTGTGGCAAAACTTACCAAAAATTACACTGAAGATTTTCTTGATATGTATTTTGTTCAAATTCCAAACTCATGTATATTTTTCAAACCACAGATTCCAAGGGTTTTGAAATGAACCTCCTTCATCCTAGTTTGAACCTTGCTTTCCTTCCACCACTATTATCCTCATGCGGTTTTATTTTTAGAATCAGTTTAAAATTTGAATTACAAACTTCATCAGGGCATAGCAAAGTTAGAAAAACCACCATTAGAAACCCGCCAATTTTTTTGATCAAACCTGCCATTTTTAATGGCAGGTTTCTGAAATACAAATACCCCCTAACTGGTGTATTTCAAAATGGCAGGTTTCATGAAAATGGCGGGTTTTAAACATCAAACCCGCCATTTCATCCATCCACCATCCATGGAATGCAAAACACCCATCAACAACTCCAGCTCATCAAATCCATACCCATGACACACATCTCATCTCCATTGCTTCACATCTCCATTGCTTCAAATATCCATTACTTCACATCTTCATTGCTTCACATCTCCATCACTTCACATCTCCATTGCTTCAAATCTCCATCACTTCAAATCTCCATTGCTTCACATCTCCATTGCTTCACATCTCCATTGCTTCAAACACATCCCATCATCATCAAATCACCATCTTTCTCAACATTTCCAATCAAACTTCCTTGCAGCAAGTTGAAAATGCAAAAAAGCTGACTGAAATTTTTTTATTATTTAAATTGGATTCAGACTCCAATTTGGAATCAACTTGGTTAGCTTTGAATTCTATATTTGAAAAGCAATAAATGGTTCAACAAAGAAAAACTCTCCAAAAAGCAATGTATAAAAGACAAAAGCTTCACCTACTGCCCAACTTAAGCTTCCACCAACTGTTCCAAACTTTATTGCCTTCTTTCATTAAACTTTTGGAGATTATTGAAGAGCACCACATCTTCCAGAACAATTCTTGGAATCCTCAACACAATCCAGCTATCCAACTGGCTGTTGCTCTTTTTAGATTGGGATCAAATGGAAATGGTGCAGCAATTCATCAATTAGAAAATGTATTCTTGGTCAGTTATGGATCCATTGAATTATACACCAAAAGAGTCATGATTGCTATCCTATCTTTCCGTCTCTCTGTCCTTTGTTGGCCAACCAAAGAAGAATGCAAGGAGATATCTCAAGTAATGAAGACTGAAGGCTCTCCTGGTTGCATTGGTTTTGTTGATGGAACCACTATCCCCTTGAGTCAAAAAACCAAGCTAGATGGCAACCATTATTTTTATCAGAAAAAAAAAGGCAATTGATTCATTTCCTTTCCAAATCCTTTGATAATAAACTGACCAAATTAGTTTTATTGGTTTGTATAGATACTCTGTGGAACTACAACTTGTTTGTGATAAAAACAAGAAGTTAATATACCTCCATGCTGGCCTTCAAGGTTCTTGTCATGATTCATATGTTTTCAATTTGATGCAGATTGCCCAAAAACCAGACAACTACTTTAACAAAGATCAATACCTTCTGGCTGATTCATCTTATGCCAGCGGGAAATATGTGGTTCTGGCATACCACAATGTTTCAACCAATGATCAAGCTAAAACTGATTTCAAGTATCATCTTGCCCAATCTTGATTTCAGATTGAGCATGCCATAGGAATCCTGAAAGGAAGATGGTCCAGCTTATGGGAAATCTGAAACCAGCTTCAAAATTAAAAAGACATGAAGTTCCTCATCAACTGAATTATCAGTTGTGTAATCCTTCACAACCTTCTTGCCAACATCAAAGATGAATGGGACAAAATATTCAAAGAAGATCTTCCTTATCCTCCTCAAGTCATCCCAGCCTCAGATTCTACCTCATCTTTGGCCATAAGAGAGCGGATTCTACCCCCCACACTTGCTCACTTTGATGAGTAGCATTGGGTTTTTAAATAGTTAAAAAATAAAATCACAGAATTTTCCTGGTTTTGGTTGTCTAACCAAGAGTCTTAGGCTGACTCCTTTTTTTTTTTTTTTTTTTTTTTTTTTTTTTTTTTTTTTTTTTTTTTTTTTTTTTTTTTTTTTTTTTTTTTTTTTTTTTTTTTTTTTTTTTTTTTTTGGTGGATTCAGAAAAAAACCAAAACTTCAAAGCCACCTCAACCCACCAAATCACTGATCCACCTTCACGGGTACACTTCCTCCTCCTCACCCACAACCGCCACCTCACCCATCACCACCACCTCCCCATCAACTCCACCTCACTAACCACCTCCACCTCACCTCACCTCACTCACTGCCTCCCCTCCTCCTAACCCTGGTAAGCCCCCTCCCCCCTCTTCCTCTTCCTGCCCCTCACAAGTTGCTGATCCTTTGATCATTCAACCTTTAGGTCCCCCCTGGATCCCCATCAAGGTGAGCCCCTCCTCCTCCTCCTCCTCTCCCTGCCCCTGATTCATTGCTTGCCAATCAATCAATTGGTCAACTGGCAACAATTGAGCTTTCCAGTTGATCAATCCATCAATTGAACAACTGTTGATGTGCCCCCCTTCTGCTCCTCCTCCTCCTCCCAGTTCTTGAGAAGTTGACTGATTTTTTTTGGTAGGAAATTACCAGTAATGTTCTTCTTATTTTCTATGTTGGTTGATCATCTAAGTGGTTTATACCAGACTGATGATTGTTTTTTTTATTTTTTTTATTTTTTTGGTAGGAGAATTGAGAGTATTTTTTTTGTTATTTTCTATTTTTTTTGATGATCTAAGTGGTTTATACCAGACTAATGACAGTTTTTTTGCTTTTTTTTGATTCAATGCAATGCAATCAGAAATTCCACCACTTTGACCACCCTTTCTTCAAGGCCCATTCTTCACCCACCAAACTCAAAATTTTACAACTAATGGATTTCAATTTTGATCCTCACCTCAATCAAAGTATACAGTTGGGAGGGAAAGAGATGGAAGGAGATAGTTTGAAAAACATACAGAGAATCAGGAAGGAAAGAGCTTGCCAGAGAAGGAGGGCTCAAATGCAGGATTTGAAAATTGCATTGGAAGTGACTGAGGAAACAATAAATGAAAAGGTAATTTGGCCTTCAGGCAAACTACATCCCTTCAAACTTTATCCATCCATTGTCTGTTGGAATTTCTGATGTAGTCTTTGAATCTCATCCTTCTTTTTTTTTTTTTCTTTTGTTATCCTTTGTCGCGCCCGCACCTGCTACGGCTTCCCACACCAGTGCATGTACTCCAAATCTGAACACTGGAGTTACTACTTGTACCGCTCACTTGACGGAGGCCTGTGTTTGCCCTCAGGGCTCTCAGGTCCTCCTTGTTGAGTAAGTAAACAATCTCATATAAATTTTTCTCCCTTTTCATGTTGTTTCCATATGTCTCTTACTTCATCACTAACAAACCGACTGTCCTGGATCAGCCTATCAACCAAACGCACCATTGCGTTATCTTTCAACCAGCTCATTTGTTGACCCAATAATTCCACCTTGTTGTAGCACCTCCAGGACCCTTCAAGACCAATATTGCCGTCTCAGCTTCTGTGGACTTCTCACGTCCAGCTTGGTCATTTCTTTTGGTTCTTTTTAGGTTATTTTTCATCTCTACTCAGTTGTCATGTTTCTGTGATTGTTCCTTTCCTGAATAAAAGTTCTTTTTAGCCTTTTGCTTCTCAGATTTACAGTCCCAAGCTGCTCTCTACTCTATTGCAAACCAAAAGAACTCACCATGTTGGACGATGAGGATAACTCAAAAAGGAGTAATCTCCCTATCCTGAACAAATCTAACTACTCCTCATGGGCCTTGCCAATTAGAAGCTATCTGCAAAAAAAGGGACTACTCAAGTACATAGAAGGTGGAGATAAGGATCCGGTCATTCCCACCACTGCGTCTCAAAAACGGAAAGGTTACAAAGCTGCCAATATCTTGATCCAACACCTGGGAGATACAGCCTTTGATGCTGTCATCAACCCAGCCAATCAATCTGACCCCCTGGCAATTTGGGAAGCTATCTCCGAACAATATGCTTCTCTCTCAACCACAAACAGAGGGCGGATTTGGCTTTCCTTCATCAGATATCAATTCAACGGAGATCTTACAGCCTACATCCAAGAATGCCGCAAACTCATGAACGAGCTGGCTACCGTCCGTCTTGAAGTACCCAGTGATATTCTCAGCTACACCATACTGGCCAAGCTGCCAGCTCAGTTCTACCATGTGGTTGATTCAATTCTGCTGAACAATGACATTCTGAAATTTCCCACCAAAGTCCTCAACAAACTGCGTGAAGTTACTCATCTGGAATTCATCCAATCGTCCAAAGGTCGTACTAACAAAGAGGCTACATCGTCCACCGCTCTTTATAAAACCTCAGACACCAAATCAAAAAGGCGTCCCAAGCATCCTTGCTCCAAAGGCAAACACAACCCCCTGGCCAAGCATCCTGAAGATTGATGCTGGCAACTCCATCCTCATCTCAGACCCAACCAAAATTTACAGGGACAAGCTCATCTTACCAACACTTCTTCCTCACCGCAGCCTGAAAAACCCAATCAGGAAGCCTCAACCTACTTCAGCGCGCAGATCTACTTACAGAGCAAATCACAGTCATCCAAATCTCTTCTTCCTGTCCTTGACTCCGGTGCCTCACACCACATTGTCAATTATCCTCGATGGATCTTCAACCCTAGAGAAACCTCAATCAGGATAAGCACTGGGAACGACAGCAAAGCGCTGGATGCCGTAGCTATAGGCGAAGCATTCCTCCTGAACCACAAAGGGGCTCGAGTTAAACTGGAAAATGTTCTACTGGTTCCAAAGATCAACCAATGTCTGATCTCTCTAACCCAGCTCAAGTCAAAGAAGGTGGTGATTAGAAAGATGGGTTTCTCAGGGTCCTCTATCTCTCTGGATGATTTTAGTCTGGTTAGATCTTCCTCCAACAAACTTCTCAAACTTTGCAGAGTATGGTTCGAACACCTGAAAGCCAAAACTCACTACTCCGCCTCTTTACCTGCTAATCTCCACAATAAGTTGGGACACGCCAGTGACGCCAAGATCAAATTTCTCTTCCCAAAAGCAGACCTATCAAACTCTGCAAGGTGTGAAATCTGCCATTTAGGGAAAATGACCGCTACCCCATTCAACAGCCACTTCAAGCCGGTCACCCGAGTCCTGGAGACTGTTCACATGGACCTGGTTGGACTTTTCTCAATCCCTTCATTTGGAGGAAGCAAGTATTTCCTTACCATTGTTGATCAATTTTCTCGGTTCAAATCCATTGCCCTCCTCAAAACCAAAGCCAAAACGCTAGATTCCTTTAAGGCCTACACCAAAATGGCTGAACAACAGCACAATACCAAAATCATTAATATCCTTACTGATAATGGAGGTGAGTTTGTCGGTCAAGAGTTCAAATTGTACTTCAGGGAAGCCGGGATTAATCATCTCTTCTCACCGCCGTATTCTCTGCAACAAAATGGACTCGTAGAAAGAGCAAATCGGGCAATACTGGAGAAGGCCAGATGTCTCATGCTGCAAGCCAAATTACCAAGTAGGCTCTGGGGAGAAGCTATCAACACCGCAACCAATCTCCTCAATTTACTCCCGGTTTCTTCCAACAACAATCTCATTCCTTATGATACCTGGTACAAACATTTGGTCAACTACCAATTTCTGAAACCTTTTGGGTGCAGGGCGATTGTCCTCATCCCTAAACAACTACGGAGAACGAAACTCGCTCAATCTGGTTTTAAGGGTTTTTTGGTTGGCTTTGCCAACAATTTTTCCAACTACCGGGTGTACAATGCATCAACTCATAAGGTGGTCATCTCAGCAAACGTTTGATTCCTGGAAAACAATTTTGCTGGCACTGAGCTCACTCCTTCAGACTCAGATCCGCTTCCTGATATCGATCCAGTTCACTCTCTGGATGACTTCAAGGTAACAGACCACAAAGACAAGCCAGTTCAGTCCGAACACTTCAAAGTCCCGGACTTTGATCCTATCAATCAATTGCTAGACACTCTGAACTCCTTGCCTCCCAATCCTGTACCTGTGACCAACCAAAACAACTCCGAATTTGAAATCTCACCCAGAAATATTTTAGATCATCCTAGAAGACTTAACTCCCAACTCTATCTGGTTGATGCTGATTATGAAGATCCAAAAACTCTGAATCAGGCTCTTAAAAGTAAATACAAGCATGAATGGATAAATGCAATGGAGAAGGAAGTGGGCAACATTAACAGCTATGATGTGTGGGAGGAAGTGGATGAGGTAGGAAACTTCACTAAAATCAAGTGCATTTGGGTGTTCAGAACAAAAAGGAACAAACGCAACAAGATAATTGAATTCAAAGAAAGACTCTGTGCTCAAGGCTTCAACCAAGTGGAGGGAGTCAACTTTGTCAACACCTTTGCTCCCACCGGGGATAAGAGTTCTCTGAGGCTCTTGATCTCTTTTGCCCTGAGCAACAATCTCAAATTCCACCAACTTGACATCAAGGCCGCGTTTCTCAATGCTCCACTGGCTGAACAAATCCATATCTTGGCTCCTCCAAATGTGACTGTTCAGAAAGGAAAGTCCTTACGCCTCAAGAAAGCCCTGTATGGTTTGAAACAAGCTCTGCAAGCCTTGTACTCCACGCTCAGCACCTGGCTTCTGAAATCCAGCTTCAAAAGGTGTAGCAGTGACCACTGCGTCTTCTTCTTGGAAGATACTTGGCTCTGCATCCATGTTGACAACATTGCAATTTTCAGCAAGCATCCCAAGAAGTTTGTCACTCTTATCAGCAGCAGGTTCAAGGTGAAGTACCTCCAAGAATCAAAGCTCCTCCTCGGAATCAACGTTCTTCAATCTCCGGGATTAATCAAACTTACTCAGGAATCGTACATAAACTCCATTGCAGCCACGTACCCTCTTCCAAAGTTTAAAGAACACTCAGTTCCATTTGCACCTTACGCAAAGTTGCTTCCCGCCACCAATGAAGAAATTGTGGAATTTGCAAAGTCCGGTCTCAACTACAGGAAACTCATTGGTGAGCTGAACTACATCAGTGTCAACACCAGACCTGATATCACCTTCTCAGCCAACTATCTGGCGCAGTTCCTCAATGCTCCGGGCTTGATTCACTACAACGCAGCCCTTAAAGTCCTCAATTACCTGGCCCATACTGCCAATAAGGGCATTCAATTCACTGATGCAAACTCTTCCGCTCCTCTGACTGCCTTTGTGGACTCTGACTGGGCCACTTGTCCCTCGACTTGACAATCAATCTCTGGAATATTCGTCACGTGGAATGGGAACGTAATTGTTTGGAAGTCCCAAAAGAAGGCTACGGTATCCCTCTCAACAACTGTGGCTGAATACAAATTGGTTGGTGATGGGGTAAAGGAAGTCCTATGGATGCAGACATTCCTGCGTGAAGTTGTGCGTACCAATTTTGACTTTCCAACAGTAATCCATGAAGACAATGAAGGCTGTATAAAGCTGGCCATGCAGCACAAAAACCAAACCAGCCTCAGATCTAAGCATCTCGACTTGCAACATCACTTCATTCGGGAAGAAATACAAAAAGGTACCATTCAACTAAAGAAAACACCATCAAAGGACAACTATGCCGACTTCCTCACCAAGGCCCTCTCGCAAATACCAATGCTGAACTGCCTAGACTTTCTGTGAGTGCAATGAATTCAAAGCCGGGGAGGGTGTTGGAATTTCTGATGTAGTCTTTGAATCTCATCCTTCTTTTTTTTCTTTTGTTATCCTTTGTCGTGCCCGCACCTGCTACGGCTTCCTGCACCAGTGAATGTACTCCAAATCTGAACACTGGAGTTACTACTTGTACCGCTCACTTGAAGGAGGCCTGTGTTTGCCCTCAGGGCTCTCAGGTCCTCCTTGTCGAGTAAGTAAACAATCTCATATAAATTGTTCTCACTTTTCATGTTGTTTCCATATGTCTCTTACTTCATCACTAACAAACCAACCGTCCTGGATTAGCCTATCAACCAAACGCACCATTGCATTATCTTTCAACCGTCTCATTTGTTGACCCAATAATTCCACCCTGTTGTAGCACCTCCAGGACCCTTCAAGACCAATATTGCCGTCTCAGCTTCTGTGGACTTCTCACATCCAGCTTGGTCATTTCTTTTGGTTCTTTTTAGGTTATTTTTCATCTCTACTCAGTTGTCATGTTTCTGTGATTGTTCCTTTCCTGAATAAAAGTTCTTTTTAGCCTTTTGCTTCTCATTGTCAAGAAAAGTCAAAAATCCACCCCTGAAGAGTTGGAACAGGCCAAACAGAAGATCAAACAATTCCATTTCTTCAGCTCTGGAAAAGTATATGTTCAAGATCAATTGGATCATGAGGCTATGGTTGCCATCATCCAATTTATCCCTTTTAATGAACTCTCTGAGAAAGAGAAGAAGGAAATCAACTCAGTAATGACATTCCTTCACCAATCCAAAAAATTTGTCAACACTGTTTGTCCCTCAAGATCTTGGGGTGGGAAAATGTGGGTGATTGGATGGCAAAAAATGATGGACCCTTCTGAAATATTTGGAAAATATTTCAAGAAAGATGCTTTCAAATACTTCCCTAAAGAGTATTATTTTTTGAAACTTAGGTCTGAAAAGGTCTCTCAAATATTGGGCCAAATGTTTCAAAAATTAGCCAAACTTGTGTTTGATTCCAACCATGAAGCTATGATGGACAACAAAATCCCTTCATTCTCCTCATTGAAATTTGAATATGTCCTTACTGCTTTTGACTGCTCACCTCACATTGCCTTCACCTCAGACTTCTTCTACAACTCACCCCATTTTGACCAAGGTGATGTCTCTGGATATTCCTTTTTACTTGTGGTCCAACCAAAAAATTGAATGGAAAACTTACTGACAACAAGGATGAATATCAAGTATCCAAAAGCCAATTTGTGTTCCCAGACTTGGGTTTTGGGATTGATTTGAAACAAAAAGGTATTGTGAAAATGGTTTGGACAGCAAACAAGTACAAACACTGTACTTTTCCAGCAGTGGATACTGCCACCCATACTAGGATGGCCATGTCCATGAAAATCAATAGAAACACTCAAAACACTAGCAAGGACTTGGCCAGTGGCAAAATATATCTTAGGAAAAAAAATATAAATAAAAATAAAAAAGATTTGTTCATTGGTGGTGTTCAAAATAATATCAAACGTTGTTGCAATTAAAAATAATTTTTTTGTTTTTATTTTTAAAATTTTTATCAAATTAAATATATTCACAAACCATGCAATTGAGTAATTTCCTTTATTTCATCCACAGTTCTACTTCTACCAATACATGCCATGGCTACCAATAACCTATCCTTTTTTTCTGTGGATAGCCTTTCCCTCTCATTTTTGAGTTGGTCTTGCTCTTGATCCTTCTCCTTTTCCTTTTTTTGAAACTCCAGCTTGGCCTGTTTGATTTGAAACTAAGAATCCAACTTGTGTTGATTAGCCAAACTCTCATCTTTCCACTTTTGACAATCCATAGCCAGTTGAAGATCCCACTTCTCCTTTTCAAATTGAAGTTTTTTGGATTCTATTTGTGATTTAACTGTTTTTTGGAGGGGAATAGCAATGAACTTGATTTTGAAAGCAAGTAAAATAAATCAATCAACTTACTTGAATCTTTCTCCTCCATGATATCCTCAAAGCCAGAAAAATTTGAAGTGTTTCTCTGCTTTTGACGGCTATTAGGGTTGAGGTTGATGGAATTGGAGGCCTTTCTCATCCCTTTGCAGAGGAGGTTTGTGTGGGAATGTCATTGCTCTCATTTGAAGGGTATCTGGTAGGCCCCATTGGATTGAGTATTTGGCAATTCAGGGACGGATGAGCCTGTTTTTTTACAATCTAAATCAGTCAGGATTAACCAGAAAGAAGAGAAAAAATCTTGGTTCCTTACTTGAGCAGATGATTTCAATTGTGGTGATATAGGAATAACTTGATCCTTGTTGGCCAAGTTTTCATGTTCTCCACCCCAGGAAGAGAGCAATCCAAAGAAGGAAGTGAGGGGTCCAAGGAAGGGTTTGAATTGTTGATAAATGCTGATGTAGACGTCATTGGAGCTGATTCTGTTGGAATATCCTCCTCTAAATCAGATTGGGGCCACTAATAGTTTTCATTGCGATCATCATTTCTAGGCCAAGCATTGACAGCCAGGTCCTCAGCATCAACTGAATCTGATTGTTGGGCATCAAAAGTGTCTAAAGGGGTGATATTGGCCTTCTTTCCAAATATTCCATCCATTTGAACATAAAAAGGAAAAATTGAGTCCAAATTATCAACCACCAAGTTGATTCCCTTGGCTTTATTGGAGTTGGTGATAACAAAGCCGGTGGAGATTGAAATTGAGTGGGCTTTTTTGTAATTTTTTTGATAGTTCTTGAACTGCTTCCACATCTTTTTGGATGAAAGATCTGTTAGAATTCTGTCTCTCTTGGTGTTGCCTAATGATGTAGTGCAACTCAAGCCTAGTTAAAGCAGTCCTTGGTTAACTTAGTGACTGCTCTCTGTGCACATTGTGCTCTTTAGTTAATTTCTTCAATATTCATTATCTTATTTTATTCATTATGATTTTGATTTTCAACCACTTGTCAGCCATCTTGCCCTTAGTCTATTCATAGAGATGCCTGAAGAAGTGAATTAACATCATCTTTTCTGTCTTACTTTGAACCGGAGTGCCCCTCTCTTGATTCCCTAGATCCATTCCTCTTGACGTTACAAAGACTTCATACCATCCTCTTCAACCATCTCACCGGGGCATCTAACTCAAACTTTAATACAGTTAAAAGCCAAAATGCTCCCCTGAGAACATTCTCCTTTTGGTCTCATCAACTTGAACCTTCCTTTCTTCTTGGCCAAGTTCTTGCCTTTCCGTCCTTATAGTTTTGTTGCCAAGAACCTACTCTACCTCATTGCTCTGGCTTGGTTGTCTAAGTCTTTATTGTTCTTGTTTGATCAAAACTTGCCATCATTGCTCTCCTGCCATCAGTTCAATCAATCAATTTAGCGCTCTTGTCATTCTTCAATCTAGCGCCTGCTTGTCCTGTGGCTATCTCAATCCTTGGCTAAAACACCTAGAACCAATCTTACTTTTTCTTTTCACCCCATGGTCGCTTCCCTTCTATCTCAATTGCTCTTGCCCTTGGGTTGGTTGACTCATGAACTGCACCGTTGCCATCTGCTCTCTTGTCAACTGGAATCTTGCGCCCTCATTATTTTGTTCTCACTTGTTTGGTTGTTTGACCCATTAAGTTGCAACCTGGGCTTCTCTGGTCTCTATATGTCTTCGGTCTCTCTGATCCGTTTCAACAGTCTCTTCCATCACATTCTTCACCTCCATCTTGCTTGCGCCTGCCAATCTTGGTGTCATCTGAGCTTGTTCCAACTATCACCAATGACACCATTTATTTGCTCTCTTCGGAACCTATCAAGCTTCCCAGTTCTACTTGCTATCTCACCAAGTGCTGATCTTGCATCTCTTGGTCGCCCTGCTCCAGTTGCTCAATCATCTCATCACCTTGCAACCGCGCGCTTGTTTGATCAATCTCCTTACCCCTGTTGCTTCAAGTCGCCCAATTCATCATCTATTGACATTGCACTTGCTCGTTTGATCAATTGCGCTCTCAGCACAATCCTATGCCAAGTTGCTTGGTCACTTGCTACCTCAAGTCGTTCAATCAATCATCAGCTTCCAACCTTGCGTCTTCTTCACCAACCTCAAGTCGCTCGGTCCATTGCCCTATCAAATCAACCATTTGACCTTGCGCTTGTTTGATTGACCTTGCACTCAAAACCATCTTTGCTCAATCATCTTTGTTGAACCCGCGCTTGCTCGGTTAATCACCAACTTAGTCTGTTGCCTCTTAGCCGCAACTGTCTCAGATCATCTTACTCCTCATACCATCCTTCTATTTAGGTTTGGTCTCTACCTTAAAAAGTCTTCCACATTTATTGCTCAATTGTGAGCATATCACTTAAGTTTAGTTGTTGTTCAGAATAGACCGGGGTCCAAAAATTAAGATTGGTCAATTATGTACTTGTTGATGGAATAGGCTTAGATGTAGTTCAAAAATCACAAGATCAGTTTTTTTTCTAATGGAATAAAACCTTATTGTAGTGTTCAAAAATCTCTTCATTCCAAGTTGTAATTTTGGATAGAATAGACCTGCAAGAGTTCAAAAGTCCTCAACTCATTATCTTATTTTATTGCCCTCCTGTATTAGGCAAGGGGGTGTGTTAGAATTCTGTCTCTCTTGGTGTTGCCTAATACTTTAGTGCAACTCAAGCCTAGTTAAAGCAGTCC
The DNA here is from genome assembly GCA_025617555.3 of Puccinia polysora. Classification (NCBI taxonomy): domain Eukaryota; kingdom Fungi; phylum Basidiomycota; class Pucciniomycetes; order Pucciniales; family Pucciniaceae; genus Puccinia; species Puccinia polysora. Next base: position 15,670,807 of record CM062635.1, read on the forward strand.
TTGGTTAACTTAGTGACTGCTCTCTGTGCACATTGTGCTCTTTAGGTTAATGTCTTCAATATTCATTATCTTATTTTATTCATTATGATTTTTATTTTCAACCACTTTTCAGCCATCTTGACCTTAGTCTATTTATAGAGATGACTGAACAAGTGAATTAAAATCATCTGTTCTGTCTTACTTTGAACCAGAGTGCCCCTCTCTTGACTCCCTAGATCCGTTCCTCTTGATGTTACAAAGAATTCATACCATCTTCTTCAACCATCTCACCAGGGAATCTAACTCAAACTTTAATAAGATCCAGCCTACCTTTGGTTTTATTCTTGAGTTCATTGGCCATCAGGAGATAACCATTAACCTTAGAGGATGGAGGTTGTCCAACTTGTGTTTCATTGTTGGATCCAAAGAAAGAACTGTAGTTGGACGGAATTTTGAGCCAGTTTACCAGGATGATGTGATCAGCTCTCTTGAGCTGACTTGAGCCTCTGGAAGCTGATGGAGGAGGATTTTTTGATTTTAAGTTCCTAGGGGATGTTTGCTTTGTTCAAGTGTACTTGCGGGGGGAAAGTTGCTGAGGGGCCATTTAAAAAGAGTAAGTGGGATGAAGTGATGAAGCAATAATGCAATGACAGTTAGGATGTGATGAAAGGGGGGATGAAGTGATGAAGCAATGAAGCAATGAGAGGATGGATGTGATGAAAGCAATGAAGTGATGACAGTGATAAAGCAAGGTGAGAGTGATGGAGTGATGAAGCACAATGAAGCAATGAGAGTGATCAAGTGATGAGGATAGCAATAAAGCAATGAGAGTGATCAAGTGATGAGGATAGCAATGAAGCAATGAGAGTGATGAAGTGATGGGAATAGCAATGAACAAATGAGAGTGATAAAGTGATGAGGATAGAAATGAAGCAATAAGAGTGATGAAGCAATGAGAGTGATGAAGTGATGAGGATAGTGATGAAGCAATGAGAGTGATCAAGTGATGAGGATAGCAATGAAGCAATGAGAGTGATGAAGTGATGAGGATAGCAATGAAGCAATGAGAGTGATGAAGTGATGAGGATAGTGATGAAGCAATAAGAGTGATGAAGTGATGAGTATAGCAATGAAGCAATGAGGGTGATGAATTGATGAGGATAACAATGAAGAGATGAGAAAGATGAAGTGATGAGGATAGCAATGAAGCAATGAGAGTGATGAAGTGATGAGGATAGCAATGAAGCAATGAGATTGATGAAGTGTTCCAATAAGGTTGGAGGATGAAACCAGGGGTGATGATGTGGAATGATGTGTGGTTGAGCTGTTGAAGGACTTTATATACTTTATTTGAAAAAACCCATTTATGTTCAGATAACTTTGACACGTCTGATGTGAAATAAGTGGATTTTTTTTGATTTTTAATGGCAGGTTTGAAATTGCAGATTTGGGTTGAAAGCCGCCATTAAAAAATGGCGGGTTTGCTTAAACTTGATACGCCCTATTTTCAACCTTACCTGGAACCTCAATCTCATCAAAAAAACAACTGTATTGTTTCTCTATGGTCCTCCACACAGATTGTTTTGTACCAGCTTCATCCAATTTAAATAATTTAAATATCCATAGTTTGAATTTTCAAACTAAACTGAAATCAAAAAAACAAATATCTTCCCTGATTCTTTTTTTTCATGATCCTTTCAAAGCCTTCCAAGCTTGAGGTTTTTCTCCCCTTTTTATGGCTGTTTGGGTGGATATTAAATGAACTTGAGTCCTGCTTATCTACCTCTACTCAGCATGATTGTTTCTGAAAATCATAACTATTTTTTGAAGGTGAGATGGGATTTCCCATTTGCTTAAGCTTCCTATTTTTCAAAAAAGGGTATGAATTTTTAAAAGAAACCATAAATTATGCATCAAGAACAGAATGGAGAACCAATTTCATACTGCCTTAGGTGGAAGCTAACTTTAAAGCAGATTTTTGTAGTTTGAGAGGGAGGGGGGGAGCAGGTGGGGCAGGTGAATTGAAACCATCTTCCAGAAGCAGATTTACTTGATTCAAGCAGGGAAGTGATGGATTGAAGGAATTATTTGACTGAATTCAAAACTCTGGTGTTGATTGAATTGGGGTGGGGACAGGTAGAGTGACCTCCTTATCATCAGGTGCTTTCCAGTCAAGGGGCTCCAGGGTTTCCTTTGTAATTTCCATCACTTTCTTTCAGAACTGGAAACAATCTCCTGAGAAGAAATGGACTGGGATATGTGGCAATGAAAGACATCTAGTGGGTTGATGTTATCTCTTTTCCCAAAGATGAAATTGGTTTTATTGTAAAAAGGACAAATTTATTCCAATTTTTTCTATCACTAAGTTGATCCCCTTGGCTTTATTGCAATTTTTTATGCAAAATCCATTTTAGATGGACAAGGAATGGGCTTTTTTGTAAGTTTACTAATGGTTTTTGAAAGCCTCCCTTATTGTTTTTGATAAAAAATCAAGCCTAAATTCAGTTTTCTCCTTGAGTTAATTGCCATCAGGAGATAGTAAGAAACCTTCAAATATGGGGTCCTGCCAACACAAGTCTTGTTTTTGGTCTCAAAGAAAGCATTGCAGTTGGTGGGATTTTTGAGCTAGTCAACAAGAATGATATGATCAGCTACCTTTGTTTTACCAGAAGAATTTGAAGTCAATTGAGAAGGAGGATCGGAAAATGTTTAATTATTTGCACAGGTTAACTTGGCAGAATTATCTTTTGGTATTTTCTGAGCAGCCATTTTTCTTCAAAGCCAGAGTATAGGAAATGAAATAGTGGGGTATGTAGAGCAAGTGATTTAAAGATGTGAGAGTTGGATATAATTGTGGACCAAGGGTTGGATGATGTTTTATGGTTCATTTTTAAATATGTGGGTACCTTTACACTGCACTTGAAAAAAAAACTTATTTTTGCATAAATCTAACACCTCTCCTTTCAAATAACTGGGCTTTTTTGATTTTTCAATGGCAAATTTGGTTGAGACCCTCCATTTTCAAAATGGTGAATTTTCCAACTCTGATAAAACCCAGTTTATAGTCCATTTTTTATAAATTCATCACTTGATGGATAAATTCATTCTGTTTCTCCATTTTGGATTTTGTGGAATTAATAAAAAGTGTAGAATTCATCAATTTGAAAAGCATCACCTTTCATTATTTTCCATTCTGATCTATATTTATTCAAACTATTCTAATTGTTTATTTCTCTCAAAGGAAAGTGAGAAATAGACAAGAAACATATCAAACTTTTCCAAAAAAAAATCAAATTAAATGAAAAAAAATAAAGAAGAACCATGCATTTATGATAGAATAACCTGCTCATTTATCCAAGTTGAACACAGCATGTTCCACAATTTTCCGTAAGTTTTTCCAACTAGTCATTTATTTTCATTTTTTGCCAATTTTTAACCCCCCTGATTAGCCTTAAGTCCAGGCAAATTTTATGAATGGTTGGCATTGGAATAATATGTATGCAACCAACTTTCTTCAAGCTCAAGCCTATGGAATGCCATTGATCTAAGAAATATATAAAAAGAGGTTCATGAGGTGTGACAGGAAAATCAAATGGGAAAAGGCCGATGTTAAATTTGCAACCCTGGGGTCGAAAAGGGGGCGCAAAATGCTGTTTGGAACCCATCTGAGTTGCAAATGGATATATATATATATATATTTTGAACATTTTTTATCTTGATTCTTTGTTTTATTTTAATAAAATAAATAAATAAATAAATGAAAAATAAATTAATCCATTAAATTAAAAATATGAATATAAAAAAATGAAATAAATAAATGAATAAAAAATAAATTAATCAATTAAATTAAAAATATAAATAAATAAATTCAAATAAAATAAAATGAATAAAAAAATAAATAAGTATATCAAAAATAAATTAAATCAAAATTAAAAATATAGTATATATATATATATATTAATAAAAGGAAATAAACAATTAAATTGAAATTGTTTTCTTTTCGCCATTCACTACCCAAAATGGGTCGCGTGGCGCGGTTCGCAACCCAGAATGGGTCGCAAACCACGCCACAAGACCCGTTTTTGGTAGTGAACAGGGATCGCAAGGTTGAAAATTTAACATTGGCCATGAGAAAAATATTATAGATTGTGCCTTAGAAATCAATACCATTGGGCCTGTATGATCATTAGGAAGAATAATCCCCATGTGGTGCATTCTCATCTGGTACTTTTTTTCAAGATCTCCACCAGGATATTCAATATTGCCTTGAAGTATATACATTTCAAGATACAAATAGATCTTGAAAATTTTTCCATACTTCCTGATAAAATTTCCTCTTTTCTTTGAACTCAGCCTTGCACATTTGTCAAAAACCCAAAACGGTTCTCCAAAACTGACAGCTCACTGCATGGTAACTACAAATATAACCACCTATTGGTGGAAAATACTTATATGTACTGACAGTGGAGTTTGCAGCATGCCTGGTCCAACTGAAACAAGTAGTAATGCATTGGACAACCCACAACCAGCCCTTATGGTCCCCCGTGCCCTAGTCGCCACTCCACTTGGTTTTGCTTTCAATACCTCATCTGTGTTGCCAGTGTGTATTTGCCATGTTGTGATGTACACCTTGCACCAAGCAGTTATAGCTCAATGGAAGGGAGTTTGTTGGAATTTTAGCCTCTTATGTGTATTGCCTAAACCTTGAGTGTAATCACTGTTTATTATCAGCTCTTGAGTGACTTTTTCTAGTGTGTAATTTATACTATAAAGAGCTAGTTATAGCTCTAGTTACATCTTTATTATTGTTGCTAGTGTTGTATGTTTATTATCTTGCTCATGAGTGTTCTTTTCTAGTGACATCTTTATATTGTGCTAGGTAGTTGCAATTCAAGTGGGTTATTTATCTTGAATCCTTGATGCTCTCCCTGTCTCAATCCATCCCAAAGTGGTCCTACAAGTTTTGCGGACTCTAATGGTTTGGTATTGAATATTTTCTATTCAATGTTATCTTTTCTTCTCAACCAATTTTCAGCCATCCTGTACTTATTCTATTTATAGTGATGCCTGATCAAGTGAAATTCAATCATCCATTCTGACTTATGATGAACCGGAGTGCCCCTTTGACTACCAGATATTCTCCCCTTAGCGTTTTAAGATTTCATCCCTTCCTTTCCAAGTTTCTCAAATGGAGAATCAAACTTAAGTTACAAAAAGAGCTCCCCTGCTCTTGTTGATTTGCATTTAGAAATCCACAAGCAAAAAAAAAGAAGAAAAAAGAAGAAGAATAAGAAGAAGAATAAGAAGAAGCTTGAAAATGAAACAGGATCAAATATAAGGAAAGATACATGAAATTGACAAGGAAATAAGCCCTTGAATATATCTGGAATTTTGTTATTCCTTGTTGAAATTTTGGTCATCAATCAGTATTACCCAATCATTGGGTTCAATTGTTTTGACTCCTCATGTCACTGTGCCATTTATATGAAAATTTTGCTCAAGATTCTTGAAGTGTAGTTATTGTTTTATGATACACTAGGTTGTTATAGTTCTAGTGGCTACTTATTCTTGAATCCAGGTGGCTTCCTAAAAATTGATTGGTTTCTCATGTGTGCATTAGTCTAGTGGTATATTTATTTTACACTGAGAAGTTATTGATTTATTGGACTCTTTTTCTCCTGTCCTGTGGCCCATATGTCTTGAGTGATCCTCCAAGCTGTGCAGCTTCTTGAAAACCCATATTGGAAACTGTGATTCATTATTATATTTTGAATAAACCACTAATCAGCCTTTCTGTCTTTAGTCCATTTACAGTCTAGATGTACCAGTGGTAATCAATCATAATCTCATGCATTAATTGAGCAAGTGTGCCCCTTGAGATTTCGTCCTGATGCATTCCACTTAAAATCATAAGCTTTCCAACTCCCTAAATCCTTTCACCAGGTCTCAAAATTTCCTTAGCCAATATCACCTATATTTTTGGGCTTTAAAAATTCCAAGAACCAAAAATTAGTCACAAGAAATGAATTCAATACATCTTTTGAACCATTTTGATGGGAAAATTTGTTTAACCCCCAAATTGAAATTTAAACTGGTGCTTGTAAATAGTAATAAACATAGTAACCAAAAGCTAAAACAACATCTCAAACCCCCAAAAAATAAACTTCTTTTCATTACCTGAATACTTGTTCCCATACAGTTGGATTATTCTTGAAACCATCTCAGCTCAGAAAAGGCCAAGGTTAAATAAATTCCTTTTCAATTCAAAAAAAAGTGGAAAAAGCTTGAATTGATGCAAAAAAAGGAAAAAAATATCCAAAAAGAGATGAATGATAACCCAATTTCCCATCCAAAACAAGGGGGGGCACAGCTTTTTTGATACCACTAAATTACTTGTCACACTCTGTGCACCCCAAACGCCAACAATTTTGGTGTGCAAAGGTCCATATGCCAACAAATTCAGTATGCACAGGTCCACATTCCAAATTTGTTGGTTTATAGGTCTCAAATGCCAAAAAAAGGAGTTAAAACCCCTTTATACTCTTAAATCATTAGGGAGTATCAGATTCAACCAAAAAAACCAATTTTTAATGGTGGGTTTCAACCCAAATCTGCCATTTATAACCTGCCATGAAAATCAAAAAACCCCCTTATTTCACATCAGATGTGCCAGAGTTACCTAAAAATTAATGGGTTTTTTCAGATAAAGCATTTAAAGGCTTTCACAACCTCAACCACACATCATTTAAGATAATACACCCCTGGTTTCTAACCTCACCTCTTTCTACCTGTAACCTAATTCCAAAAATTCTACCTCCAACCTCATTGGAAAAATATGATCCATAACTCTTATCACTTGTTCACTCTCATCACTTCATCTCTCTCATCACTTGATCACTCTCATCAATTTATTGCTCTTTTCACTTGATAAATCTCATCACTTTATTGCTCTTGTCACTTCATCACTCTCATCACTTCTACCTCCAACTTCATTGGAAAAATTCTACCTCCAACCTCATGGGAAATAATCACTTGATTGATCTTGTAACTTCATCAATCTCATAAATTTGCTGCTCTCATCTCTTCATTTCTACCCTCATTGCTCTATCTCACATCCCACCATTGCTCTTGTCATCAATTCATCAGTCTTATCATTTGATTTCTTTTACTCTTTCCAAATGGAGCCTCAGAAAATCTCCCCCCCACAAGTTTGCAAAAATCAAATACACCAAAGAAAACATTGCCAAGGAACTCTAAAACAAAGAATCCTTTCTAATCAAATTCCAAAGGCTCATGTAAGATCAATAGAGCTGATCACATAATCCTGGTAAAATGGCTCAAAACTCCCTCAAACTATGACACTTTCTTTGGATATAATAATGAAACAGAAGCTGCCCAACCTCCATCCTCTAAGGTTAAAGGCTATCTACTGATGGCCAAAAAACTAAAGAATAAAAACAAAGGTAGGCTGGATCTTTCATCAAAAAAGATGAGGGAGAAATTAAAGAATTATTGAGCCAAGTACAAAAAGGACAACTCAATGTCACTCTTCACCAGCTTTGGTATCACTGAATCTGATAAAGCCAAGGGAATTGACTCAGTGGTAGATAAGCCAGACTCAATTTTTCCTTTTCATACTCAAATGGATGAAATATTTGGAAATAAGGCCAAAATAACCCCTTTAGCTACTTTTGACATCTAAAAATCTGATTCAGTTGATGCTGAGGGCTTGGCTTTGGATAATCTTTGATTGGTGAAGGAAAGTGGTCACAAAGTTGATGTCCTTCTTATCTTTCTTGGAGAGTTCATTCAAAGGGAAAAATTCAATTATTGCAACCAGAGACTCATGATTGGATCAATCATGAAAAATTACTTTTTCCTGAGGTGAAGAAATGGAACTGTTTGATCTTCTGTTTGGTCTTTTCAAATTTTTCAGGGGAGGGATTTTGACTTTTCTTTTTTTTTGGAAACAATGGTGGGATAAAAATCCAAAGGTTGTAGTTTTTGTGTAGAACAGAAAACCTTTTCATCAATCCCTTCCTTGGATACTTCCAATGAGATTTCAGAGTCCCTCATTTGAGCCCTCCTTTGCTGGCAAGCCCTATTCTTGCCAAATGTCTGTATGTTTATCAATTCAGCTCCTCCCATCTTGGTAAATCCCATCCAAATACTTTGATTCAGGTGAGGATCAAGAAAGGGTTCAATTTGTGATGTAACATTTTGAGTTTAGTGGGAGAAGAATTGGAAGTCCAGAAAAGGGGTGAGTTTAGAAGGAACAAGGGGTCAAAAGGGTGTTTTGAATTGCATGGAATCAACAAAAAACAAAGAAAAAACAAAAAATACAAAAAAAGAAATCCATCATTATTCATGTTATAATCAAGGTAGATGGTCAAAAAACATAGAAAAAAAAATAAAAAATACTGGGAAAAAAACATGTTCATTCATGCAACAATTGTTGGTGACACAGGATTGGAAGAAAAAAACAAACTGGTGTTGATCCTAGGCACAAAAAAAAATACTAACACCCCCCCAAAAAAAATAAAAAAAAGGACATGAGTTACCCATGCAATACCTTAAACTTTTGACACCAAAAAAAATGAATTACTTGAAAGAGGAGGGTGACTCACCAAAAGCTGGCTGGAGCTGAGGGTAGTGCAAGGGAGAGTTAAGGAAGGGGATAAGCAAGGAGAACCAAGTTAGAGTGGAGTGAATGAGGGGAGGGGGACTCACTGCAGAGGTTTGATGGTGGTTGGGTGGGAGGTGGAGTTTGGATGTGGTTGTGTTGGCAAGGTGGAGAATCTATCAATTGGTCTGGAATCCATCCAATTCCAAAAGAGAACCTTAATGGGGTGAGTTTGTGTGAGTAAATGGGTCAAGGAGCGGGGTTCAAGACTTGAAATGAGTGAATATTCCAAGTTGATGTTGGTTAAAAGATGATTGAGAGATTTGCTTGAGACTAGTTAGATTTATTGAAGAGGAGGGAAGGATTGACCAGCTTGAGTCCAATAAGCCCAAATCCAGCGCTTAAAATTGCAATCTGAATTTTCAAATTTCTTCAGAGGTTCTGCCAACCAAGGATAGAATTTGAATCCCTGTTGGGGAGGAGATCAATTGAATGGCCATTGAGGTTGAGTTGAATAATCCAAAAGCAGGGTCTAGATTTGAGTTGACAAGGGATGATGATGAGTAGAACTGATTACTCAAGCATAAATAGCTTGAATGGAGAGATAGAGCCTTTAATGAGATCTAGGGAAATGTTTGAGAGTAAATTGAACAGAGAGTAGGAGCACAAAGATATAGTGAGGGAGGGAGGAGGCCTACTTCAAGGTGACAAGATCCAAGCAAGTATAACAATTGAGTCAACCTATCTTTTTGAATTCTACGTTGGAAGACATGGGTAGGCAGACAGCCCCGTAGAGATGGAAGTAAAGAAGTTTTGATGAGGAAGCTTGAAAGGTTTGAGGGAGGAAGAATGATTTATGCTAGAGCTTTTGAGACTAGATCACTGAATCAATTGAGATGATGATCATGATAAGAGATGTTTGATGGAGATATGAAGGGGAGAGGACTGACTGACTTTTGGATGGCTAGATGAAAACCACTTTAGGAGGATGAAGGGAGGGAGAGAGAGATTAGGGGAAGGTTCAATGGATGGAAGAGGATTTCAGGGCTCAAGACATCTTAGTCCAGAGATGATATTGAATGTTGATCTTGATCCATTTTTTGTTGAGGGTCTGATTCTGAATGGCTGACTGGCTTCCAGTGTTGGAGGTAGTTGATATGGAGTGATATCCTGTTGCGCTTAGATTTAATCACCACAACTATCTCTTCTTCTACTCCAACCCAAAAAAACCACAATTTCACAAAAAACATACTAACGTTGATCCAATCCTGGACTTGGTTCATCACAAACTTACTACTAGTCCTCCCTAATATTACATGGTGAACAGAATTCATCCCTCAATTGATTGATAATTGTACCCAACTCTCACTCCCCATTATCCCCAAAACAATTTAATTTCCAATCAATTGTGGTGTGTTAGAGAATTCTTAGAGCTAAAAAAGGTTTATTTTGATTGATCACAAAAAACACAATCAATTGTAATAAAAAAAAATTAACAAAGTAACTTTAAAAGGTGAACAACAAGGATAAGATCCTAGTATTAGGCCTGAGATAGTAAAAAAAATAGGGCTTTCAAAGCAAAAGTCTGAGTGTAGATGTAAGCAGAGTGATCATGAGGAAATAAATAACATGACAATGAGTGTAGTATCTATAAACCCAAATTTTCTATATGAGTCTTTCATTATGAAACACAGGAACTTAAAAATTTTTGGGTGATCAGAGAGAGACAAATGATCATGCTTGTGAACTAGATAGATTGAGGAACGAAATTTGATGCTTGTGAACTAGATGGATTTAGGAATGAAATTTGAGTTATTGGTATGAATTTGCTGAAGTGGAGGTGTGGATGTATGTTTTGCATGTGGATGGTGGATGGATGATAATGGCTAGTTTGATTTTTGAAATACACCATTTCAATAAAACACACAATTTTGAAATACACCCATCAGGGGGTATGTGTGTCTCAGAAAACCACCATTAAACTGGCCGGTTTTTAATGGAAGATTTGCTAACTCTGATATGCCCTATTATAAATGGGAATTGAATTTTTCACACCCCCAAACCTGGAATTCATGCAGTGTGGTGTAATTATATTGCCTTGGATTGGGAAATGTGTTGCGGCCTGGGAACTCAGTATTAGGTAGGTCAGGCTCAGCAGTTGTGGTGCGCGTGGTCTCAGAAGTGGCCGCTGCAGGCTTTGCAGCAGGCGCTGCAGGGCTCAGCACATGAGCTACAGGTTGGGCTTTATCAAGATGTGGCGGGTTGCAACCTGCTCAGATATTACAGACCTAGGAATGGAGCCTGCCCAACCAAGTTTGTGGGTGGTTAGTTTGGAGAGGTGAGAGCAGGGCCATTGAGGGGCAATTGCAGGGTTATGTGTGTGGGAAGACGCGCGCAAGCGCGGGCCAACCCACGGGACCAAGGAAATCACAAAAGCGTGTTGTGGTAGTCCAAACCTGTCCTACAGCAATCAGACTCACTATTCCAGTGTAACAACAGCTCCAAAACTCAAAGTAACCTCAGAAATGGATTTTAAATCAGAAATAACCCATAGTCACTCAGCCAAAGTACCCCCCTATATCTCATGGATTAGAAGATACAGCCCAACTAACCTCCAACTGTGGCAAAATCATACCCAACTGGGTGTCACAGCTCTATGGAAGGCATGAAGACATACCTTGGGAACCCTCAAGTACATACAAGTAACAGCTTACCCTCAACACAAGGACCATACAACCCTATCACCTCAGCTAGAATACAGCAATACAGATACAGGAGGCAGTGCAGCTAGTTCAGCTCCTGTCACCTCACCAAACAAACAAGCTAATATACATACAGAATGCTGTGTGGAATTATAAAGGAGAAGTATAGGCAGGGGAAAATGGAACCAGTCTCAACCAGAGCCAAAAAAACAAGCAAATATACATACAGAAAGCTGGGCAGAAGTATACAGGAGCAGTATAGGCAGGGGAAAGTGGAACCAGTCTCAACCAGAACCAAACAAACTACCAGTACCAACACACCCCAGAACCACACAGAAATTCATGCAGCCAGGAGCATGGGATACCAAACAAAGTACCAGTACCGACAACCCCCAGAAGCACACAGCAATTTATGTAGTCAGAAGCATGTGATACCAAACAAACCACCAGTAGAAGTACCACAGGGCTACCCAGCAATATATGCAGGCAGCCAGAACCATGCAGTACCAACAACCACAGCACCACACAGCAATTTATGCAGCCAGTAGCATGTGATGCCAAAAAAACTGCCAGTACAAGTACCACAGGCCTACCCAGAAGTATATGCAGGCATTCAAGACCATGCAGCACCAAATAAACCACCAGTGAATGCACAGAAATACATGCAGGAAGAACAGTCAGTAACAAATAAGCAACCAGCACCAGACCAACCTTATCAGAACCTCACAGCAATTTATGCAAGGCTGTGTAGGCATGAAAACCCTGTACAATCATTCCCCAACCAGCGGAATTGCCTCAGTTTCATGCAGTGTATTTTTTCTAACCAGCAGAATGGCCTCAGTTTCATGCAGTTTCTTTTTCAAACCAGATAAAATGTCTCATGTACTTGTATCCCATTGTAACAGGGCAATCCCCAGGGCACCCTCAGGGTCATCCCTGAGCATCCCCTGGGATGAAATTTTCTATTTTAGGAGGGCCTCTCTGCCCTATCCAGGTTGTATCCCCATCCCCTTGGATGCCCTCCACCTTCAGGGCCCTCACAGGTTACTCAATAACACACCACCTATAAGGCCCTCTTGGTCCAGATAAAAAATAGTATCAGTGAATCAGTTATAAAAAGAAACAAGAAATCAGAAATAAAGTTATTCCCAATATTTAAACAATTAAACCACCCACAAGGTGCTTGAATAAGGGTTCTTCTGTGATCTAAATATTCAGCACCAGATTAAAGAAAAAACACCCCTTAATTAAAAAATAACCCTTACAAAGAAAGAGAGAACAAATTTCAGCCTCCTGGATGCCAAGACCCTTGCTATCCTTTAGCTACCAGAGGTGATAGAATCAATAATAAATATATTATTTAATAAATGCAGCAAAAATACGCAAAATATTTGGATAAAGCTTATTGCAAGGTGAATTGGTTTGGATATGGTTTTATTGTTATAAATAAATATAGATAAATTGATTATTAAATATTTTTATAGAGGGGACAAAATTATATTGGGGATCTTTAACA
>CM062635.1:15688626-15776126 GCA_025617555.3 Puccinia polysora
TGATTTGCAACTCAACTCTATGATCAACTTTCAACCTGATAACACCTTTGTCAAACCAGCCCGTATCCCTCTCCTCTGTCTTGAGTCTGCTTCTTCCAGCCTGCTCAGTCTCTTGTTTCCACATTAACTGTTGGTTGTCTTTGTCTTCTTCTATTTAATCTATTTTCTATTGTGACTCTGACTGTAAAATCTAGTCTGCTGGTTCTTATTTGTCAAATAAAATCTCTTAAATCTTAACAAGGTTAAAAGCCAAAACCGGCTGAAGGCTGCAGTTGATGCAATTCCTCCTCTCAACAAAGAAAACTTCTTGATCTGGCGTGACAAAAATGCTGATGTTTTTTGATCTCAAGGATATTAAAGACACTATTACAAGGAACTCGGGACAACTCTCCATAACACAGGATAGGGAAATCAGGGAAGTTATCCTATCTAAATTGGATAACACAATGCACACCAATGTGGTCAACTCCGCCAACATAAATTCGTCAAAGCTCCTATGGGCAGAAATCACTCACCAATTTGATTCATTGGAGACCGCCAATTGAGCATGGGTGTTCAATTATTTTCTCTGCTTTGGATTCAAAAAAAATGCTATTAAAGGATTTTTGACAGATAAAAAAAAGGCTCTAACCCAAATGACCAATGTTGTCATAGAATTAACCAACAATATCCTGGCTTATTTGGTCCACTTCAAATTCCCTCCTATTCTCAAAAATATAAAACAGAAGATCATGCATGTGGAAAAACACCAAATTGTCAATGTGGTCTTCAACCATATAATCCAATACAACAACAAGCATAAGGCTCAGTCAAAAACCATAAAGTCTAATTCCAATCTCACTTTAGTAACAACAAAAAATAAACTGAGAAAGAGACAAAAATAGTCAAAATGAGCTGTAGAGAAGGATAACACAATCCACACTCTCCTCACTCCAAATCATCTTGCTTCCATCTAAATCCAAAGATTGCTCCTATTTGGTGGGTAAAACAACAAAATGAGTGGAAGAGTAAAATCAGCAAGCAAACCACCATCAATTACCACTCACTTCTGACGCTCTGGATAAATGCTAACAACAGTCCAAACTTACTTCTGGATTCTGGTGCCAAAATTCATATCTTCAACAACAAGAGATATTTCTCCTCACTACAAATGCAGGATTAATTGGAAGAGGTGAAAACCAGAAAGCTCAAAGCCAACCTAAAGATACATGGCACAGGTACAGTGAAACTAGAATGGAAGGACTCAATAATTACCCTCGAAGACTGCGCCTATATCCCAGACATAGGTTGTGAATCTCATCAGCCCGGAATTACTAGCAAGAAAAGGATGTGATCTTACTCAAAATCAAGATCAATTCCATGTCACAAGGATGGGTCAGACTGTACTTAAAGGTTTGATCAGGGACAACTTGTTTGTTATCAAGAAACCTAGGATAATAGGGAAAGGCATCTCAGTCAATAATATCAATCATTCACCTAACTCAGCATAAAATAAAGGTCTATCTCTGGAAGATATCCACAAGATGTATGGCCACGCCGCAATTTCTACTCTCAAACCAATTCTCAAAGGTCTTTTTTCTAATGAAAAGCTGAATCACTTTCAATGTGATGGTTGCGCAAAAAGCAAGATTGTCAGATCTCCGTTCTCCGCTGTATCTACTCCCTCAAATAAATTTCTTGAACAAATCCACCTTGACCTTGTCGGACCAATATCTCCACAGTCAAAGAACGGTCACCTATACCTTCTAACCCTAATAGACACTTAGTGCAGCTATTTAGCTGCCTTCCGTCTGAATTCTAAAGATGAGACTCCCAAAGTGGCGATCAACATGCGTTCTAGGTATGTTTCCAGCAATTGGAGACTTTGGTAGATATGGCGTATTCATGTGAACTTGCCCACAATTTGATAGCTTCATTCAGCTACTTCTTTTGATTATATTATAGCTCAGGAAAAGGGTCCAGAAGGTTGGAATCAGGAGTTTGATCAGATGAAGAAGAAGAAAGCAGATTTGAATCACTAGTTTTTTTGGATGAGATCATTTATAATGGGCCTGGTGAAACAGTTCTCAAAAGTGAGTGGATATTTTCTTGAGCCATTGAAAAAATAGATTTTCTTTGTAAAAAATGATAGGGAGGTAGGATTTCATGGTTGAGAAATATATTGCAAGAAAATTTAGTGAAAAAAGGTAGTCAAAAAATGGATATAAGAGGGAAAAGAGTTTTTTGAAAGTATCTGGAGTGTTGAGTTGTTTCTGTTGAAGAGCAGTGAAGCATGATGAGTGGTTTGCAGTGTGGAGTGGTAACAAAGCAAATGAAAATAGTATCTGCTTGTTCTTTTACACCCATTCTCACGTATCATAGGAGTATAAGTGCAGCATGAATCAAATGAAATGAAACATATTGGTCTTCCATAAGCATCTGCTATTATTTGACCCATTTCATACTTTGAAAGCCATTTTGAAGAGGGAACCTTTAATTGATTTCATTGAAATCAATATTATTTCCGTCTTTTCAATGTCTTTAATGCCACCAAAGATTTTAGAATAGGACATCTTATTTTT
Organism: Puccinia polysora; assembly: GCA_025617555.3. Taxonomy (NCBI): domain Eukaryota; kingdom Fungi; phylum Basidiomycota; class Pucciniomycetes; order Pucciniales; family Pucciniaceae; genus Puccinia; species Puccinia polysora. The sequence goes on from CM062635.1 coordinate 15,691,188, forward strand.
CCGCAATGTTTCAAGAATTTCTTTTTTTACTTGAAACCATCCAAGCGCATCATACCCAAGTGATTTAGCAATGACTCTAAATCCACATTTTCTATCACCAAACGGATACCTAACCCCACCCAAGAACTTATCTAAGTTCTCAGGTATATTATTTAGTTAATTCACTTCCTAAAATCAAACATTAATTAGCCACAATGATAATCTCATTAAAGGAATCACCACTCACCAAAGATGAGCTTCTGTTTGACTCCTCCATTGCGTCTGATTCATCTTTTGAGAATGAATCTGAATCCAACAGCACCAAAACCAATGAACTCTCAGAATATTCCACTGAAATATGAAATTCAGATGAAGAGCCATCCTTTCACTCAGAAATAATTAACCCATTAGTTCATTAAACCGTAAAGATTAAAATTTCTCAAAATCAAAGAATTACTATCTTTTGTCTTTCTGACCCCTTTTTGAGTCTTTCTTCAGTCTCATCCTCCAAACTATGATATTCAGATGAAGATCCATCCTTTCCCTACAGAAATAAATTTCCTATCAGCTCATTAAACCTTAAAAATGAAAGTTTCTCACTCCAAATAAAAGACTTACTGTGTTTGGTGTCTTAGTCCCCTTTCAACCCTTTTTTCCCTCTTAATTGATCTTTCAACATGCTTGAATTTTGAAATCTCATGATGGTTTGCTTTAAATTTTGGTTGGCCATGGCTTGAACTGAAACCTTTGGCTGAATTCTTGGCTTGGCAATCAAAGTGGCTGAATTTTTGAGTTTTGACCTTAGAATCTCCAACCTAACTTCTTGAGGTTGTTCCCTATAAATTGAGTTCCACTTGTTCCACATTTAAGATTCTTAAACAAGCCCCGGATCTGTTTCAAACTGTCTAAACCAAGAGAATTATCAATTTGTTAATCCAATAATTAATATTCCAACCCAATAATTAATCTGTCAATCCAATAACAAATCTGTCAATCCAATAACAAATCTGTCAATCCAATAATTAATCATTCAATCCAATAATTAATCTTTCAATAAAATAATTGCTACCCTTCAAAAAAACCCCCCTAATTCATTGGAAGGGTCATAGTCTAACTGCCACTGAGGATGAACATCCTCAGGCACAATGGATCCTCTTGATGCTAGTATTTCAACTAAAATGTGGGAACACGGCAAGCCCATTTTTTTGATTATGAATTGGAGCAAACCTTGCCATCATGGTTGCTTTTTAACTTCTAAAATTGTTCCAAAATGAGTTTAATTGCCTCAATTCAAAATTGGTAACCCAAAGGTAATACCTCTTTTGGAAGGCCTGTTCTCAACTTTAATCAAGAGTTTTTAAGTGCTTCATGGACGGATAGGGTTTTACTTTCAACAGTTTCTTCAAGGTGTTTTGACACATCCAAAATGTTCCCCAAACATCCCAAAAGCAATTTTTGGAAAGGAGAATGGGCCCCTTCTACCCAAGATGTTATTTCATTTCCAAAGTCTTGGTAGACAAAAGGCCAAGCCATTACAAACTTCTGTTTGATAGGGAAAATATTTTTTTCGATATACTCAAGTAAATCCTTGCGGTCTTTCAAGAAACACTGCATAAAAGTTTCAAAGTAAGCAATTCCAAAAGAGATTGATTGAAGGAGCAATAAATTGGCATATTCTGATCATTTGCTTCTGTCTTGCGCTTGGTTTTAGAGGCCCCATACTTGCCCCAAAGATTCACAAAGTTTTTCCAACCTTCATCATCATTAATGAAGCGCACTTTAAATTTTTCTTGGGTTTTTTTAGGAAAGTGCCAGGAGAACAAATGACTGGAGGACTCAGGGAAACTGTGTGTGATGGCACAAATAAGATATTTCTCACGGTCTGTCAAAAAGAATTTTGGAAGCCTCTTGGGATCATAAGCCAACTCCTTTACTGCGTTCAATGCCCAACTGTAAAACTCATACATTGCTTTTTTTATAAAAAGAAAATACTTTGTAAAGTATTTTTGTTGGCAGTAATTCCTACAACATGGAATAGAGGGATGTTGTACCTATTTGTTTTACAAGAACAATCCAAAAAAGGAATATGATGGATCTTTTTGCAAAGTTTTATAGAATCAGGATGAGCCAAGAATAGGGCCTCTGAGTGACCCTCTACACCAAATTTGGACTTGGAAACCCACTGGCATTTGGGATCATTTCCAATACAACATCCATGAAACCTTTCCCTTCCAGTTCTGCTTGCTTTAACTTCTGCTTGGTCTTATAGATTTTTCTATTTTCAATTTATTCTCCACCATCAATCTTTATCAATTTCCTTTAAATTTGAACCATATTTAGCCAATCTTTCATTTCTTCCCTCAGTAAATCTAATGCTTGACCTGATATTCTCCTCAGTTGAGGAAGCACTGAAGGACTTTCAGGTGGTTGATGATTGTGTAGGCTATTTCTAATGGAGAGATTCCACATTGGATTTTCTACTTTCCTACTTGCACCAATAATTAATGGACACCCAAACTTCATAGTTTCAGTTTTCCTTTGATATTTGGTGAAACATGGCCCTTCATATACCCCCAATCTGTCACAAGCTAGATCAACGTATTTTTCTCTCCTTGAACTGAAAGTTGTCAATGCGTAGCCATTCATGGCTTCCCATTTCTGACAATAAATCATGGAGTCTTTCCTAGTAGCAAAGGCTCTCATAGGAGAGGGTCAAGCGGGTCTGGCACCCTTTATTTACATTAGTATTTGACAAGCCAAATCCTTCTCCTTCAGTTGAAATATGAAATGTGAACCCACCACCTTTAGTCAATTCAACTTGTGATGGAACATCTTATTCCATTTGAGAAGAAAAATATTGTTCCTTAACTGTAACTCTAGATGAGGATGCCGTTGGGGCTTCCAATGTTTTCTTTTCCAACTCCCTACCCAAATCCCCAAATTCCACCAAACCATTTTTAAGTACAGTTTTAATTAAGTCCTTTAATGTAGCCTTGGTTAATCTGGGAGGATTTGGGCTTGCCACTTTTCCCATAAAACAAAAGTATTTGGAAGCATTTTAGTATTCCATGCAATTTTTAATCCAACAGCTCCAACATTTTTCTCACTTTTGAGTTGAGAAAAATTAATCTATGCAATGGGCAAGTGGTATGTGTGTATGTGATTGTTTGATTCCAAGTTTCAAATTTTAATTTTTTGGTCCAATAATAATGCCAAATGTTCTGCAAGAACCCCAAAGTTGGGTTGAAAGCACTAACATGGGCTCCAGGGGTGCCCAGGAACCCCAAATCTCCCCCCTAAATGGCCCATGAGGGGGGAGGGGGCAGTAGCCCAAATGGGCCAGGAAAACATGCACAACACCCGCTTGAAACTTTCTGGGCCGTTATTGACCATTTGCAACCCTGAGGTTGCAAATTTATCATTGGCCTAATTGAAATAGCAAAAATAAGGATCCAAAAACCTGGGGAAAAATTGGTTTCTGCGGGATTTTTGATTTTTTGATTCCTTTTTTGGAGGGGTTCTAATGCCTCCAAAATTACCAAACATTCTTTGGGGTGTTTTATGAAACCCAGCTACAGGTCTGCGACTTCAGAACTCAAAAAATAAAATTTTTGAAAGTACTGTGAAATAAAGTATTTTTATGCGTGGCAGAAGAGGCACCCAAACAAGGATAGATGTAATATTACATGAACTGAAGAATTGGGGGGGGGCAAGAAAATAAATGCCCTAAATAAATAAATAAAAAAAATGAAAAAATCAATAAATATATAAATAAGTAAGTAAGTTAAAGAATAAATAAATAAATAAATCACTAAATAAATGAATAAATAGATAAATAAAAAATAAATGCCAAAAATTTGTAAAAGGCCAATGTTAAATTTGCAACCTTGCAACCCCCCTTCACAGCCTAAAAAGGGTTGCATGGGGCAACTCGTGACCCAAATAGGGTTGCAAGTGGATGTCAGCGAGCTTTTGCAGCCGTGAAGATCCTCTTGCAACCCGGCTCAGTTGCAAACAGCCACTCACAACCGATTTGGAGTCGTGAGAAGGCATTCACAACCCATTTGGGGTTGTGAGGGGCCATTCACAACCTGTTTGCCAAAAAAAATAATTGAAAAGAAAAAGAAAATAAATAATAATGATAAAAAAGAAGATATATATAAAAAAGAAGAAGATAAAAAAAAGAAGAAGATAAAAAACAAAAAAAAAAACAAAACAAAGAGACGTTGAAAAAAAATAAAGAAATAAAAATTGATAAATATTAATAAAAATAAGGCCTAAATAAAAATTAATAAATATGAATAAAAATAAGACCAAAAATAAATAAAAATAAATTAAGAAAAAATAAAAATAAATAAATAAAAATGAAAATAAAGAGTGTATGGAGAAGCCCTAAAGTATAAGTGCAAAAAAAATACAAGTTCAACTTGACAAGCCCTAAAGTAAAAACACCAAAAAAAAAAGAAAATTAAATTTACCAGCCTTAAATTAAAAGCAAAAAAAACAAGTTCAACTTGTGTTAAGCTGGTCTCATCACAAGAAGTAAAAATACCAATTATGATGGGATTGGCCCAACAAAAGTTGAACTGACTTACCATTAAAATCTCATTAAAAAAACTCATCATAATGATGTCAACTCAAAACACTCCACATAATGATGTTCAAAATCTGATAAACCTTTACATTAATAGATTTACAAGATCAGCATCAGAACCCAAACCTAAATGATCAAATTAAAATGATTCCTATAAATTAGAATACAACTTGAGTTGATATTTGAGGTGATCAACCCAACAAGAGACTTTCTGGGAAATCATGGAAGGTGGTTTGCAAACTATGGGCGGTATTGGAATCACATATCCCTTAAGTAAAAGCTGAACCCAATGGTTATTGTCAAAAAAGCAAATGAACATAGGATCTTATAATTCTTTGAAACCCATTTTCATAGGAGTATAAGTAAAACATGAATCCAATGAAATGAAACATATTGGTCTTCCATCAGTATCTACTATTATTTGACCCATATCTAACTTTGAAAGCCATTTTGAAGATGGAATCTTTTCATTGATGTCATTAACATCAAGTATTTTTTATATCTTTTCAACATCTTTAATTCCACAAAAGATCTTAGCATAGCACATCTTATTTTTCTTCAAAGTTTCAAGAATTTCCTTTCTTACTTGAAACAATCCATGGGAATCATACCAAAGTGATTTAGAAATGACTCTAAATCCACATTTTTCATCACCAACCGGATCCCAAAAACCACCCAAGAACTTGTGTAAGTTCTCAGGTATTTGATGGAGGTAATTCACTTCCTAAAGTTGAAAATTAGTTAGCCAGAATTTTAATCTCATTAAAGGAATTTCCACTCAAAAAAGATGAGCTTCCCTTTGACTCCTCAATGGCTTCTGCTTCATCCTTTGAAAAGGAATCTGATTCCAACAGCATCAAACCCAATGAAATTTCAGTCTCTTCCACTGAAATATGAAATTCAGATGAAGAGCCACCCTTTCCCTACAGAAATAATTACCCCATTAGTTCATTAAACCATAAAGATGAATATTTCTCAAAATCAAAGACTTACTATCTTTAGTCTTTCTGGTACCCTTTTAATTTTTTCTTCAGTTTTGTCCTCTGAACTATGAGATTCAGATGAAAAGCCATCCTTGCAAAACATAAATCATTGTCCCATTGGTTTATTAAACCAAAAAAATGAAAATTTTAACTGAAAATAAAAAACTTACTGTCTTTGGTGTTTTGGGTTCCCTTTTAACCCTTTTCCCCCTCTTAATTGCTCTTTCAACATGCTGAAATTTTGAAGGCTCACAACAGGTTTCTTTCAATTTTGGTCAAATGCGGCTTGGAATTAATGCCTTTGGCTCAAGCCTTGGCTTAGCAATCAAAGATGCTGTATTCTTGAGCGTTGACCTTAGAATCTCCAACCTAACTTCTTTAGGTTGTTCCATATACATGCAATTCCACTTGTTAAACGTTTCAGATTCTTCATCAATACCTGGATATGTGTAAAACTTTCAAAAACAAAAGCATTGTCAATTCTTTAATCCAATAATTAATCTGTCAATCCAATAATGGCTGACCTTCAAAAAACCCCACTTACTTCATTGGAAGGGTCGTAGTCTAACTGTCACTGAGGATGAACATCCTCAGGAACAATGGATCCTCTTGATGCTAGTATTTCACCTAAAATTTGTGAACAAGGCAAGCCCATTGTTTTTGAATATGACTTGGCGCACACCTTGCCATAATGGTTGCATTTTAAATTCTCAAATTTTTCCCCAATCAGTTTGATTGCCTCAATTGACAATTTTTAACCCAAAGGTAATAGTTCTGTTGGAATACCTGTTCAAAAATTTATTAAAGAGTTTTTAAGTGCTACATGGACTGATTGGATTTGAACTCCAATAGTTCCTTCAAGGTGTTTGCACACATCCAAAATTGTCCCCAAAGATTCCACAAGTAATTGTTTGAAAGTAGAATGGGCCCCTTCTACTCAAGACCTTGTTTTGTTTGCAAAGTCTGGGTAGAAACAAGTCCAAGCCATTAAAAAAGTCTCTTTGATAGGGAAAATATTATTTTCCATATACTTGAGGTTATCCTTGCGGTCTTTCAAGAAATACTGTATACAACTTTCAAAGTGAGCACTCCCAAAAGAGATCAATATAAGAAGCAATAAATTGGAATACTCTGATTTCAGCATCATTTATTCCTGCCTCACCCTTAGTTTTAGAACCCCAAACTTGGCCCAAAGAGTCATGAGACTTTTCCATCCTTCATTTTCATTACTTAGGCGCTTTTCAAAGTTTTGTTGGATGTTTTTAGACAAGTGCCAGGAGCAAAACTGTCTTGATGAATCAGGGAAACTTTGTTTAATAGCATAAATAAGAGCTTTTTTATGGTCTGTCACAAAGAATTTTGAAAGCCTCTTGGGATCATCAGCTAACTCCTTTAATGCGTTCACCGCGCAACTGTGGAAATCATATGTTTATTTTGTTATAAAAACAAAAGCCTTTTTAAAAGTATTTTTGTGGCAGGTCATTCCCACAACATGCAATAGAGGGATTTTCTGCCTATTTTTCTTATAGGTACAATCCAACAATGCAATATGATGGAATTTTTTGAAAATTTTCATAGAATCAAGATAATCCAGAAGAGGGCCTCTATGTGACCCTCTCCACAAAATGTGGATTGTGAAACCCACTGGGATTACTGGAGCATTTACAATAGAGCATCCATAACATCTTTCCCACCCATTTTATCAAGCTTTAAATCTTACTTAGTTTTATAGATTGTTCTATCATGAATGTATTCTCAACCATCAATATTGCTCAATTTCCTTTTGAGATGCACCAAATTGAGCACATCTTTCATGCCTTCCTTAAGTAAATTTAATGCTTGACCTGATATTCTCCTCAGTTGAGGATTCACTGAAGGACTTTCAGATGTTTAATGATTCTGTAGGCCATTTCTAATGGAGATATGTCACGTGGGATCTGCTGATTTCCTACTTTCACTGATAATGAATTGACAACCAAACTTCCTAGTGTGAGTTTTCCTTTGACATTTGGTGAGAAATGGCCCCTCTTAAAACACAAATCTTTCACAAGCTAGATCAACTTATTTTCCTCTCCTTGACTTGAAATTTGTCAAACTGTAGCCATGAATGGACACCCATTTGTGAAAAGAAATCTTGGCTTCCTTCCAAGTAACAAAGGATCTCAAAGCAGGAAGTTCAAGGGGTTCTGGCACTCCTTAATGACATTTGTATTTGTCAAGCCAAATGTTTCTCAGTCAAATGAAATATAAAATTTGAACCCACCACCTTTAGTCAATTCAAATTTTGCTGGAACATCTTGTTCCAGTTGTGAAGAAACATCTTTTCCCTGAATTTTAAATGTAGATGAGGATGCAATTGGGGCTTCCAATAGTTTCTTTTCCAACTCCCTACCCGAATCCCTAGATTCCATCAAAATTTGTTAAGTAAACTTTTAATTAAGTCCCTTAGCATAGCCTTGTTTCATTTGGGAGGGCTTGGGCTGGCCATTGTTCCCATCAACAAAAAAAAATTCAACAACAGTTTAGTATTCAATTAAATTTTTAATTCAAAAACTCCAAAAGATTGCTCACTTTTGGTTTGAGAAAAATTAATTATGCAAAAAAAATTAATTTATGGAATGGGCATGTTGTGTGTGTTGGGAGTTTTTGCCAATGGGCAGAATTTTTAATTTCCATGTTTCTTTGTGGTCCAATAGTTTCACATAGTATGCCAAATCCCCAAAGGTGGGTTGACAGCCCTCACATGTGGTCTAGGGGTGCCTAGGTACCCCAAATCCCCCCTCAAATGGCCCGTTTGGGGGGGGAGTAGCCCAAATGGGCCAGTAACATAGGTTTCACCCCCGCTAGAAACTTGCGCATTCCCTGGGGGGTCCCAAAACCTCAATCAAGACCCAAAATAGGGTTGCATCTCCCTGATTGCAATGCAAAATGGGTTTCAAATGGGGGTTCACAACCCCCTGGGGGATGGGCAAGTTGCTTGCAACTTGACTCTCTACTTGTTGGGCCGTGATTGGCTGTTTGCAACCTATATGGGTTGTTAATGGTAATTCATGCCTGTTTGCAACCCTGAGGTCCTGAATATACCATTGGCCTGTCAAAAATAAAAATATCAAAAAAAATACTAATAAATAAATAAAAATAACAATAAAAATAAACATTCTCAACCCTACACAACCCGTTCACATCTCAAAATGGTTTTCCTGGTGCAGTTTGCTACCCATGTGGGTTGTGAACGGACATTCATGCCTCATATGGGTATAAAAAGGCCATTCACAATCCAGAAGGGTTGCAAACTGCACTATTTGAACCATTTTGAGTTGTGAAAGGGTTGTTTTGGGTTGCAAATTTAACATTTCCCTATTTAATATAGACCAATTCTTCCTCACTGATCTCAGAATTGTGGTATTTGGTCACAAAATCTTCCTTTTGGACTTTTTTTTTGGTTGTTTAAATGAATAAATATCTTAGTTTCAATAGTTCTCCTGTGGGATTGAAGTTCTCTTCATAGTCTATTACAAGTTTGTTGAAAAAGCCTCTAGCTGAATTTTTCTGCTGAAACATTTGCTAATTCCTTTTTTTTAAATTTCTTGTTTAACACCCACCAAGTGCTTATCAAGCTTTTCCTACTTGGAAAAATTTATTGGTCCACTTTTTTTTTTTGAAAGAAAACTATAATTTAATCATACTCCTCAAGACTGCTTTCTTTGACTAGTTCTATTTGGGTTTTTTATTTTCAGCTTTGAGATTTTTTGAGTCATTCTTGTTCTCTTCAACCACACTCCTGAGGTAAACAAAGATGATAGAATTGGTTGTGGAGACAAATTTTTCTTCTTTTTCTTCTTTTACATGTTCTCAAGTTCATATTTGCACCCATACAATTCCATTCTTAGCTATATTGAAACTAATGATTTTTGGAGCTATTTCTCTTTTTATTCATTCCCAATCTGGTTTTTTCTAGGTGCAATTTCTGATCTTCACCCCTGTATTTATTGAAAGATGACAGCTCACATTGGATTGATTTTCTAATATTGTTGAGGTTTGGAATCCATCTTCTGTCCACTAACCTCCCTCTCTCAGTGCCCTTGAGTCTAATGATTATCATTTTCTATGTTTTGAACACTTATAGTTTTTCCTGACAAATTTATCTATATTATTGTATGTTTCTGATTCTTTTAGTAGTCATAACCACCACTGTATGTCTGGATACTTATTTTTATCCTGGCCAAGTGATTATTTTATTTCTGGTACTTGTAGTCTGCTAGCCTCCTATATCTTACTTCTGTCACAGGATCCTGATACATAAATGTCAATGCTATGAGACTATGTGATTCTCTTGTTAAATCTCCTATCCTCTACCATTTCCCTCTTCCTTAAGTTATTGAATATCCTTACTTCTCAAAGGCCCAGCTTATGGTTCTCTAGTTGTTTATAAATACTCTTTCATTTTGCTCCCTTCAATGAGAAACCATGAGATTCATCCTTTCTCACCTGGTACCACCTACTGAAGCCCTCCTGAATATGGTCCTTTCTGGACCCCCCTGAGCCAGATTTCAATCCCTTCCATCATCCAGAACTCCTCTCCATTCCCTTCTTGTCTGTCTTGTCAAGCCTCTATTACAAAAATTATTTCCTCATCCTCTTTCAAGACCTCTGAGGGAGGTAAGTTCCTTGGGTTAGTGGATTTTCCTGCTATCTATATTTCTGGTGAATTTCTTGTTTCCTCAATTTTATTTGTTGAAAATAATGTTGTAATGGATTCCAAAAAATCCAAGGTTTCATTTTTTTTCTCAATTCATTCATCTTTATTTTTTTCTGATTGAATCTAAAATCCCTAGATCTTATTGTTTTGATTTTGTTTTTCAGGTATATTTAGTTTACCCCAAAACTTAATTCATAACCAACTGTTACTCCTTCATTAGATCATGTATCCAATTTAAATTTTCTCAATTATTTGGCTACAAATGCCTGTTCTCCTATTTTTCAAAGGAGTCCAAAATTTGAGGGTCTCCTAAAAATGGCTTTGTAGAATTTCTTTGGTTGGAACTGATTTTCCAATCCCTTAGTTATGTGGCTGTGGCACTATTTTTTCCCAAAGCTTCTTAGGCAGTCCTCAGTCAATTCTGAGCACTCTTTATTTAACCTTAATTAGTTGATTCTTTCTTTTGGCTATAAATTTTTTGGGGTTCTTGGTGGATGGTAAAATTTTGTTCTATTCTACAATTGGTACAAAAAATTTCCAAAGTTCTGTTGACAGTCCCAAAAACTCTGACTGATGATTACCTTTAAATTTTTTATACTTAATTTTAAGCAGTATGGCTGATTGCTTTGATGAAGTCAAGATAATAATATTTTGGCTTTTAGAAGGAGGTCCATTCAAATTGGGTTGCCCTTTCAAACATCATCAGTATGAATCAAGAGCCCCCAAGCAATTCCAGTTTTATTGTGCTCATAAATTCAGCCAAAAGTACCTCTAGAAAATTTGAAGTAAATTTTATGTGGTTCTCAAATAATTATAGAGAAATATTTCCCCCTATAAAGTAATTAAAACCATTGGCTCTTCATCTATGGCCTAACTGTTTGTCTTTGGATACTTGAGAAGTGGGTTGTTGATCTTCTTTAATTAAAAGTGATTTATTAACTATATCACCTCCAATTATCATTAAAATTGCCTTCATATTGCTGAACCTATTTTGGTGATTGAAAATTTACCATTTCTTCTTCTAAATTCTTATCAGGGATGAATTATTATAATTAACTGTGGTAATTCATAAGTTACCTTAGAATTTTACCTTCTTCCCATTAAGATGAGGCCAAAATTACCTTTCAATTTGATATGTACAATTTTGCTGAATTCAAATTTTTGGAAGACATCTTCTTATTCAAAACCATTCAAAAATGACCCATCCTAAAATACAACCTTTTAAATTAATAAATCTACAGCTTTTTTTTACAAATAATAATTTTTGCTTTTTTTTTTCTAAAATGCGGCCAAAAGGCATCACTGGCATGATTATTGTAATGTTTTCCTATAATCATGCCTTCTGGCATACTTTCCCATCCCATCAAACAATTTGAACCTTGAAAATACACGGATATACAAAAAAAATTGTTCAAATAGACTATCAAAGTTTGCCAGACCTTTTAATCAAGGTTTACAAGAATGCCTGGGGTGGGAGAACATACATTTTAAGAGTGTTATGGCCCCTCCAAGGCCTGTAAATATTCATTGGAGCCCTTGGGGACTAATATAAAATCCCTCTCCCTGGGGGGGGATCTACCTTGGGTAGAATTATTTGGAGAATCTCAATATGGACACCAATTTAGAAAATCCAATATGTAAAAAGGCAATAAATATCAATTTTTTGCAATAAATTAAAATGTAAGGACAGATTTGAAAATTAACTTCAAAAAGTATCACAAAAGTAATGAAAATGCTGAGAATTTATTCCCTATACACAAAATGGAATATTTCAAGTGAAATTTGAAAAATTTGTACCAAACATAATAGAACATGGAATAATGCAAAATGTACCTTTTTGATGCTTCAAAATTGAAATATTTAAAATATTTCAACAAAAAAATAATCAAGCAAACAGACAATCATAAGAAATATGAAGAAAAATATTCCTTTCAACAAAAATAAATATTTTTGATGGTATTTAGATAACTTTGTACAAAACATACTAAAAAATAGGAATATTCTACATATATCTATTTCATGAGGATACTTCAAGTAATTTCAAATTTTCTCAAAAAAATTCTAAACTGAGCTGTGAAAACTCCCATGAATATAATACTTGGGATCAATGGCTTTTAAAAAAAACTTCAATTCAGGATTGTGGGCCTTTTGAAGCCCCCTCAACAAAGTGAAAAAGGAAATCTGTGGTAATTTTCTTTTTCTGTGAAATCTATTATTGACACGTTGTGTAATTTTCTAGCTAAAGATATGGAATTATTTTGGTAATTGTATCAGATGTGGGAAATTTCTTATGAGGTTTATGAAGAAAATCTTGAAAAATATTGGAGAAATTTTAGGCTGAATAATTGTTAACACTTGAATGACCAAATTAAACCATAATAGGAAATGATTGATTTTAAGAAATATTATGTTGGATTGCTGATAGCAGAGTGAATAAATGCTAAACAAATAGGGCTGTCACAAGACCAGCATCAGTTATGAGAAAGAAAAATAAATGAAAAGAAAAGAAGAACAAAAGAAGAAAAGAAAATAATTGAGAAATAGTGAGAAAGACTTGAAGAAAGAAACAAACATTGAGCAACAGGCAGAAATAGCGGAGTTGCCAAGTTCTTCACGAGACAGAGTTGAGTGTGATTTTGTCGCAGATTGGAGTGAAAGCGACAGAAGACTTTGAAGTGAACCAAGGCGTTAGACGTTGTGGTGTCAATTTATAGACACGGATTGGGAACTGCGTCGCGGCTGCGCGCTCAGCATTGGGGGCAAGCGGGCTCAGCATTAGGGTATGCCGAGTGCTCAGCAGCAGCCGCTGTTTGGCTCCGCACCTGGTGGACGGGTTGGGCTCAGCATTGAATGTGGCGTGGGCGGCAATCCGCCCCAGAGATCGGATTCGGAAGGTAGTGGGCTCAACTAGGTTTGCGGGCGCGCCGGTTTGGATACGTAGGGGCGGAGCAATCCGCGGGCTATGAAGGAACGGATGAGCGCGCACGCAAGCGCGCGGGTCATGCTGGATTGTCCGAAAACCCACAAGGGGCGCGGACAAACGGATACGGACAGGCGCGGGGGGCTCCGAGTAGGGCGCGGTGCAAGGACCGCTTCATGAGAAGGACAAACCGGATGAACAGAACGGCGTACAGACAACGGGGGGAGTTTGGTACGGAGGAGGTGGGGAGAGGAGGCTAGGGTTTCTGTTTTGAGATTGTTTTCTGTTTTGTTGTCATACTGTTATTTGCGCGTGTACTTAGGTTAGGGTTGAGAGGGAGGACTTATCCGCACTCTCAACTCCGGGCTAGGAGGAGGGGTAAGCATGCAGGAATAGATGCAGAAGAGGAAAAAAAGACATAATCAGATTGAATCACTCATCTCACCAGGAGATTAAAGGAACTCATACTGGATACACATCCAGGTGGAAAGTTCTTAGGATTGAAGGATTGGCAATTTCTCTCTCTACTTTTCTTTATCTCTTTATCTCTTTTTTCTATTCCTCACTAGAGTGCAACTTCGGACATCCTCATCTCCTTTCAAACTCAGGGAACCGTTAACTTCCAAACCTTGGGACAATTATAGGGGGGTAACCTCTATTCTTTCCACATCTGGGGGTCTGGCCGGGAAGTAACCTTCTGTTTCTTGTCTTTCAAAGGTAACTGGGCGCGATTTCCTATTCATACCTCCCTACAGTTGCTCCTTCTTCTTCTTCTCCTTCTCCTTTGGTCTCCGGGTCCGCTACTCCAACCCCACTCTCTTCTTCCATCCCTCCTCCCCCTCCCTCCGCTCAACCCAGGACAAGCTACGCCATTAATCCATTGGTCTCCAGTGACCATGAACCCACTTGTCCGGTTTGCATCAGGCCGCGCGACTAACCTCATATCCGATTCAACACCGCGGATGTGGAGCAATTCATCTCAAGATACAAAGGTATTGCAGATGCGGAAGGTGCCTTGGACGCTGATAAGGCCCGGCTTGTTGTCCTGTTCATTATGGACAAAGAGAAGCTCTGGGATGTGGAGGAAATGGAAGGCTACGAGAATCATGATTGGCCAAAACTGAAGGCGGAGATCCTAACGCGGTGGGGTAGGCGCGAACCTTGGTTCTGGGAAAGCAATTTTGACTGCGTGGCCTTGGAGGCGAGCGCGCGTGGAGGAGTCAGGACATGGGTGGAGCTGGCGGATTACACCTTGACGTTCAATTGGATCTATTGGTACTTGTCAATGAACAAGGTGGTGGCGGGACAGACGGGGGCCATGAAACGCGCGTTCCTGGGCGGTTTAGGCGCTCAACTCCAGGCAAGGGTGCAGCGGCATCTTTACAATCACAACTTGGTAAAGCGGTCACTGGACGGGAGCATCGGACTCCTTCCGGAGTTGGCTGTCATTTGCCGGGCTGTGGAGAGTGAGCTCAACTTAGAAGAGCTTATCGAGGACACCGCTAAGTCCTTCCCAGCGGGACCAAAGAAATCCGCCCCCCAGGTTCTGGCTCCGGCGCAATTTCCAGCCCCAGTTCCATCTACTTCCACGCGTGTTCCAGTTCCTCAACCCGTGCCAGCCCCTCCGGTAAGCAAATTGACGGAACTGATGAAGGAACTGAAGATCTGCATGAGCCGTATGGGCCAGCAGCAGCTGCAAGGGCCTCCACCTCACATGGTGGAAGGGTTTTGGCCGCCCGGTACCTTTGTGCCAAGCGGGTGCTTGTACTGCGGGGCAAACGGTCATTGGCCATTGGCGTGCGAGGAGCTTACAAAGGATCTCAGCATGGGATTGGTTCAAACGGCGGGGATGGGGTACATGTTTCTGACATGCGAACAGGTTCCAATGGAGCCAAGCCAGCCGACCGCAATGCAGCAGGTGCGCACACGGGGACAGGAGGCGGGAACGACGGCGCAAGCATCACTGGGCATTGTTACCGGTCCTGGATCGTGGAAACCACCTCGGGTGGAAGCTGAGGTAAGGGTAGTGGCAACGGAAGAAAAGGTGGCGGTCTCCAATAAAATGGAGGTGGACGCAAAGGAGCGACCCCCGTCGGCCGCGCGCGTGCCTGGAACCAAGGCGCCAGCAGCAAACCCTGTAGGGAAGAAGAAAGCGGCGGACATCTTGCAAAGGGTGATGGGTAACAAGACTCTGGTTCCGCTGACCTTGCGGGAACTGGCGGCCGTGTCTCCCGTGGTGGTAGACAAGATGGTTCAGGCGTTGTGGGATTGCGGTCAGGGCCTGGTACCTCAGACGGTGCAGCGGGTTCATGTGGCGCGGAAGGAGGAGGGGCAAGGGGAGTGTGAGTCAAAGTCGGTTTTGACTCCGCTTGCTTATGTTCCAATGGTTATAAAGGGAAGGAAGGTGTGGGCTACGGTGGACAGCGGTTCAATGGTGAACCTGCTGCCATCGCGGATGGTGGATGATTTGGGGTTGGTTTGGCGGAAGTGCGCAATGGGTCTCCGCGCGCTTAATGGAGGAGAGTGTTGTGTGGATGGAGTAGTTGAGGAGGAGGAGGTAGAGGTCGCAAGGGTCCGTAGGCCCCTTTCTTTTCTTTTGGTTGATTGTGCGGATGTGATTTTGGGAAGGCCGTTCATGTTTGGGTTTTGAGCACGGATGGTTTTTGATCCGGAGGTGGGAACAGAGGCGTTGACGGTGGAGGATTTGTCCGGGGGAAGGTTTGAGACGACTATCTGCAATCACGGGCAAGGGAAGCGGAGGAGAGTGTTGGAGTATGAGGAGGAACCGGACGCGGAGTTGGTCTGCGACGGGCAACCTTTGGAGGATTTTTTCTAGTCAACTGAGGAGACCGCCCGGAACAAGCTCCGGTTTTGCGCGGGCAGTTGACTAATGAGGAGCAGGGAGGGGAAGGAAGGAAAGTGCAGGACGCGCACGTCGCAGAAGTAAGTCCCTTTTCTCAGTATGCATCGCCCGAGGGTACTACGCTTTGAAAACCCTATCATTGTGCCACACTCGTGAGCAAAGGCAAAAGCCGCGGTTCCGTTCTGTGTAGGACTTACAGCAAAGGATGCGTGCAGATGATGCGGTGCAACACGAGCAAGTACAAGCCAGTGTCACAGAAGATCCAACCAAGGAATGAGCCAATGCCCCAGGAACTGAACGGACCGCTTCCACCAATTGCTTGGTCACGGGACCCTTGGGTCACGCCAATTAAGGCTTCAGGGTGGGTTACTAGTTTGGCATGGACCACGGAGGAGCGCATTGCAGCTTTCAATTTTGGCCCAACGGGATGGTTGAGTATGGAGAAGCGTGAGTTTCTGATTTCGGTTCTGGTTCTTTGGGAAAGAGCGCTTGCATTCGGACTGGAAGAGTGGGGGCTCCTGAAAAACAATATTGGCAACCCCTATGTCATCCCCACTGTCAATCACAAGCCGTGGCAGATCAAGCCAATTCCAATACTGCGGGCGGTCCGGGAGCAGTTTCTGGAGTTGGTGCGGAAGCAGGTGAAGACTGGCCTTTACAAACAGTCAACGTCTAGTTACTCAAGCCTGATCTTTGCGGTGGTTAAGCAGGACGGAAAGTTGTTGAGGATTGTTCATGATTTACAGCGGCTCAACTCCTTTATGATCCGGGACGCAGGACGTCCCCCTTGCGTTGACGAGTTCCTTGAGTCAATGGCGGGGCGCGCTTGTTACGGTTTAGTGGATGTGATGGGGGGATACGACCAGCGCGAGTTGGATCCTTGCTTGCCGCCTCTAATGGCATTTGAGACTGGGTTGGGGAGAATGCAGCTGACTCGGCTCCCACAAGGCGCAACCAATTACGTGGCGGTGTACCAGGCGCAACTGGCGTGGATCCTGAAGGACAATCTTCTGGAGGGAGTCCAAATCTTCATTGACAACGCAGGCATCAAAGGTCCGAAATCCAATAACGGGGGAGGGGAGCTGGTTGAAGTTCCTGGCGTCCGACGTTTTGTGTGGGAATATGCGCAGACATTGGAACGCATCCTGTTTTGCATCAAGGAGGCAGGACTGACGGTGTTGGGGAAAGTTGGCGGTTTGTGTCCTGGCGCTCAAAGTCCTTGGCCATGTTGTTGCTTCCGACGGCCAGCGCATTGCAGAGAAAAAGCGGAACAAGGTCCTCAAATAGCCGACCCCGCGGACCGTGTCGCATATCCTTCATTTCTTGGGATTATGTAGCTATTTCCGTATGTTCATCAAGAGCTTTTCAGAGGTGGCAAGCCCGCTCCAATCACTAACGCAGAAAGGCCCAGAGTGGAAGTGGGGGGAAGAATGCAATTGCGCGTTCCGGAAGCTCAAGGAGATTGTGGGACATGACATTGTGCTCCGCCATCTTGACTACAACGCGGGAGGAATTAGGCTAGCGGTTGATTCCAGCGAATTTGGCGCGGGGGGGGGGGGTTCTCACTCAAGAGGAAAACGGCAAGGATAGGCCGGTAATTTACGAGTCGGTCACCTTCACTCCGACGGAAAGCCAGTACTCTCAGCCAAAGTTGGAGTTGTGCGGGGTCACCAAGATCGTGCGGCGGCTCCAGTATCTTTTGTGGGGGGTCCATTTTGAGCTTTGGGTGGACGCGGAGGCGCTGGCGCGGATGATCAATTCCCTGGCGTTGCCCAACGCTCCCATGACCAGGTGGGTGGCGTTTCTCCAACTTTTCTCCTTTGCTGTTGTTCAAGTTCTGGGGAAAGCGTTCACCATGCCCAACGCATTGTTGCGGTATCCAAGGGACGACCCGTTTGAGGACGCGGAACTGCTTGATGTGAAAGCCCCGGTTGTCAAGGTAGGGGTTGTGGAGGCAGGCGTTCAGCTGCTGCTCCGGCAGACTGGGCGGTACGCGATCCTTTGTGACTACTTGCGGGACCTTTGTTTTCCCAATGGAGCTACAGAGAAGGACATGCAATGGGCGAAGCGGCAAGCAGGGAATTTTTACGTGCAGGAGGGGCAGCTTTGGTGGCGGAAGACTCCGGTTCCTCTTGTGGTTACCACTTTGAGGGCGGATCAGGAAGCTATCCTCTGGAGCCTTCACGACAATCTTGGTCATCGAGGGGAGGTTGGGACGTGGAGGCGGGTCAAAGAGCAGTTCTGGTGGCCAGGTGTAGTGCATGCGGTGTGGGAATGGCTGGCGTCCTGCAAAGCCTTTCAACAGCGGAGCGCAAAACTGCCTAAGGAATTCAGAAACCCCATGGGGGAAGACGCCCTCTTTGGTTGAGTCTTGCTTGATGTTTTCCACATCAAGGCCGGTAAGTTCGCCTATCTGCTTGTCGCGCGGGACAACCTGTCCGGTTGGGTGGAAGCGCGTCTGTTGGTCAAGCTCTTGGCGGACAAAGTTGCTCTATTTCTGGAGGAAGACTGGTTTGCACGGTACGGGTCTCTTTGTCTGGTCACAGTGGACGGAGGGGCTGAGTTTTGCGGCCGTTTGGTTGAGTTGGTGAAGAGTTGCGGAGCCAAGTTTGGCCAAGTAACGGAGTACTATCCCGAAGGGGCCGGCATGATTGAACGCGGGCATCAGCCAATCAAGGACGCCCTGTTCAAGATGTGCGGGGAGGACAGTAAGCGCTGGCAGGAGACCCTTCCAATGGTGCTGTTTGCGGATTGGATTTTGGTGAAGCGGTCAACAGGCTACTCGCCGTACAAGTTAATTTTTGGGCAGCACCCCGTGCTTCCGGTGTACATTGAGTTGGAGACATTCCTGGGGGTTGACTGGTGGAAGGTGAAGACTTCCGCCAAGTTGCTTGAGGCTTGCGCCAAACAGCTCCTTTGACGGGACGGAATGCTTGCAAAGGCCGCGGACAGGCTAAAGAAGACTTGGACGGCATTGGTGCGCTATTGGGACAAGCGCTGCTCGCACTGCCTCCGGGATCCCTTGCGGAAGGGGGATTTGGTGCTCCTGTACAATCAAAGTCTGAAGTCTCAGTGGGGGAAGTTGTTTGCTAACCGGTGGAACGGCCCGTTCCGCGTGTTGTCCAATTTTGAGGGCCGCAGCTATCAGTTGGAGGAATTAGATGGTACTCCGCTGAAACGCTTTGAATGTCAAGCGCTTCTTTGCGCAAGGATCTACCTTGTTCGACAAAACGGCAGAAGGGGGTGAAGGATCTGACAAGGGGAGTGTGGAGCGCCGCAATGGTGTAGGAACGCGATCCAGGGATTTTTCTTTGGGCGGAGAAGCGGCAGCCGTGCCGTTGCGACGGAGTAGGCGGTTGCGACCAGCTGGGGACAGTGGCCAAGTTAGGGGGGGGGAGGTAGAGGGGTTAGGGGATAAGTTTTGATTTGGTGAGGGGGTGCTCTAGCCGGTTCACAGCCGGAACAACTAGACACCCCAGAATGTTTGTTTCTCTATTTTTCTTTCTTATCTGGATTGTGGGGTCTTTGCTGGCTTGGGGTTTTTGCAGGAAACGTGGGCGCGGCGTGAAGCCGGGTCCGTAAACGCGAGGACAAGCCCCGCGGAACCGGGACGCGTGGGCAATCCCGCAGATGGGGGAAGCGGGACAAAGAGCAATTTGCGGGAGGTCTACAGGCGTGGCGCAAAAAAAAAGGGGGTTCTTTTCTATTGGTTTCTTTTTCTCTTTTCCTTTCTCTCAGGATATCTCAAGGATGGGTGGCTGGTATGGGACTAAGCTTGATTTGGTGAGGGGGTGCTCTAGACGGCTCACAGTCGGGACAACTAGACACCCCAGAATTTCCGTTCTCCTACTCTCTCTCTCTCTCTTCCCTTACGGTGGTGCGCACTGGTGTTTTGGTTGTTGCGTTTGTTACAGGAAGGGTACGGGGAACTGTGTGGCAGTTCATCTGGGGCGGTCCAGGTGCCTCTTTTGGAACAGCTAGTCACTTACGGTCGCTCACAAAGCAAGAGCGCGGGCGCGGACTCAATCTTGGACTCACTCTCTCAAAGCGCGGCCGCGCACTTTTCTCTCAGAAGGTTAGGACCTCGCGCGGAGACATGTAATTTCTTAATGGAAAAGGGAAGCGCGGTACAAGCAACAAGAAGAGAAGAAAAGAGGAAAGGGGAGAAGTGGAAAAGGGGGGGGCAATGCGCCTACGCCATCTTCATCATTTCCTCCATTTCCGCCCTTGAGGATGCCAGTAAAGCCCGGAAAGACGCCAGGAGTTCGCGCCGGGATTCCAAGGATTGTGCGCTGGGGATTGCGAGGAAGTTCCTGAGCATTGTGGTTGACCTTTCTGCAAAAGCTTTGAAGCCGGCCGCCGGGAGCGCCATTACGATCGGAATCTCCGGGATCTTGGGAGGGCTGGCTGGAGGAGCGGCCAGTGAAGATGAGGCCTCCAGGGAACCAACAGGGGGGCTTGGTCCAGCTGGAGGTGATGACGGGAAGACAATTGGTGATGGAGGCGGAGGGGTGTGGGGGGTTGTAGGCCTCTCATCCAAGTCTGCTGGTGGCGCGGGCAGTGTTGGCGGTTGTGGAGTAGGAGAAGGAGGTGCTGGCACGGCCGCGGGTCTTCCAGAGAGTCTTAAGTCTGGTACCGTTTGGTTCATGCCAACAGCAGCGGCCCAAGCGCGGTTTGCCACGCGCCATTCCTCTGAAGTTTTGTATTTGCCCCGTTGCGGAGGTCTAGCCCGGCGGAGGGGTGATGCCGAGTCGCTGCTCACATACAAAGTGGTGGGTGACGGAGCTTGGGGGCGGCGGGATGGAGGTGAGCCGGGTGGTGTCCACAAGCCTTCTGAGATTGACTCGTCGTCCGAAACCATGAACGGGTCCGGACAAGCCCTCTTGTGCGGCCTGGGGCAAGAGCCTGATTTGGGGGGAGCTTGAGGGATGCTGTTGCTAAGCAAGCAGCAACAATGACCACAACGGCAAGCTACACAGGCGCGTTGACCGGGGATGATCAAACACGCGTGCCCGTTCCGAGCGCAGAACTTGCAAGGGAGCATGATGGCAATGGAGAGGAGGGGAGACGGAGAAGGTGGTGGCGGGAAGTGGTGGGGGTAGAGCGGAAGTAGCAGAGGTGGTGGTATGGCAAAGCAATGGGAAACTTCTGGGGACAGAACTCAAGTTGGGGGGGGATGTGGTGTCAATTTATAGACACGGATTGGGAACTGCGTCGCGGCTGCGCGCTCAGCATTGGGGGCGAGCGGGCTCAGCATTAGGGTATGCGGAGTGCTCAGCAGCAGCCGCTGTTTGGCTCCGCACCTGCTGGACGGGTTGGGCTTAGCATTAAATGCGGCGTGGGCGGCGATCCGCCCCGGAGATTGGATTCGGAAGGTAGCGCGCTTGACTAGGTTTGCGGGCGCGCCGGTTTGGATACGTAGGGGCGGAGAAATCTGTGGGATATGAAGGAACAGATGACTGCGCGCTTGCGCGCGCGGGTCATGCTGGATTGTCCGAACACCCACGACGGGTGCGGACAAATGGATACGGACAGGAGCGGGGGGCTCTGAGTAGGGTGCGGTGCAAGGACCGTGTCATGAGAAGGACAAACCGGATGAATGGAACGGCGTACGGAAGACGGGGGGAGTTTGGTACGGAGGAGGTGGGGAGGTGAGGCTAGGGTTTCTGTTTTGAGATTGTTTTCTGTTTTGTTGTCATACTTTTATTTGCGCGTGTAATTAGGTTAGGGTTGAGAGGGAGGACTTATCCTCACTCTCAACTCCGGGCTAGGAGGAGGGGGAAGCATGCAGGAATAGATGCAGAAGAGGGAAAAAAGACATCATCAGATTGAATCACTCATCTCACCAGGAGATTAAAGGAACTCATACCGGATACACATCCAGGTGGAAAGTTCTTAGGATTGAAGGATTGGCAATTTATCTCTCTACTTTTCTTTATCTCTTTATCTCTTATTTCTATTTCTCACTAGAGTGCGACTTTGGACATCCTCATCTCCTTTCAAACGCAGGGAACCGTTAAC
Organism: Puccinia polysora; assembly: GCA_025617555.3. Taxonomy (NCBI): domain Eukaryota; kingdom Fungi; phylum Basidiomycota; class Pucciniomycetes; order Pucciniales; family Pucciniaceae; genus Puccinia; species Puccinia polysora. Next base: position 15,713,247 of record CM062635.1, read on the forward strand.
TTCCGAACCTTGGGACAATTATAGGGGGGTAACCTCTATTCTTTCCACAACGTCAAATAAGAGAAAGAGGCTGCAACAATCACAGTCTTACCAGTCAGAACTTGACAAGATTTTAGAAGTGGATTTGGGTTTGATGAGTTACGAGAAGTTGAACAGAAGTCAAAGCAGAAAGAAGAGTAAGAGAAAAGAATAAGATGAAGAAGAAAGAAGAAAAGAAGAGTCAAGATGGGAGAAGAGTTGATTCATGAGAGTGGCCGTATTTGAGGAGTTGAGAGGAACTGGAGTGGTTGAAATCAGGTGTCCGCCCTCTCATGTTTGTCCAAGTGCCGCGCGTGAGGTTGAGAGTAGATGTGAGTTGGAGAACATTTGTGTGATATGTGGCGTGAACTGATGCTAGAAGTAGAAGGCGCGCTGAGATGACAGAGATAATGCAAGCACAAGAAGACAAGAAAAAGAAAGAAAAGAAGACAAAGAAAAATAGAAAGAGAGAGGAAAATTAGAAAGAAAAAGAATAAGAAGAGAATAGAAGGACAGTGGTGATGGGTTATTTAACACCCCCGTGACTTGTAATACTGATGTCGGAGCAGAAAATAAGAGATTTATCAATTGTAAGAGTGAGCACAGTGAACAGAGTGGAAGAGCCTTAGTGAGACCATTGGCCTTCATGTTGGTAGAAGGAATTAAATCAATAACAAGATTTACCAGTTTGAGTTCTTCCCGGAGCGCTTTGGTCTTGATATCAATGTGACGAGTCTTGGAATTGCATCCGAATTTCTTGAGATTATCATCAAGGCCTTTGTTGTCTATGAAGTGTTGACTTGTAGTGATTTTTGAATTCCAGAGTTCCGCCACAAGTCCTCTCATCCAGATTGCTTCCAGGAATGAGTCAACCAGTGGATTAAGTTTGGCTTCAGCCGTTGAGTGTGTGACATTACGTTGACGATAGCTTCTCCAGGGAAATGAGAGAGTTAAAAAGAAGCAATAGATGGCCTGATTGGGATTGCCTGGTTTTGATGTTGTTGCTCCAGGTTGCATTGCTGTAGCTTTGAACTTGAGTGTTGGTGTGGTGAACCTGCAGAGTGAGCTTGAGGTCTTTTGTTGATTTTAGATACTTCCAGCATCTTTTTACTTCTCTCCAGTGAAAAATACCTGGTTTTTTTCAAAACCTGGCAAGGCTCAAAACGGCGAAGCTGAGGTTGGGACGGGTCAGGCAAGCAATGTAATTGATAAGGAAGACAGCTGAGCGGTAGTTGATTTTCAGGGCCTTAAATTCTTCCTGTTCTTCATTGCTGGCTGGAGTCAGATTGATATTTGCAGTGAGTGGAATAGAGGCCATTTTGCAATTGGTTAAGTTTAGCTCCTCAAGTCCGTGTTTGATGTGTTTGGATTGAGAGAGTAAAATTTTATTTCCCAAGCGTTCAAACCTCATTCCTAAGATAGTGTTTGGTTTGTGGTGGCTGGAATTGGGAAATTGTTTGAGAAATTTTTCCTTGAATTTATCCCCAAGACTGACAAGGATAAGGTTGTCAACGTGAAAGAAGAGAACGGAGTTCAAAGCTGAGTGAATGTACAAGTAGGGGTTGGAAACAGATTCATGAAATCCTTGTTCTTGAATCCAAGAAGTTAGGGTGTGAAACAAATTGGAAGGCACTTGCTTCAAGCCATAGAGCGATTTGCGTAGAATAAGAAAATTGGATTTGCGATTTGAGCCTTTGGGTTTCTTGATGATGACTTTGTCGGATAAGGGAGCATGAAGAAAAGCACTCTTCACGTTGAATTGAGAGATAGGAAGTGAGTGAAACAAACCAAAGAGAAGAGCAATCCGGAGAGAGGCTGCTTTTCCAGTGGGAGAGAAGGTATCTTGGAAGTCAAGACCATAGATTTGGTCAAACCCTTGAACACATAATCTACTCTTGTAGACTAGCGGGTCTCCGTGGCAGTTGTCCTTGAGGCAATATACCCACGTTGTATTGAGAGGATTGGCAGGCTTGGGAACGTCGTAATCTTCCCATACGCCAAGAGATTCAATACCATCAAGTTCAACATTCATGGAGAGTTCCCATTTTCGACTATCTTGACATCTCTTTGCTTGTTTGTATGTTCTGGGCACGTAATAATGGTGGTACCCATAGCGCTAAGGGGGATTTAGATTTGAACAATCACAAAGAGAATACCTGGGCGCAAGCTGCTCAGCCAGTTCTTCAGAGTGATCGGATTTGGAGTTGGAAAGAGAATTGTTAAGAGGTTGAGGTGAAAGGAGGGGGGAAGAGTCAGAATTATTGGAAGAGGATTTGGAGGGAGTATTGTTGAGTGGTAGAATGGGAGGAGACAGAGTTGAGGGAACTTCAGGAAGATCGTTGTCCATCTTGATTAGCAAAGAGTCTTTGGGAAAAATTGGGTCAAACAACATCTGAGAGTGGTCGCCGATCTTAAGAAATTGAACATTTTTGGAGGAGATAATAGAGTTTTCAGGCTTTAAGATTCAATAAGACAGAAAGTTTGGGTTATAACCCACAAGGGTGCCAGGAAGACCACGGTCCTTGAACTTCTCGCCGCAATTGATTTGATTGTCAAGATAAACAAGCTTGGACCCAATAGGATGGAAGTATCAAGTAGGAAGGGATTTTTTGGTGAAGAGTTGATAAGGAGACGGGGAATTAGGAGATTTGGGAATTTGATTTAGGGAAAGACAAGCGGATTTAGCAACTTCTGCCCAGAGATTGAGGGGAAGCCTAGAGCTTTGGAGAATTGCTCTCATCAACTCCATTAACGTTTGGTTTACTCTTTCTACCCTTCCGTTGTGTTCATGATGGTATGGTTTGGTAATTAAGTGCTGAATGGAGTTGATTTTAAAGAAATCCCTGAGTTCGGACAAAGTGAATTCACCGCCTCTGTTGGTGCAAATGGTAGCAGGGAATCAATCTCGTTTTTGCTTCTCATGATTTAAGATGATTTGAAGCTGAAGGCAGGCGTCGGATTTATATTGAAGAGGGATGGCTGCAATATATCCAGAAAAATTGTCAATGACGGTAATGATGTAATTCATATTGTTTTGGGAGGAATAAGTAATTGGACCGATCAAATCCACATGAAGTCGTTTGAAAGGTCTTGAAGAGGACATTGACGTATTTTTGAAAGGACCTTTTGAGATCTTGGAAAAGACGCAATCTTTGCACTGAAATTTGGAAAGATTTTTGGAGGATAGGGATGGAAAGAGATTTTTGAGTCGAGAGAAACTCTCATGTCCAAAGGATTGGTGCAAGGTTTTAATTTGAGTCAGATCCGGATCCTTGAGTAGGAGATGACAGAATTTTGCATTAATGCCAATTTGAGAGGGAGGATTGAGAATAAATAAATTCTCACGGATGAATCCAGAAAACACCGGTTTTGATTCAGAAAAGAGATGGAATTGGTTCTTGGAAGAAGTGAGCAAGCAGTTCTTTGCAGAAATTAGTTCGCCAGGGCTGATCAGGTTGACCACAAGATCGGGAACGTAGAGAAAATTTCTGAGAGTGACTGAGGAATCCTTCCACAACAGCTTAACAACTCCTTTACCCTTGATGGGTAGTCTGGCTCCTTCCTTCCCGGTATTGATGAAGTCATTGGAGCTTAGGTGATTGAGTTGGGAAAAGAAGAGAGGGGAGTTAAACATATGACAAGAGGCGCCAGAGTTGATGATGATTTGATTTAAGGGCTTTACTTCTTTGATCCACGTGGTGAGAAGAGCCACGTAATGCGCAACTTCCTTTGCTTTGGACTGAGTTTTAAGTTGAGCTCTCCATTGTGCTTGTGATTCCTTCCACCAGTCAGGAGCAATGTGTTCGTGCAGATGCCAACACTTGCTTTTGGGGTGATCAGGTGATTGAGGGTTGTGATATCCCCTTCTGCATCTAAACTCAGCTGGGACTGGTTTCTTTGGCGGCTAAGAAGAGATCAGAGCAGTGTTGCTGAGTTTGGTTTCCTTGGATTTCACCTTGGTTTTGTTGTCTAGCTGGGTGAGATGATTCAAAACAAGGTCCATGGTGACAATTTTGTTGGAGTGCATGATTTGTTGGCGTAGGGAGTGGAGAGAAGAGGGAAATTTGAAAAGAATAAGGTAGGAGAGAATGTCATCGGGAAGATCTATACCAACATTGACCATCTTTTTAAGAGAGATTTTGGTTTCCGTGATAAAAAGATTGATTGCATCAGGCTTGAATTGTTGATAAAAGAACTTGTTGAAAACTCGGGCTTGATTGGCTGTTTGAGAGGAAGCAAAGCGTTCTTTAATCATTTTCCAGAGGAGTTGAGCCAACAATATGTTGGCTGGGTTCACCAAATTTTTTTGGGTGATGGAGTCTATGCGTGAAAGGAGGATTACTCTGGTTTCCATATCATCGACGGGGCTGAGACTTTTCAAATTTTCTTCCAGGGCTTCCTTGATGCCTTTGAGCTCAAGAAGCATAGACATCTTGTCTTTCCATATGGAGTAATTTTTGTCAGAGAGTATGGGTACGGCTTCAAGAGCGTCCTTGAGAATTATTTGCCTGAAGCCTTTGTTGCTGGATCCCTCCATTGTTTTGGTTTGGTTCATCGGACGGCTCTTCGGCTTTTAACCGTGTTGTATTGCTGATAGCAGAGTGAATGAATGCTAAACAAAGAGGGCTGTCACAAGACCAGAATTGGTTATGAGAAAGAAAAATAAATTAAAAGAAAAGAAGAACAAAAGAAGAAAATAAAATAATTGAGAAATAGTGAGAAAGACTTGAAGAAAGAAACAAACATTGAGCAACAGGCAGAAATAGCAGAGTTGCCAAGTTCTTCACGAGACGGAGTTGAGTGTGATTTCGTAGCAGATTGGAGTGACAGCAACAGAAGAATTTGAAGTGAACCAAGGCGTTAGACTTCGAATAAGAGAAAGAGGCAGCAACAATCACAGTCTTACCAGTCAGAACTTGACAAGATCGTAGAAGCGGATTTGGGTTTCATGAGTTATGAGAAGTTGAACAGAAGTCAAAGCAGAAAGAAGAGTAAGAGAAAAGAATAAGATGAAGAGGAAAGAAGAAAAGAAGAGTCAAGATGGGAGAAGAGTTGATTCATGAGAGTGTCCGTATTGGAGGATTCAAGAGGAACTGGAGTGGTTGAAATCAGGTGTCCGCCCTCTCATGTTTGTCCGAGTTCCGCGCGTGAGGTTGAGAGTAGATGTGAGTTGGAGATCATTCGTGTGATATGCAGCGTGAACTCATGCTAGAAGTAGGAGGGGCGGGGAGATGAAAAAGATAATGCAAGCACAAGAAGACAAGAAAAAGGTAGAAAAGAAGACAAAGAAAAATAGAAAGAGAGAGGAAAAGTAGAAAGAAAAAGAATAAGAAGACAATAGAAGGACAGTGGTGATGGGTTATTTAACATATTAAACATTCTTTCTTGAGATAGAGATCTTCTTGTCTTCAATTAATTGAAGTAATGTTAAAATTCCTGGTTTTTTCCATTTTTTAATATTTTAAATTTTGAATTTTTAGTTGGGTGAAAGGGCTGTGGTGAGAGAATAGTGATGAATATGTTGATTTTGAGGAAAGAAAAAATTGTTTCATATTTCCTGTTTAACCTTGTTAATATTTAACTTTTGGCACAGACATGAAGAACGTTGATAATAAATTTTAAAAACTAATATTCTTATAACAATTTACATGAAATTTTTCAAAAAAATTAAAAGAAAATTACTTCAAGATATGGATCATGAAAGATGAAATCTAGATAGATAGATAGATATTTTAAAATATGAAAATATATAACGAAAATTCAAAGAGGAAACAAAGGAATAAAACATTCAAAAATAAATTCAAAAATATTCAAATAGACTATAATAAGGGCATTAATTTTCTCATTGGCGCAATCCAATAAATCACAGTGTTTCTACATCTGCATGTCTTTGCAACTAAATGGAAAAATAATGTATTTCAAGGTTGTATCAAAAATCCATTCTTTTAAATAATGACTCCACTCTCCGGGGGCTGTTTTTCATGAACCCATAAAAAATGTTTTATAATTTGGGACATTACAACCCCTTCAAAAATGTAATAAAAAAATTAAAAAAAAAAACAATTTCTCAATGGAGTTTTGGATCTTTCTTTTTGCCTGTTAATTATTATTTTTATTAATCTAAGCTCTCAGACTGTTTGATAATTAATCAAAGAGATTAATAATAGTTTTTTCTGATTTTTTGGATTTATTCTGTTACCTTGAAAAATTCATTCAAAAAATCATAAAAATCAAATAAACCCAAAATCTCATGGGACTTTTACATCCTTTTATTTGCCTTTTGAATTTATTTTCTTTGGTTATTCAAGTTATTACAAATTCAAAGAGCAAAAAAAAATCTTTCTAATACATTTGAGATTTTTTTGATGTATTCTTTTACCTATAAAAATTCATTCAAAAAATCAAACAGAAAAAAAAAGAAAGAAAAACAAATTTCTCATTGCACTTTTGGATCCATTTTATTGCCTTTTCAATTAATTATTTTTGATTATTCAAGCACTTGTGAATTGGAAAAAACAGAAAAGAGGTTTCAATTTTTTCAGATTTTTTGGATTTATCCTGGGCCTCCGAAAATTGAATCCAACAGAAAACACTCCAAATCAACACATCCATTGCAATATTTTTTTTTCTTTTTTTACATCTGGAATCAAACTTTGGACCAATGTTTTTTGAATAAACTTTAGGATGGAATCCGAATATGAAAACTGAAATTATTCTGACTGCTTTTCACATTTTTTGCCCCTCAATCAATATAATGGAATGAAAAAAATTCAAAATACAAGGAATGGTCTGTTTTTATTGGTAATTTTTTGATTTTTTTTGCTGAAAAAAATAATTATTATCCAAGATATTTGAAGCCCCAGATTAAAAGGGATTCATTGAAGCTTTGCCAAAATTGTTTTTTAGTACTTTTTGAGGCACTATTTGTGTCTTAAAATCAAAACCAAAAAAGCCTCACAATAAACACTCTTTTGGTTTCTGACCCCCTTCTTTGAGCCCTTTGGATTTCATGAATTTGATATGACTCAAAATTTTTTCCTGGGACCCAAACATCTTGGAGCTCTCCAATCATCTTATAAACCACCACCTTGACTGCTTCCACCCACCCATGACCACACCACCCCACTACCATACCACACAACCCCAAACCAAGCCAAACTACACCACACTACACCACACTGAACCACACCACACCACTCAACTCCACTCCACACCACTCAACTCCACTCCACTTGATGCCATGCACCCATCTACACCTCACCACAAGACTTGAATACATACCAAACCAAACCACTCCTCTCCACTCCTCTCCACTCATGACCACACCACACCACTTATCACCACACCGCACCCAAACCACTCGTCACCACACCCCACTCCAACCACTCATAATACATCACCACTCCTCAATAAAAAACTCAACACTTCAAACCTAAAACATCAATCCTCCTTAATTTGAATCTTTAATCAAAATGCCAGGCCAATGTTAAATTCACAACCTTGCAAGCCCCATTCAATACCCAAAACGGGTTGCGTGGCGTGATTCGCGACCCATCCTGGGCCGCGAACCGCGCCACACAAGCCATTTTGGGTAGTTAACGGCGAAAAAATACTTTAATTATTGATTTCATTTTATTTATATATATATACATATTTTTATTTTTATTTTTAATTTAATTTAATTAATTAATCAGTTTTTGATGTATTTATTTATTTCTTTATTCATTTAATTTTATATCAATTAATTAATTTATATTTTTTTATATTTACATTTTTAATTTAATTAATTGATTTGATTTTTTATTTATTTATTCATTTCATTATATATATATATATATATATTTTATATTCATATATTTGATTTAATGGATTAATTTTGTTTTTATTTATTTTTATATTTTTTAATTTTTTATTGAAATAATTTTTTTTTAATTTTTTATTAAAATAAAAAAAGAAATAAGATAAAAAAAACTAAAAATTCTTGCTCCCCATTTGCAACCCCAGGGTTGCGAATTTGACATTGGCAAAATGTCAATCATTTATCTGATCAAAAGCAGTCTTTTAAAATCATCAACTTTTCACATCAAATCATCATCTAATCAATAAAACTCAATAGATACTTACAAAGAACTCTTTTCACTCTTATATCAATTCTATGAACACCTTTTCCCCCTCAATTTTTCCTCAATCTCTTCTGAAGAATACACTCCTATATTCAATCCCTTTCTTGAAAATAAAGTATATTTTCACAATGGCTCAAAAAAACATCCACCTAATTTTCAGAAATTCTTCAACAGGCCCATCCTCCATTACCTCCTCCAATTGAACTAGAAATTAAACTACTCACAATAATTCTTCATACAATCAAACTCCTGATCCCACCCCTCTTGCATCTTCTCCTGATCTATCATATAATCAAAAGGAGGAGCTGGTTGAGGCTATCCAATCATGGGCAAATTCCCATGGATATGCGCTATCCACCGGAGTACCCAATGGCAAGAAATATACCTACACTTATTAATGTGATAATTCTGGGTAATATAAAGCCAGAAAATATACCACAAATTTAAAAAAAAATCCAGAAAGACCAAGTGTTATTTCAGATTATCAATCAATTATTCAAAAACATTTGGTGTCTGGCTGTTAAATGTTATATTTCCAGACCATAACAATCCACCTTCCAATGATGCTTCCACTCATCCAGTCCACAGAAGATTACAAGCGAAGAAACAGGAAATGGTTGAAAATTCAACCAAAGCTGTAATTCCCCCCTCAAAAAATCTAAGTTCTCTTATAAAAAAATCCTCATCTCCTGTCCATACCAATCTTGATACTATTTACAATAAGAGATCCTAGATTCAAAAAAAGCCCTTGATAGTAAAACTCCCATGATAGCACTCATGAGGGTGTATCAAAGTTAAAACTATCAAAAAAATTAAATGGCTTATTTCAGGATTTCTATTTTATTTTTTGAAAATTTCATTTTTGAGATAAACCTATTGGTTCATTTTTTTTGATAAAAAAATATTCTCTTGAAAAAATGGAATTTTTCCTGGAATAAACAATTTAAATTTTTCAAGATTTTAACTTTAATATGCCCTTTGGTTTAAATCTGGAAATCTCCTTTTTTCTAAAAAATTGTTAATATGAATGGTCAAATAACTTCTTTATTCATTTCAAATCCCAATCACATGAAAATTCTTAAACCTTTCCCTAATTTTTCGATCATGGACTGTACATACAAAACAAATAAGTTTGGAATGCCGATTCTTCATATTGTTGGGGTAAAGAATAGTTCAAGAACTTTATCATTCAACTTCTGTTTTTATCTCAAGAGAAAAGAGGGAACTTTGAATGGGCCCTTTCTCAACTTCTGGGTATTCTAGAAGGTCAAGAACCCAGTTTTACTGTAACAGACAAATAAAAAGCACTAATTAGTTCCAATGAAAAACTTTCCCTTCCTGTCATCATTTTCTTTGTCTCTGAAAAAATTTCAAAAATATTGAAACCCAATGCAGGAAGCACATCAAATCTGAAGATGAATGGAAGCTTTTCCAGGAATAATTTAATCAGTTGGTCCATTCCAACTCTGAATCAATCTCTCAATACAACTTCTTCAAACTTAATCTGGTCTCAAATCCTCCAACTTATGGATACCTTCTTGAGAACCATGATCCTCAAAAGAAAAGTTTCCCCCTAATTTGACAAAAAAATACTTTGAATTTGGCAATAAAAGCACCTCAAGAATAGAAGGACAAAAATCCTACATTGAACCCTTTATCAATTCACTTATTGGCCTTTGGTAAAGTAGTTCAAAACAATCTCAATTCCATCACCATGGAAACCCATAAGAGATCTATTGAAGCCTCTGAGAAAACAATCAAGCATCTCATTGGTTTACCTCACTTTTTCAATCATCTGTCTGAAAAAAGAAGTCACTTTGACCTGAAAAACATTGATTAATTTCATCAAGTTCCTGAATCTTCAACCACTTGCACCAACTGTTATTACTTTTCTAACATGGGTAAACCATTTTTTCAAAAAGTAAATTAGCTATCAGAAAGTTTCACCTCTTCCAAATTTAAGATTTTGATCCTCAATGGCATGTCAAAGCCCCCTTCTCAGTAATTCTTTTTAAATTTTTTTTAGATTCAAGCTCAAATCAATAATTCCAAATTAATTTTGAGTTTGCTTTCTCCAGTTCACTCAGGACCCTGATTCCACTGAAGAATCACAATAACTGGATTCTCCTTCCAAAATCAGTAGTGAATAACTATACCTCACTGAAATTCCGCAATTTTCCTCCTGGAGAACATTAATATTATCTGGGTGAAACCAAGAAGCTATAAAGCAGAAAATATCAACTTTTTTTCATTCAAGAGCTCAATCCCACTCCAAGATTTAAAGTAAGAGGAATTCCCAAAGGATCAGCCAAAAATTTCAAGAGATCTCTCAATCCTCAAGCAAAAGAGATCCATCTGGTTTTGAATATTTAGAAGAATCAAAGAGTAGAAGAAGGAAAAAGAAGGAATTCACAGAAAATTGAAAGGTCTGTCACGATTTTTGGGAAAAAATATAAAATTTCATAATTAATATTTTTCTTGGAAATTTTCAGGTTTCAAGAAAGTGGAAGGCAATAAAAAAAAGGGGGAAGGGAAAAAAGAAGGAGGTATCAGAAGAAGAGGTAATTTTCTATATTTAATCATTTTTTCTGCAGTGAAATTATTTTTTTAATGAGTCCTTGTAATTTTATTAATGTAGGATTATTTTCTGACTGAAGAGGAATATTCAGATGATGAAGAGGTGAAAGAATGGTATCAAGGGGGAAATTCATAAGATAAATTGATGCCAGCTTTGGATTAAGGTGAGTATTTATAGAATGAAATGCTTCAAGGTTTAAGATTTTTATTTTTCATTTGCTTTTATGTAGGTTTATTTTTTGGATATTAATGCTCATTAATTTCTTTATTGAAAATTTTATCAGAGGTCTGGAACCATTTTTAATAAGCAGGTTACTTCTCCTGGATTCAATCCTGGGACAAGAATCATGAGAAAAAGGTACCCAATGAAGACAGTGATTATCCTTACCATCCTCCCAGAAGGAAGTTATTAGCACAAACAGAAGAAAAAATGAGTGAGAAAGTGAGTGCATTTGATTTCTCATTTTCTCATTTTTATGATTTTTTGTGGGTTTTTACTATAGCTTTCCTGTAAATTTTGTTATTCTTATTCTGGAATCTTTTATTAAGTCTCAATTGAAGAATTGAGTGTTATCTTTAGACCATACTTTATTTCATAAAGAATTATGATTTTGCTTTTAGTTCCAATAAAAAGAATTCATATCCCCCAAAACAGAAGTATCACATATATCACATGTTCAAGATGTCATAGGGGATGGATAATATGATGTTAGGGCAGAAGCAATTTGTTTTGGGTGCTTAAGATAATGGATTTAAATAAGGGAAAAAATGCTGAAATAGCTGTATTTGAAACAGATTTTCAAGGACCCAAGATTGCTGGATGAAATCTTGGGTGAAAAATACCAAGAATCAAGAAGGCAGTTGAACCACCTTTCTGGAATAGCTCCCATAAATATTTGGATGAAATTTATATACCATGGTTTCCTTCTGGCTAAAACATACAAGTGTCCAGTGGTTCTATTTTCTTCTTCAATGGCTTGCACTTATCTCCCTCTAAATTCACCATCCACTCAAAATTACAAATCTTCTCCTAGTTTGTTCATTCTTTTAGAATATTTCAAGCATATAGTCTCCTTCAAGTTCAAGTCAGATCATTGGCCAGCTCCCAGAAAAGATCCACTTGGAAAAATCATTGTGACCAAGGATTCCAAATCATCAAAATCCATAATTTGGAAAAATTGATAGTTGTTAATGAGTTTTTCTTCCCTCCAAGAAAATAAAGCAGAACCATCAAAACAATCATAGTTGGATAAAATTTAGGGTCATGACAAATTCACAACCCAGAAGACCCGCATGCAACTCAGAATGGGCCTTGTGGCGCGGTTCAGGACCCATCTGAGTTGTGAACAGCCTTTCACAACTCTGTGGGTTGGGAACCGCGCCACAAAAATCCTTTCAAGTCGTGGCATTCTATTCACAACTCCAGGTAATCAAGGAACAAAATTTAAAAATGAAAAAATGAAAAATGGAAAAATGGAAAAATGGAAGAATAAAAAAAAAATAAAACAAAATAAAGGCATTATCTTTCTCATTCATGCAACCATTGATTTCACACATTTTGGGGTCCACACGCGGTTGTGCCCCTTTGGTATTTCACGCAAAAATACTTTATTTCACGCAACTTTCAAGAGTCATTTTTTTAAATGAAGACTGCACAGCCCCTTTCAGGGGAATATAAACCTCGAACCAAAATCTTTGGTAATTTTGGAGCTATTAGAACCCCTTCAAAAATGCAATCAAAAAATGAACAAAATCTCTAAAAAAAAATTTTGCGTGGGTTTTTGGATCATTATTTTGGCTATTTTCATTGTTTTTTTGTTTGTTTATTTCAGCTTCCATAAATAGTTAAAAAAATTCATAGATTCTCTTAATATTTTGCCTATATTTTTTGGATGTATCCTTCTACCTTAAAAAATTCCTTCAAAAAAACAAAAAAAATCAACAAAAATCAAATTTCTCCTTGGACATTTGAATCCTTTTATTTTCCTTTTTATTTCATTTTTTTGGGAAATTCAAGCTTGCAAAAATTTTTATCAAAATTGAAAGAGTATTAAAATATTTTTCCCAGATTTTTTGGATGTATTATCTTACCTTAACAAATTCCTTCAAAAAAGCCAAAAAATCAAAAAATTCAATTTTCTCATTTGACTTTTCAATGCTTATGTTTGCCATTTTGATTTTTTTTTGGTGTTTCAAGCTTTGAGAATTTTAATAGAACTATAAAGAGCTTTTCAATTTTTTTTCAGGATTTTTGGATGTCATTTTTGACCTTCAAAAATTCAATCAAAAAACCAAAAAATTTGAAAAATTCACTCTTCTTTGAGCCCTTCACATGCATATATTCAATATGACTGGAAATTTTTTCCTGGGACCACAACCCATTATGGAGTGCCCCAATTATCTTATAAACCACCCCCTTGACCTGTCCCACCCTCCCACCACCACCCCACCACACCATCCCACTACCATACCATACCACACCTCACCACACCTCACCATGCCATACCGTACCACACCATACCACACCACACCACCCAACTCCATACCACATAAAGCCACACCACACCACACCACACCACACCACACCACATAAAGCCACACCACACCACACCACACCCCACCACACCACACCACACCACACCACACTACACCACACCACACCACACCACACCACACCACACCACACCACACCACACCACACCACACCACACCACACCACACCACACCACACCACACCACACCACACCACACCACACCACACCACACCACACCACACCACACCACACCACACCACACCACACCACACCACACCACACCACACCACACCACACCACACCACACCACACCACACCACACCACACCACACCACACCACACCACACCTTACCACACCACACCAAACCACACCACACCACACCACACCACACCACACCACACCACACCACACCACACCACACCACACCACACCACACCACACCACACCACACCACACCACACCACACCACACCCCACCACACCACACCAAACCACACCACACCAAACCACACCACACCATACCATACCACACCATACCACGCCACACCACACCACCAAACACTCATCAAAAAAACTTAACACTCCAGATCCTTCCAAACAAGAAAATCTCTTTTTCCAATGGCTCAAGAAAACATACACCCACTTTTCAGAACTGTTTCAACTGTTTCACCAGTCCCATCCTCCATTATCTCATCTAATCAAACTAGTGATTAAAATCCTCTTTCTCCTTATTGATCTACTCAAACTCTTGATTACACTCCTCTGGCCCCTCCTCCTGAGCTATCATATAATCAAAAGGAGGAGCTGGTTGAGGCTATCCAATCATGGGCAAAGTCCCTTGGATATGACATATCTAACAGAGTATCAAATTGCAAGAATCAGGCCTACACTTACCAATGTTATAAATCTGGGGAATAAAAACAAAACAAAGATACCTCCAATGTAAAAAAATCAAGAAAGAACAATTTTCCTTTCAGGATATCAGGGAAAATTTCAAAAAGATTGGTTGTTTGGGTGGTGAGAATTGTATGTCCAGAGCACAACCATCTTCTTCCATTTATCCTTCCACTCATCACATCAACCAAAGGACCCAAGGGGAGAAAAAGGAGGTGGTTGAAAATTTATCCAAAGCAGGAGTTCTCCCTTTAAAAATTGTCAACTTTCTTATACAAAAATCATCATCACATATCCATAAAAATCTCCCTAAAATTTACAACAAAAGAGCCCAAATAAAAAAAAATTGCACTTGATGGCAAAAAACCTGTAGAAGCACTCGTACTAGAACCTAGGAATTCTTATTTTTAATAAAAAATAAACAATGTGGATGTTCAAATCACTTCATTATTCATTTCAAACCCTGATTCCATGAAACTTTTAAACCTTTTCCCTACTGTCATAATGATGGACTGTAAATATAAAACCAAAAAATTTGGAATGCCCCTTCTTCATATTCTTGGGATAAAAAAATCCTGCTAGAAGCCTCTCAGTTGAATTCTGTTTCTTATCTGAATAGAAAAAAAAAATATGATTGGGTCCTGACTCAACTTTGAGAAATATTTGAAGATAAAGAACCTAGATTGATTGTGACAGACAAGGAAAAAGCACTTATTAGATCAATTGAATCAGTTTTACCTTTATCTCATCATCTTCTCTGTGTCTGGCTTATTCTCAAGAATATTCCAACTAATTTCAGGAAGCACTTCAAATCTGAAGATGAATGGAAGCTATTGCAGAAACAATGGCATCATTTGGTCTATTCAAAATCTGAATCAATCTATTGCACAAAATTCACAAAGCTTTCTCTGGTCTGGAATCCTCCCACTTCTGACTAACTTCTTGAAAACTGGGTTCTTCTAAAAAGAAAATTTTTCTTCTATTTGGCCAAAAATTCTTTCAATTTGGAAACA
Source organism: Puccinia polysora (assembly GCA_025617555.3). Lineage (NCBI taxonomy): Eukaryota > Fungi > Basidiomycota > Pucciniomycetes > Pucciniales > Pucciniaceae > Puccinia > Puccinia polysora. The sequence continues at coordinate 15,728,406 of CM062635.1, forward strand.
CAAGTACATCAAGAATAGAAGGTTCTCACTTCTACATTAAAAGATTTATCAATTCTTCCATTGGCTCTTTCTATAATGTAATTCAAAAAATTTACAGTTCCATCACCATCCAAACCCATGAGTGAGCCATTGAAGCCTCTCCGAAAGAATTCAATCATCTCATTGGTTTGCCTCACTGTGCTGATCATCTTTCTGGAAAGATCAGCCACTTTGCCCTCAAAATAATTCATTCATCTCATCAATTTCCTGATTTTTCCACCAATTCCAAAAACTCTGATTAATCTTCTTACATGGGTATACTGTGTGTTCAAATAGTCAAATTGGCCATCAGAAAGGGTGTACTGTTCCAAATTGATGATTTTCATCACCAATGGCATGGCAAAGCTCCCATCTCAGTAAGTTTTTCTCTTTTCTTGTTTTGGGATTCAAGCTTAAATGAATAATTTCCTGATTGATTTTGATTTTCCTTTCTCCCATTAACTGTGAACCCTGGATCAACTGAAAATTCAGCAATACTTGAAGTTCCAACCAAAGAAATTAATGAAAACCTATATTTCACTAAACTGTTTGAAGCATTCAGGAAGTTTCCACCTGGAGAACAGCTATATTATCTGTGTGAAAGCATGAAGCTGTACAGTGGAAGATATCAACTTACCCTGATTGAAGAGCCAAATTTCACTCAAAGATCCAGAGTTAGAGGAAGACCCAAAGGAGAAGCCAATAAGCTCAAGAATATCTCTCATTCCTCAAGCAAAAGAGATCCATCTGGTTTTGAATATTTAGAAGAAACCAAGGGGAGAGAAAGTCCAAAGAAGAAATTCATAGCAAATTTGAAGGTCAGTAACCAATTTTTTGAAAAAAAAAATATATCAACATTCATAATTAATTCTTTCCTTATGTGTTCAGGTTTCAAGAAGGTGAAAGGCCATCCAAGGGAAGCGGAAGGGAAAAAAGAAGGAGGGATCAGAGGGAGAGTTAATTTTATAACTAAACTTATTTTTTCTGCAATGGGTTTTCTTTTTTGATGAGTCCTTCTCATTTCTTTAACATAGAGTGAATTTCTGACTGAAGAGAAATATTCAGAAAATGAAGAGGTGCAACATTTGGATGAAGGGGAAGGTTCAGCAGATGAAGAGCTGGCAGATTTTTATTTAATTAAGGTGGTGAGCTTTGATTGTCTTTCATTTTTGGGTAATTTGTTGGATATTATTATTCATGAATTTTTTCATTAAAACCTTTATCAGAGGTCTAGAACCATTTTGAATAAGCAATTTGCTTCTCCTGAATACAATCCTGGGACAAGAATCAAGATACTGAAGGCATCAAATGAAGATGGCAATTCTCCTTAAAATCCTCCTGGGGGGAAGGTATTAGCAGCCCCAACAATTGGTGAGAAAGGGAGTAAATTTTGTATTTTCTCATTTTTTATTTCTTTCTGATTTCTTTTGTGTTTTTACTATGGGTTTCCTGCACATTATATTACTCTTATTCTTGAATATTTGACCAAGTATCAATTGAAGAAGTGAGTATTATCCTTAGCCCATGTTTTCTGATATAAAAAAAATCTGATTTTTGGTTTTAGTTCCAATACAAAGATTCCATTTCCCCAAAAACAACCATTCCATACATCTCCCATGTTCAGGATTTCATAGGGGATGGTAACTGTGTCTTTAGAGAAGCATGCATTTTCTTGGGGAGGATCTCAGAAGACTGTATTGAATCCAGGAAATAAATGGTGAAAGAGCTTGATTCAAACCCAATCTTCAAGGACACAAGATTACTGCGTGATACCTGGGGTGAAACATTCCAAAAAGCAAGAGTGCAACTGAACCACCTTTATAGCACAGCTCCCATGAATATGTGGATGAAATTTCCATGCCATGGTTGCCTTCTGGCTGAAACATATAGGTGTCCAGTGGTTCTGTGTAATTCTTTAATGCCTTTCACTTATCTTCCTCTGAATTCCCCTCCCGCTCCAAATTCAGAAACTTCTCCCATTTTCTTCATTCTTTTAGGAAAATCCAAACATCTATTTTCATTCAAGTTCAATGCTGATTATTGGCCAGCTCCCAGGTTAGATACACTTTGGAGAAGCTTTGTGACAAACAATCCCAAATCTTGGAAAACAATTTTTCAGAGAAATTTGGATCTTGGAAATGAGTTTTTTTCCATCCACAAAAATTAAGTAAAAAAATAAAATCAATGATAGTTGAATAGATATTAATATTTTTATCCATATGTGTCCTTTATTTTTACTTTTTTGAATGAAGCTTTTAAGGTGTATGCAAGAATGCAGATAATCTTCAAAAATTATTAATTAAATGTTTTTTTTGTTTTTTTAACATTCACCATTCTGATAGCTTGAATCACCCAAAAAAAATTATATAGGCCAACAAAAGGATTCAAAAATCAATTGAGAAAAGGGAATGTTGAGAATTTTTTGGTTTTTTGATGGAATTTATAAAGTTCAAAAATGACATCCAAAAATACTCAAAAAGAATTTAAAAAATCTTGAATAGTTGTTTTGAAATACTCAAATCTTGAAACACAAAAAAAATAAGTCAAAATAAACATGAGGATCCAACAGTCAAATGACAACATTGAATCTTTTAAATTTTTTGCTTTTTTGAAGGAATTTTTTAAGGTAAAATAGAACATCTAAAAAGTCTGAAAAAAAATATTTTAATGCTCTTTGGATGTTTTTAAACTTTTTGATAGCTTGAATCGCCCAAAAAAATGAAATAAAAAGGAAAAAAAAATATTCAAATTTCCAAGGAGAAATTTGATTTTTTTGAATTTTTGGTGTTTTTTGGAGGAATTTTTTAAGGTGAAAGGATACATTCACAAAAGATGGAAGAATATTTGGAGAATTTTGAATTTGTCTAAATATTAATTGCAGCTGAAATAACCAAAAAAAAAAACAATAAAAATAGCCACAATGATGATCCAAAAACCCATGCCAGAATTAGTTTTTATGGATTTTTTTCATTTTTTGATTGCATTTTTGCAGGGGTTCTAATGGCTCCTAAATTGACAAATATTTTGGTCAGGGATTTAAAAACCCCTGTTTCGGGGCTAAGCATTCAGAATTCAAAAAAAATGAATTCTTGAGATTTGTGTGAAATATAGTATTTTTGCATGAAATACCAAAGGGGCGTGACCGCGCGGCAACATCAAAATGCTTGAAATAAAGGGTTGGATGCATGAGAAAAATAACGCCCTACAATAAAAGGGATAAAGTAAAATAAAATTAAATTCAATTAAATTAAATAAAACAAAATGAAATAAAATAAAATAAAATAAAACTTAATGAAATAAAATGAAATAAAATATTAAAATAGAAAAAATCAGAAAAAATCAGAAAAATCAGAAAAAATCAGAAAAAATCAGAAAAAATTGGAAAAAATTCAAAGAAATTTAAAAGGAAAAAACTCAAAATTATCCTTTTTCCTGAAAAATCCTCAGAAAATGGATATATGAAGAATTTTTCTTTTCTTCTTTTTTTCTTTTTTTCCTTTTTTCCTTTTTCCTTTTTTCCTTTTTTCCTTTTTTTCATTTTTTCATTTTTTCATTTTTTTTTTTTTTTTTTTTTTTGTTTTTTTTTGTTTTTTTTTTGTTTTTTGTTTTTTTTGTTTTTTGTTTTGTTTTTGTTTTGTTTTGTTTTGTTTTTTTTTTTTTTGTTTTTTGTTTTGTTTTTGTTTTGTTTTTTTGTTTTTTTTTTTGTTTTTTTGTTTTTTTTTTGTTTTTTTGTTTTGTTTTTTTGTTTTTTTTTGTTTTTTTTTTTTTTTTGTTTTTTTTTTTTTTTTTTTTTTTTTTTTTTGTTTTTTTTTTTTTTTGTTTTTTTATTTTTTATTTTTTTATTTTTTTGTTTTTTTGTTTTTTTGTTTTTTTGTTTTTTTTTTGTTTTTTTATTTTTTTATTTTTTTATTTTTTTATTTTTTTATTTTTTTATTTTTTTATTTTTTTATTTTTTTATTTTTTTATTTTTTTATTTTTTTATTTTTTTATTTTTTTATTTTTTTATTTTTTATTTTTTTATTTTTTTATTTTTTTATTTTTTTATTTTTTTATTTTTTTATTTTATTATTTTTTTATTTTTTTATTTTTTTATTTTTTTATTTTTTTATTTTTTTATTTTTTTCTTTATTTTCTTTATTTTCTTTATTTTCTTTTTTTCTTTTTTTCTTTTTTTCTTTTTTTCTTTTTTTCTTTTTTTCTTTTTTTCTTTTTTTCTTTTTTTCTTTTTTTCTTTTTTTCTTTTTTTCTTTTTTTCTTTTTTTCTTTTTTTCTTTTTTTCTTTTTTTCTTTTTTTCTTTTTTTCTTTTTTTCTTTTTTTCTTTTTTTCTTTTTTTCTTTTTTTCTTTTTTTCTTTTTTTCTTTTTTTTCTTTTTTTCTTTTTTTCTTTTTTTCTTTTTTTCTTTTTTTCTTTTTTTCTTTTTTTCTTTTTTTCTTTTTTTCTTTTTTTTCTTTTTTTCTTTTTTTCTTTTTTTCTTTTTTTCTTTTTTTGTTTTTTGTTTTTTTTTTTATTTTTTTTATTTTTTTTATTTTTTTGTTTTTTTAATTATTTCTTTTTTTTATTTTTTTATTTTTTTATTTTTTTATTTTTTTATTTTTTTATTTTTTTATTTTTTTATTTTTTTATTTTTTTATTTTTTTATTTTTTTATTTTTTTATTTTTTTATTTGTTTATTTTTTTATTTGTTTATTTTTTTATTTTTTTATTTTTTTATTTTTTTATTTTTTTATTTTTTTATTTTTTTATTTTTTTATTTTTTTATTTTTTCATTTTTTTTATTTCTTTCTGTGGTAACTTGGGTTGCACAAGTTGAGAATGGTTTTTTTTGGAAAAGTTTGAGGCAAGAACCTCCATGGAAAACTTATATGGGCTTTAAAATTTTTTCAAGCCCATTCCCAACCCAGAGTATTGAATTTAACATCAATTTTTGTATCCATATTTGTTCTTTATTTCTCAATTTTTGGAATGAATCTTTAAGTTAAAAAAATGAATCTAATAAATCTGTAAAAGCAATTAGCAAGATCCTCAATAGAGCCATAAAATTTATGAGAGCTTGAATCACTAAAACAAACCAATTCAAAAGGCCAAGAAAAAGATCCAAAAGTGAAATGAGAAATTTGAATTATTTGAGTTTGTTGATTTGTTGAATAAATTTCTAAGGTGACAGAATACAACAAAAAAATCAGAAAAAAATTTTGGAAAGCTATTTGATGATTGCTTTTGCTTTCTGGAGTTTTAACTAACAAAAAAAATTCATTAAAAAGGAAAATAAAAGGATGTGAAATTCCAATGAGAAATTTGATTTTCTTGATTTGTTTGATTTTCTTCATGAATTCTTTAAGGTAAAAGGATACATAAAAAAAGTTAAATATTAAATTTTCGACCCTACAGAACCCTTTCCCACCTCAAAATGGGTTACCTGGCACTGTTCCCAACCCATTGTAGGCCAAAAAGCCATTCCAAACCAATATTGGTTTCAAAGGGCGCCACGTGACTCATTTTGAGGTGTGAAAGAGTCGCGTAGGGTTTCAACTTTTTATTTTATTTTGATTTGTTTAATTTGTTAATTTATGTTTTTGGTTTCCAATATATTTTAGTTCTTTCATTTTTTTATTTACTTACTTACTTACTTACTTATTTTTTATTCATCAATTCATTCATTCATTTTTTTCTTCTTTATTTCTTTATTTAGGGCATCATTTTTTTCATGGGTGCTACCCTTAAACTCACAGGGATACTATGTTCCCGCAAAGTCCAGTATACACTGACAAATCCTTGTTTACAAGGGAGTTTCAAAAAATTTGTTTTTTGAAATTATAACACAGCAGGCCTGTAGATGGGTGTCTTGAACCCTTATGGCGAGCCTTTTGTAATTTTGGGACCAGTCAAACCCCTTGAAAAATCCAGTCAAAAAGTTGAAAAAATCCAAAAAAAAGACTCATTTTTGAAGCTATTCCTTTGGCTTTTTGCTTAATTTTTTTGGCACTTTAAACTGTCAAAACCCTTATCAATGAGATGAAGAGTTTTAATTTTTTTTTTGAGATTTTTTGGATCTATCCTTGGCCTCCAAAAATTGTATCCAATGTAAAAACACTTCAAAAGAACATATCCTTTTCAAGATTTTTTTTTCACTTTTTGAAATGATGTTTCTCTCAATTTTTTTTTTAGAAAAACTTAATATTAACATCCAAAAATTGAACAAAAAATTTGGCTGAGCTTTGATTACAGGATTTACCCTACAAATTATTCAGAATAATTAAAGAAATTGAAAATAAAATGTGTGGTCCATATTTTTTGGTTCTAATTTTTTTTCTGTTTTAATAAATAAAAACAAACAATGTTATTAAAAATATTATAGCAATAATTTTGGATGATTTTATTCCACTACTATGGGTTTTATTTTTCTGCTGGATTTTGTCCTTGCAAACAAAACATCATCAACAGGCTCCAAATTCTTCTGAATAATGGTCATCTAAGCTTTGGAATCCTTGGTCACAAAGCTTTTCCACAGTGGATCCAATTTGGGGGCTGGCCAATGATCAGACTTGAACTTGAATAAGACCATATGTTTGAAATCTTCTAAAAGAATGAAGAAAATGGGGGACTATTTGGGATTTGGTGTGGGAGGGGAATTCAGAGGAAGATAAGTGCAAGGCATTAAAGAACAACACAGAACCACTGGAAATTTATAAGTTTTAGCAAGAAGAAATCCATGGCATGGGAACTTCATCCACATGTTTATTGGAGCTGGTCCAGAGAGGTGGTTGAGTTGCCTCCTTGACTCTTGTAATTTTTCACCCCAGATTTCATGCATTAATTTTGAATCTTGGAAGATTGGGTTGGTGTCCATCTCTTTGATCATTTCTTTCCTGATTTCAATCCAGTCTTCATATTTCCGTCCCAAACCAACAGCTGCTGCTTGGAAACCACAGTTACCATCTCCCAGAACGTCTTGCCGGTGTGTTATATGGGAAATAGCTGTTGCTTGGGAAATGAAGTCTTTGTATTTCAACTAAAAGAATAATTCCAAAAACAATCAGAAAAAATGAGAAAATAAGGTATTCTCAAATTCAATGACTTGCTCACTTATTGTTGTTGTTGTTAGGGAAAAAATATGCTTTCCAGGTGAATGGTAAGGGGATTCACAGTCTTGAATTTTGTTCTTTTGTCTCTTGATTCTAGTCCCAGTATTGTAATCATGTGAAGGAGCCTCTTAGTGAAAACAGTTCCAGACATCTAAAAAAAGATCAAATGGAAAAATTAATAAAAATTCACTAAATACAAGAAGCAAATGTAATCTCACTGTCTTAATAACATCCAAATATGCAAGCTCCTCATCTTCTGAAGTATCCTCTTTTGTCACAAAATAACCCTATTTTGAAAAAAAGAAATATTCAGTTGATATTAAAATGATTATGTATAAATATATATTTACCTCTTCATCTGATTCCTACTTCTTCTTTCCCTGATTACCTTAAAAAAAAAGAGTTATATTTTTTTCTTTCTCAAAGAGTGATCAATTACTGAACACTGAATTTGCTGAAAATTTACTCCTTGGCCTTCCTCTCCTCTTTGGTGCTTCTAAATATTCAAAGCCAGATGGATCCCTTTTAGTTCAGGATTGAGAGATCTTCTTGAGCTTATTTGCTGCTCATTTGGGTCTTCCTCTTATTTTGGATTTTTGAGTAGAATTGGGCTCTTGAATCACTTTAATCACAACAAGTTGATACTTTCCAGTGCAAAGCTTCTGTGTTTGACCCAGATAATAATGTTGTTCTCCAGGTGGTAATTTTTCTAATTCTTCAAACTATTCAGGAAGATATCTATTTTCATTGGTTGATCTTGAGTGATTTTCAAGGCTGTGTGATTTTTCCTTTGAGTCTGGTCTGGTTGTTAACTTCAGAATGAAAGTTAGACATTAATGAGAATATTATTCATTTCAACTTTTATCAAGAAAAAAAACTTACTGAAAAGGGGTGTTTGACAAGCCGTTGAGGATGGAAATCCTCGATTTGGAAAATTGAAAGCTTGAAGATAGCTGATTTTACTTTGTGAACACCTGGTATACCCATATAAAAATAGAAATCACAGTTGATGCAAGTGGTTGAAGAATCAGAGACTTGATTGAATGGGTGAATTGTCTTGAGGGCATAATGGCTGATCATTCTAAAAAGATGCTCCACACAATGAGGAAAACCAAAAAGCTTCTTGAAACCTTGCTGGGAGGCTTCAATAGCTCTTTCATGAATTTGGATGGTGATAGAATTATATATATTATCAACAACATTGGAAAAGGAGCCAGTAGAGGAAGTGATGAGGTGTTTGATGTAAGAATGAAGGCCTTCTATTCTTGATGTACTTGTATTTCCAAAATGAGAGTATTTTTTGGCCAAGTAAGAAAAATTTTATTTTTGAGTGGGACCCAGTTTTCAAGGAGGGAGTCTAATGTGGGAGCATTGCAGAATATACAAATTTTGGTGAAATTTTCCTTATAAATAGCTTCAGATTTGGAGTTTACCAATTTTTGCCAGTTTTTCTGAAAGATATTCCCTGAATCTTCAGAATTGAAATGCTTCCTGCAGTGGGTTTGAATATTTTTGACAATATGCCAGAGACAGAGAAGGTGATTAGAAGATGGGAAAACTTTTTCTATAGCACTAATTAAAGCTTGTTCTTTATCTGTCACAAAAGCCATGGGTTCTTGATGTTGTAATATTTCCTGAAGTTGATTGAGGGCCCATTCATAGTTATCTTTTTTTTCTTGGAATAAAAAACAGAAATCAACTGAAAAATTTCTTGAATAATTGTTTACCCCAACAATATGAAGAAGAGGCATCCCAAATTCATTTGTTTTATATGTGCATTCCATCATGAGAAGAGTAGAAAATGTTTTGAGAATTTTTACGGAATCAGGATGTGAAATGAATAAAGAAGTGATGAGTCCATCCATATTGTGGATTCTGTCCACAAAATGAGAATTTCAGAGTTCCTGTATTAAAGCTTCAATTGGGGTTTTTCCATCAAGACATTTTTTTTGGATTTGAGATATTCTATTATAAATGGTACTGGGGTTTGTATGAACTGGACTTGAGGAGTTTTTATAAGAGAATTTAAAATTTTTAATGGGGTAACACCAGCCTTGGGTAAGTTTTCTCCAGTCTCCTGTTGCTTTACATGAATTCTTCTATGGATTTGATGAGTAGAAGGATCATCTGAGGAGGCATTTTTGTGCTCTGGACATATAACTTTAACCTTCCAGAGACCTAATCTTGTGGAGAAATTTTCTAATAATCTAAAAAGAAAATTAGTCTTTCTTGTTTTTTGCAATTTTTTGGGATCTTTACTGTGTTCATATTCTCCAGATTTATTGAATTGATATTTCAAGGTATTTTTCTTCTTGTTTGGTACTCTAGTAGAAATGGAATATCTGTGGGACTTTTCCCATGATTGGAGAGCATCAACTAACTCCTCCTTTTTATTATATGATACTTCAGGAGGAGGGGCCAGAGGAGGGGTATCATTAGATTTAGTAGATGAGGAAAGGGGCAGAGGATTAGAAACACTAGTTGGATTAGATGAGGTGATGGAGGATGGGAAAGGTGAGGCAGTTCTGAAAAGTGGGTGGATTTTTTGTTGAGACATTTTGAAAAGGGATGTTTTATTTAGGAAGGAATTTGAGATTTCAGTTGATGATTTATAAATATTTTGAGTAGAAATGAAGTGAAAAAAGTTTTTGGTTCAGGAGGTTTTATTTGGTAGTGGTAGGTTTGGAGTGTGTTGTTTTTTTGTGTTGTTTTGTTTTGTGTTTTGTTGTGTTGTGTTGTGTTGTGTTGTGTTGTTTTGTGTTGTGCTGTGTTGTGTTGTGTTGTGTTGTGTTGTGTTGTGTTGTGTTGTGTTGTGTTGTGTTGTGTTGTGTTGTGTTGGGTTGTGTTGTGTTGTGTTTTGTTTTGTTGTGTTGTGTTGTGTTGTGTTGTGTTATGTTGTGTTGTGTTGTGTTGTGTTGTGTTGTGTTGTGTTGTGTTGTGTTGTGTTGTGTTGTGTTGTGTTGTGTTGTGTTGTGTTGTGTTGTGTTGTGTTGTGTTGTGTTGTGTTGTGTTGTGTTGTGTTGTGTTGTGTTGTGTTGTGTTGTGTTGTGTTGTGATAAGATTTGGATAGATTCCTTCAGAACTGAAAACCAGCGGACTAAGGATAGAAGTTAGAATCATGAGAGAAAAGACACATATTAAGAGGAAGAAAGAAATGAGGAGACAAACAGCTTTGAGTCACTTAGAAAGTAAGAAATAGATAAGACGGGATAGGTTGTTGGCAGCAAGAAGGTTGATAGGGTGCAGAAGAGGAAGACAGAAGACTACAACATTGAACAATATTGTTAGAAAAATCATACAAGGACAATCTCAAGGATTAGGTACTTACCAGGCATAAGTTGGACAGCGGAGAGAAAGTTCAGATCAGAGTGGAAGAGTTGAGAGTTCAGATTGAGGTGATAGTGTTGAGTTGCAGAGAATTCAGATTGGGGAGTTAAGAAAAGGAGATAGGTAAAGTGAGAAGATGAGGGAGTGACAAAGAGAGGAGAATCGGGAGGAGGAAAGAAAATGAGAAGGAACTAAGCAGGAAGAAAGAGCAGTCGGCAGAAGTTCACCTGGGGATTTGCCTGGGAATTAAAGAGACTGGGGTGATAAAGACATGTCACAAGTCTTCGTCTCAGTTCATCCGCGGAGCTACTGGGACGGAGACTGAATGAGAGTCAGGACACAGGATGGGATGGGCATAATCTTAACACCTCTTGTGACTGGTAAGAGGGTAATCCAAAAGATCAATTGTTGGTTTTCTCAAAGATTGTATTTTGAAGGAGTTGTAGTGAGGTTGCTGAAGAAGCCTTTGTAAGAGAGTCCGCGACCATAGAGTGACTTTGGATTAAGCTAAGTGTAAATTTGTTGTTTGCATAGTCTTCGCGCAATCCTTTGGTTTTGATATCTATGTGTCTTGACTTAGAGTGCGACCCAAAATTCTTGATCTTTTTGTCTAAACCCTTATTGTCAATATGTAGAGTAGGCTTTGGTTTGGAAATTTGATGGATCTCACTGATGAGGAGCTTGATCCATTTGATTTCTAAGTAGCAGTCAAGTAAGGCGTTTAGTTCCAATTTGGTGGAAGAGTAAGTGAAGTTTTTCTGTCGAGTGGAGTTCCAGATGACTGGACTACCGTAGTGGAGGATCATATAGCCAGTTTGAGATCTGCGAAGGGTCGGGTCATCTCCCTAGGTAGTGTTGCTGAATCCTGAGATAATTTCTTGTTTTGGATTGTACCTAATTATAAGTTTAAAATTTTTTGTTGTCTTGAGATACTTCCAAACCTTCTTGACTTCCCTCCAGTGAGTCATGCCCAGTTTGGCATTAAACCTGGCCAGACTAGAAGCAGAGAATGAAATGTTGGGTGGGAGTAATGAGCCAAGTGATTCAGAAGCCCAGTAGCGGACCTATAGTTGATATTGAGCTGGCAAATTTTGGCATGGTCGATGTCAGAGGCAGGCTTGAGGGTTAGATTTTGCGTCAATGGAATGTAAGTATCCTTACAAGAGGTCAAACCCAGTTCTTCCAAGCCTTTTGCAATATGATTGGGTTGACTCAAGAGAATTCTGTCATCTTTGATTTCCATGAGCATGCCAAGTATGGTGTTAGGAGGATGACAAGAGGCATTCTTCAATCACTCAAGAAAGTTGACTGAGAAGAAGTTGGAGTTGTCTACATGAATAAGATCATCTATGTGAAGGTAGAGAATTTCAACGGTTTTGGTGTTGAGATACAGACAAGGATTGCTAGTTGATTTGAGATACCCTTGAGCTTTGATCCATGACGTAAGAGTTTTTTACCAATTCTTGGGGAACTGCTTCAAGCCATAGAGATATTTCTTCAGTTCCAGGTAAGGAGATTTTCTGGCAGATTCTCCTGGGGTCCTTATGATGACCGTTTCGTCAATAGGAGCATGAAGGAATGCACCTTTCACATCAAATTGAGTAAGTTTAATTTTGTTTTTCAAGCCGTAGACAAGAGCTACTCAAAGTGATCCAAGTTTGCCGTTAGGTGCCCAAGTTTTGTTATAGTCTATTCCTAGGACTTGGTCAAATCCTTGAATGCAGAGCCAAGCTTTGTATTTGACGGGGTTGCCGTGAAAATTTTCTTTTACCTTGAAGACCCACGTTGTATTTAGGAAATTGTCTGGGATGCTGTGGTATTCTTCCCATACATCTTGGAGTTCTATTGAGCTTAATTCATCTCCCAAAGCTTGCTTCCACTTTGGCCATTCTGGAAATTTTTGTGCTGCCTTGTACGAGGGAGGCTTGTAGTAGTGGTGGAAGCCTGATAGTTGAGGTTTTCTTACTTCCCTTCTGGGTCTTTGGGAGGTAGCTTGAATTGGAGGATGGGGGACTGGCAAAGGTAGAGGAGAGTGATCAGAGGGTGGAGAAACTGCAGATACCAAATCATCTTCATCTGTGTCAGATTCGGAGGAATCATCTTGAGCTTCTCAAAAAGTGTATTTCTTTTTGAATGATGAAGAATTAAGTCCTTTCAACTTGGATTTGATTTGAGTGAAGAGATTGATTCCCAGTGATTCAAGGAGAGGAAATTCATGGAGCCAATTTTTGAGGAACTGTACATGTTTGGTTTCAATAATAGCACCAGATGAGCTGAGGATCAGGTAAGAATGAAAAACGGGATTGAACCCAACTAAGATCCCTTCTAATCATTTCTCATCAAATTTCCTTCCTTTTTGTAGTTTTTTTGCCAGATAGATGACGGAGGATTCTACAGGTTTGAGATAATTAGTAGGGAGTTTTTTGCTAAATATAAGTTCCCAAGGGGATTGGTCACTACCTTCCCTCGGGACTTGATTCAGCATAAAGCAGCAACTTCAAACTACGGCATGCCAGTAGCACTTATTGAGTCTAGATGAGGAGAGCGTTGCACGGGCTGATTCTATGATTGTCCGGTTTGCTTGTTTGGCTCAACCGTTGTGTTGTGAGTGGTACGGTTCTAAAGTTAGGAGTTTGATGTGTTTGGATTTTGCAAATTCTTTCAAGATGGTTTTAGTGAATTCCATTCCTTTGTCCGAAAAGATTTTGGTGGGGTAATAGTTTATCCGCTTATATTCTGTATCAAGAATGTTGATAATGACGTTGGGAGTTTCTTCTTTAGATTGGAGAGGAAATGCCTCCAGATAACCCGTGAAGTTGTCCACAAGTTTCAAGATGTACCAGTGGCCAGCTTTTGACTGAGGAGTGATTTTCCAGATCAGATCTAGGTGAATTTATTTGAGTGGTTTAGATGAGGGCAATGAAGTTCCTGAGAACGGAGCCCGTGTGATTTTGCTCCTTACACGGCCATTGCACTGAAATTTATCTAGTTCTTCTTTAGAGTATTGCTCCTTAAGGATTGGTTTGAGCAAGGAGATTGAAGCATGACCATATGTCTTGTGAAGATTGGATAACGTCTGAGCTTGGTTAAGTGGAGTAGTGGATGGTTGGCTGGAGTGATTAACCAAGAGGTTATTCCCAGCACTTTGAGGCTTCTTGATCACAAATAGATTATCTCAAATTAAACCTCTAAGAATCATCTAATTGCCTTGGGTGATATGGAATTGATCCTGTTTTTGAGAGAGACTGCAGCCCTTTTTTGCCAGGAGGTTGGGGCTGATCAGATTGACAACAATATCCAGAACGTACATGCATTCTTCAAGCGTGATGATGGAATCTTTCCACTTGAGTTGCACGGTACCTATTCCTCATATCTTGAGATTTGCTTCCAACTTGCCTGTCTTAATTTCCTCTAATTCCCCTTTAGATCAATAGAGATGAAGTATTTTAGATCATTAAAGATGTGTATATTTGCTCCTGAATTGAGAAGAAGATTGGGTGTGCTGTCTGCATTAATCCAGAGAGTCAGGAGGGTATGGTAGTTGATGGTAGGTGTCTTCTTTGTCCTATTGCTCCACTCATTTTGCTGTTTGACCCACCAATTGGGAGCGATTTGAGGATGAAGGTGAAAACAGGATGATTCGGGATGAGGAGAATTTGGATTGTGGAAGCATTCTTTGCATCTGATCCGAGGCTTTCTATTTTCCTTACCTGGTCTGCCCTTGAAAGTCACTAAGGAAATGCCAGGGGCAGATTTGCCAGTCTTGAGTTGTGCCTTCCTCTTGTTGTTATATTGAGTTAAATGATTGAATACAACTTCTAAATTTATCAACTTCTTTCCATTCATGATTTGTTGCTTCAGATTCTCTAGATTTGATGGAAATTTGAATAGGATTAGGTATGCCAGTATGTCGTTCCGTAGATCTATTCCTACGTCTGCCATTCAAGTGAGGGATTTTTGGATGTCCATTATGAATCCTTTGATAGCCTGTTCATTGAATGGAGCTTGAAGAAATTGATTGAAAATCTGTGCTCTATTAGCTGTTTCAGATGAGGCAAATCTGCGGGTGATCTCAGTCCAGAGTAGCTTGGAAGATGTGATGTTTGAGGCATTAACAACGTTGGTGTGTGTGGTGCTGTCGAGTTTGGATAGGATGATTTCCCGGATCTCTTGGTCTTGTTGTACTGGGAGTTGTCCTAGGTTTTTAATCATGGTGTCCTTAATATCCTTGAGATCAAACAACATCAACATTTTATTGCGCCAAATGGAATAGTTGTCCTTGTTGAGCGGGGGAATGGCATCAACGGAGGCCTTGAGTGCAACCTGGTAGAAATAATTGTTTGCTCCAGCTGGTTCATTCATCTTTGATAACATGGGGTTTTCCTTTGGCTTTTAACCTTGATAAGATTTGGATAGATTCCTTCAGAACTGATAACCAGCGGAAAAAGGATAGAAGTTAGAATCATGAGAGAAAAGAAACATATTAAGAGGAAGAAAGAAATGAGGAGACCAACAGCTTTGAGTCACTTAGAAATTAAGAAAGAGATCAGGCGGGATAGGGTGTTGGCGGCAAGAAGGTTGATAGAGTGCAGACAAGAAAGACAGAAGACTACAAGATTGAATGATATTGTTAGAACAATCATACAACAACAATCTCAAGGATTAGGTTCTTACCAGGCATAAGTTGGACAGCGGAGAGACAGTTCAGATCAGAGTGGAAGAGTTGAGAGCTCAGATTGAGGTGATAGTTTTGAGTTGCAGAGAATTCAGATTGGGGAGTTAAGAAAAGGAGATAGGTAAAGTGAGAAGATGAGGGAGTGAAAAAGAGAGGAGAATCGGGAGGAGGAAAGAAAATGAGAAGGAACCAAGCAGGGAGAAAGAGCAGTCGCCAGAAGTTCACCTGGGGATTTGCCTGGGAATTAAAGAGACCGGGGTGATACAGACATGTCACAAGTCTTCGTCTCAGTTCATCCGTAGAGCTACTGGGACGGAGAATGAATGAGAGTCAGGACACAGGATGGGATGGGTATAATCTTAACATGTTGTGTTGTGTTGTTTTGTGTTGTGTTGTGTTGTGTTGCGTTTTGTTGTGTTGTGTTGTGTTGTGTTGTGTTGTGTTGTGTTGTGTTGTGTTGTGTTGTGTTGTGTTGTGTTGTGTTGTGTTGTGTTGTGTTGTGTTGTGTTGTGTTGTGTTGTGTTGTGTTGTGTTGTGTTGTGTTGTGTTGTGTTGTGTTGTGTTGTGTTGTGTTGTGTTGTGTTGTGTTGTGTTGTGTTGTGTTGTGTTGTGTTGTGTTGTGTTGTGTTGTGTTGTGTTGTGTTGTGTTGTGTTGTGTTGTGTTGTTGTGTGTTGTGTTGGATTGTGTTATGTTGTGTTGTGGTGTGTTCTGTTGTGTTGTGTTGTGTTGTGTGGAGTGGTATGGTGTGGTATGGTGTGGTAATGGGGGGAGTGGAGTGGTATGGTGTGGTGTGATCTGGTGTAGTGTGGTGAGGGGGGGTAATGGGTGGGGGTGGGTGGAGGTGGGTGGGTGGAGGAGGTTTCTTTTATGGATGATGGGAGGATGGGAGCCCTCAAAAATGGCCTGGAAAAATTTCAAACTCACATTTAATAGGAATGGTTAGGGTTTTATGCATGGAGGGCTCAAAAAAGCGGACCCCAGAAAAGAGGGGAGTTTGTTGCCCTCCTGCTTGGATTTGGTTTTTAGGGAAAAAACAGTGCTTCAAAAATTCAAAAAATATATATATATATTTGAAAACCTTGAGAGGCCTGTTCTAAAATTTGAAGTTCAAATACTTCAAATTCTTATATGTAAACACTGAAAAGAATGCAGAAATAAGGAAAGACCACCCCTTTTATTTTCAGTTATTTTCATTGTGATAATTATTTGGTCGGTCAAAACCTATAATTAAAGCTCAGGAAAATATTTCATTCAAGATTTGGATTTCAATATTTATTTTTGCCAAAAAAAAACAAGAGAAACATTGATTCAAGAAGTGAAAGAAAAATGTTTAAAAGGATATGTTATTTTGAATTGTTTTTACGTTGGATCCAATTTTTGGAGGCCAAGGATATATCCAAAAAATCTCAAAAAAAAAATTTTGAAGCTCTTTAAATGATTGATAAATATTGTGAGAGTTCAAAGTGCCAGAAAAACTTGAGCCAAAAGCCAAAGGAATGGCTCCAAAAATGAGTCTTTTTTTTGGATTTTGTTAATTTTTTTACTGGATTTTTGAAGGGGTTTAACTGGTCCCAAAATTATAAAAGCTTAGCCATAAGGGGTTAAGCACCTATCTACATTTCTGCTGTGTTAGAATGTCAAAAAACAAAGTTCTTGAAACACCAGTGTAAACAAGGATTTGTCCCTGTATACTGGACATTGCGGGGACATAGTACCCCCATGAGTTTTAGGGTAGGACCCATGAAAAAGATAATACCCAAAAGAAAAGTCTGCTCTTAGTTGTTTCATCTCTTGTAAGTAGTTTACAGGGCCTCTTTCCCATAAAACAAGGGGCTCTCCTCTGCCCTTTTTGAGGATAATCAATTATTCATCCATTATAATCAATCAATAAATCCATGGGGCCCCTCCCCTTTATCTTAGCATCCTTATCCTGGGTACATCTTTTGATTGCCCCTTGATACTTGAGCCTCCATAATCAAAAATTTGATCTGTCCTCTGTGAACTTATCTGTTATCACCAACCAATAGCCTCGCTGGTTGAAGAAGAATTCATTTAATTGACTTCTTGAGTGTGTTATACCACTTTTTGATCCTTTTTTCAACCATACTGGTCAGATCATTTTTTTGATCATGCTTCCAGAACCTCATGTTTCACTGAGAGGTTTATTTAAGCTTGAAACCTGGAGTTTTAAACCTCCCTTATTTCTTTCAATTTGGATTCTTCCAGGCTGTTCTTGAGTCCCTTGAGAAGTGCCGGGTTATTCTTGTTCAAACTTGTTACTGGGTTGCTTCTAGAACTTCATAAAACAAATTGCTTTGTTTTTTACAGCCACCCACAGTTATCTGGTACCCTTCAAGCACTTTATTGCAGAGAGTTGGGAAGGTTCATTAAGAAACTGGAGGTTGGTTGGGATTGAGTTGATACTCCTAATCTTCTGCTGACAACCACAGTTATTAGCTTGGGGGTGTTGTTTCTTAAAACTGCCTGGTTCTATTGAACTCTGAAAAAACTTTCAATTCCTTTTTTCAAGTCTTTTCCCACAGCATCTTGCCTCAGATGGTGCTGTTCCATTGCTAAAAACTACAATCAAAATCATCCCTTCCATTGATTCCTCATTCATAAGTTTCTTGAACTTGCTCCTGGTTGAATTTAAATATTTTTTTAATGCTCAGGAGGGAAGACTAAAAATCACCTTTCCCCTCCACAGAGCTGCTTGCAACTCAGCACCATTTGCAGTCTTACAATGGGGTCTGCTCAAGTCTGCAGATGAGGAGCCCAAGGAGGAGGATGCCGTGGGGGAGGAGCTTGACAGGGGGGCCTGCGCTGGCAGGGCTGGTGGGAATTGCTTGGGAGGATTGTGGCCTGTGGGGGGAAAGGGCCACCAGCGTAGCTGGGGCATCAGTTGGGAGGATAAGGACCTGGGGGTTGGTTTGCAAGGCTGGTTTTGAGGGATGAGCAGGTGGCCCAAGGCTGCTTGGATGGCTTTTGATGAGCAGCCAGGGCAGATGGGATGGCTTGAGTGGTTGGTTGTGGGTGTCTGGCTTGAAGGGGATTGGTTTAATAACTGGGGGGCAGGGATAAGGCGCAGGTTGGGTGAGACAATCAATTGGAGACAAGACCAAGCAGGCTGATGTATGGCTTAAAGTTGGGAGGAGAGGGAATTAAGGAGGTGTAAAAAATATTTGTTAGTCCCACCCTGGCAAGGAGCAGAGAGTAAACCTGGGGGCTCTAGTCCAACTAGACTTGGACTTGGTTGGATTTTATCTCAAGCTTCAAATGATGATGACAATGATTGAGTTGGTTGGTTGTTGCTGACTAATTTACTAGTCCTTTGTCAAATCCCAGCTTAGTAATTCAATTATTCTCTCCCTTGTGACTCAATGGGCCTATTTCAGTTATCAATTGATTGATTAATTAGTAAGTAAGAACCTAGGTAGTTATCCTTGGACAGAGAAGTTGATGAGTTTTTCAGTCAAATTCAAATCAATTTTGAGTGCAATTGTATCATTAACTAGAAATAATGAGTCAGGCAGAGGGAAGGGTAGAGGATCACCAGTCAGGGGAGGAAATTAATTCAGTAAGTAAGTCAGGAGTAATACTTTGTCACTTGTATTGGATTGGATTGGATGAAAGTTGTTTCTAGATGGTGAATTATGGTTTTTTTGCATGAAATGGATGGTGGATGGATGATGATGCATAGATTGTGTAATTTATGTTTGAAATCTGCCATTTCCATGAAACACACGATTTCAAAATACACCAGTTTGGGGGTATTTTTATTTCAGAAAACTGCCATTTTCAATGGGGGTTTTGGTCCAAGAAAATGGTGTGTTTTCTAACTCTGATATGCCCTATTCTAACTGGTGTATTTCAAAATGGTTTTTTCATTGAAATGGCAGATTTCAAACATCAAATTCTCTTTTTATGCATCATAATCCATCCACCATTTATTGCATGCAAAACACCCATCCACACCTCCACATAAGCAAATCCATATCAATCCCATGTCCATCGCTTCACACGCATCCCATCTCCATTGCTTCAAATTTACATTGCTTCACATCTCCATTTTGTCACAAAAATCCTATCATCATCTCATCACCCCATACCACATCACTTTCTTTCTAAAAATTTCCAATCAAACTTCATGGCAGCAAGTTTAAAATGTAAAAAAGCTGACTGAACTCTTTTTAATATTTGAAACTGATTCAGACTCCAATTTGGAATAATATTGGTTAGTCTGTGATTCTTTATTGGAAAATAAATAAATGGCTCCAAGAAGAAAGACTATCCAAAACCCTATGTATGAAAGGCAAAAGCTTCATCTCTTCCCCAGCTTAAGCTTCCACAAACTGCTCCAAATCTTTTGGCCCTCATTCATGAAGATTTTGGAGATGATTGAAGAAAAACACATCTTCTTGAAAAATTCTTGAATTCCTCAATGTGGTCCAGCTATCCAACTAGCTGTTGCCCTTTTTTATTGGTATAAAATTAAAATGGAGCAGATATTCATTGATTAGAAAATCTATTCTCAGTTGTTTATGGAACCATTGACTCATACACCTAAATTTCATGATTTCTATCCTATATTTCCATTTCTCATTCCTTTGTTGACCAACCAAAGAAGAAAAAAAAGGAGATAGATCAAACAATTCATACTGAAGGCTTTCCTGGTTTCATTGGTTTTTCTGATGGAACCACCATCCCGTTGATTCAAAAACCTTGGCTGGATTGAAAACACTATTTTGATTTGAAAAAAGGCAATTGTTTGATTTAATTTCCAAATCATTTGATGAAAAACTGACCAAATATGTTTTGTCTGTTTATTTAGATACTCTTTGGAACTAAAAAATTTTTTTTATAACAAAAAGTTCATATCCTTCCAGGTTCTTGTCACAATTACCATGTTTTCAATTGGATGCCAATTTCCCAAAAACCAGATAACTACTTTGAAAAAGATCCATACCTTCTGGCCAATTCAGCTTATTCTAGTGGGAAATATTTCTTTCCAGCTTATTTGAATGTTTCTTCCAATCATGTTCAAAAAATTCATTTCAAAAATAATTGTGCTCAATCATGCATTTTGATTGAATTTGGAATAGGTGTGCTGAAATTAATATGGGCCAGCTTAAGGTAAATGCAAAACCACATTTGAAATCCCAAAGATATTAAGATCCTCATCAACTAGATTTTCATTTTTTTAATCCTTCACAGCCTTATGGCCAACATGAGAGATTAATGGGAAAATATATTTGAAGACAACATAACCAATCCTCCTCAAGTCATCCCAATCTCATTGTTTCCCTCATCTTCTCCCATGAGAGAGGGGATTCTACCCCTCACTTGATGAGTAAAATGTTTTTTTGAAATAGTTAAAATATCTCATCAAAATTCTTTTGTTTTTTCAACCAAGAATAATAGGCCAAAGTTTGGTTTTATTATTATCATTATTATTATTATTTGGTGGACTCAGACAAAACAAAAAAAAACCTCCACCTCTCCTTTCCACCTCATCAATATAACTCATCCATCTCCCCCCACTCACACATCACTTCTCCACTCCTTCCTTCACCAAACCAGCCCACCCTCTGGTAAGCTCCTTCCTCCACCTCACCAAACCCATCCTCTTCACAAATTCACAAAAACCATCCTCCTCACAACCTCACCAAATCACTAATCAAACCCACCCACTCATCACTTGATCTATTGAAAATTGATTGATCAATGAATTTTCAGATGCAGGTAAGCCCCTTCCCCCTCCTCCTCTTCCTCCTACTTGCCCTTTCCCTCCAAATCAATTTATTTTCCATTAATTAACTTTTGTCCTCCTCCTCCTTCCCCTCCCTCCCACTCAGTTGATTGCGCCTGCTCCCTCTTGCTCCCAATCAATTTCTTGATGGAACCACGACCTCCTGCTCCCTCTTCCCTTTGCAATCAATTGCTTTGATGCATGAAAATTATTTTTTTTTCTTTCTTTAGGGGTTGCTTTTGGTTTCAAGTAAGTTTTTTGGTTATTTTTTTTTGATTGTTTTGTATGTATGTATGTGTGGGTGACTCATGCAATTTTCTTTTTGGTTTTAGTTTTCACTGTTGTTGTTGGGATCAAAAAACTTTTTTGCATCCCATCATGTGTCACCAATGATCATCACATGACTGATCATCTTTTATTTCATTTTTTTTGGCATCATTGACTGGTATATTTTTTTTCAATGTTTGCTAGTAATCCACCTTGATCATAAGATGACTAATGATTTTTTATACATCTTTTTTTGGGGGTTTGATTATAGGTTTTCTGGAAATTTGTTTCACTCCTTTTTTGATTCTTTGAAATGCAACACAAAATTTGACCCCATTTTTATTTCTACACCTGCCCTTCTTCTGCACCAGCAATAATTCTCCCACATCCCTCAAAATTCTAAACCACTCATTGAATCCCTTCTTGATCCTCACCCCAATCAAAGTATGTGAATGGGAGGGAAAAAGATTGATGGAGATTATTTTATGAAAATACAGAGACGTGGCAAGAATAGGACTTGTCAGAAAAAGGTGGCTCAAAAGAGAGATTCTGAAATCTCTTTGGAAGTAGCAGAGGAAGGTATTTAAAAAATGTTGTGTGTTCTGGAAAAAAACTACAGCCTTTGGACTTTCATCCCACCATCATTGCCAAAAATGAAAAGGAAAATCAAACACCCTCCCCCAAAGAGTTTGAATAAGCCTAAAAGAAGATCAAAAAATTCAATTTATTGACATCTAGAAAATTAATTGTTCTTGATGAATTCAAGATCAAGTCTCTTGTTGAAATAATCAATTTAATCCCTTTGAATAAACTATCTGAGGAAGACAGGAAGGAAATAAGCTTTGTGACCACTTTCCTTCACCAATCAAAATAATTTGTAAACAATTTTAGTCTCAAGATCTTGGGGTGGAAAAATTTGGGAAATTTGATGGCAAAGGTTGATGCACCCTTCTGAATTATTTGGAAAATATATGAAGAAATTGGCTATAGGTTTCATCAGGACCATGGTTGATGGGATGAGCATCCACAGCCAAGTCCTAAGAATAATTGCAATGAGATTGTTGGAATCAACATTTCCTAAAGGGGAAAATTTGGCCATCCTTCCAAATATTTCATCCATTTGAATATAAAGAAGACAAATTGAGTCCAACTTATCAACCAAAAAGTTTATTCCCTTGGATTAATTTGATTTTGTGATACCAAGGCCAATGTAGATTGACATTGGGTGGGCCTTTTTGTACTCGGCTCACTAGTTCTTGAGTTTCTCCCTTACCTGTTTGGATGAAAGATACAGCCTACCTTTTTGTTTATTCTTTAGTTCATGGGCCATCAGGAGATAACCATTAACCTCAGAGTATGGGGGTTGGACAACTGGTGTTTCATTGTTGGATCCAGAGCAAGCCTCATAGTTTGAGGGAATTTTGAGCCAGTTTAACAGGATTATGTGAACATCTCTCTTGAGCTGACATGAACCTTTGGAAGCAGATGGGGGAGGATTTTTTTATGTATAGTGCCTAGCTGATTTTTGCTTGGGTGGATTAGATTTTTTTGTGATATTGAAGGGGGCCACTTGCTGAGAGGCCATTTGAAAAGATTAGGAACAATGAAGTGAAGAGATAAATGAACTGATGAGAATAAGGAAGTAATGAGAGTGATGAAGTGATGAGAGAAACAATTTGATGAGAGTGATAAATTGATTGGAGAAATAAAGTCATGAGAATGAGGAAGTGAGGAGAACAATGAAGTGATGAAAGGGATAAAGTGATGATATTTATAAAGTGATGATATTGATAAAGTGATTATATTGATAAAGTGATGATATTGATAAAGTGATTAGATTGATGAATCAGAATTTTCCAATCAGGTTGGAGGTAGAAGGAGGTGGGAAGCCAGTGGTTTATGACATGGACAAATGTGTGGTTGAGGTTGCAAAAATCTTGAAATACTTAATCTGGAAAAACCCATTTATTTTCAGGAAACTTTGACATGTCTGATGTGAAATAAGCAGGTTTTTTTTATTTTGAATGTTGTGTTAGAAACCGCAGTATTTTGCCGAAACAAGCCATTGAAAAAATGGCGTGTTTTCTAACTCTTATATTCCCTAATTATAACAATTCAATACAAAATTTGGGGGTTGGAAATTATATATTAATAACAAAATATTAATAAAATAATCCATTTGATTCCATTGGTATTATTTTTTTACTTTAATTACTTTTAGGCGAGAGGAAATCTTTACCAAGATCTAAACTCTCCTGAACAATTTTCTTCCAAGATTTGGTATCCTTGGTCACAAGTCTTTCACAAAGTAGGACTGATCCAATGTTTGGCCAAGTGGCATAATTGACCTTGAAGTATACTATATGTATGAATTATTCTAAAATAATTAGGAAGATAGGAGAAGACAGGGAATTTGGAGTAGGTTTGGAATTAAGAGGAAGAATAGTTCAAGCCATTAAGTAAGA
Organism: Puccinia polysora; assembly: GCA_025617555.3. Taxonomy (NCBI): domain Eukaryota; kingdom Fungi; phylum Basidiomycota; class Pucciniomycetes; order Pucciniales; family Pucciniaceae; genus Puccinia; species Puccinia polysora. The sequence continues at coordinate 15,751,991 of CM062635.1, forward strand.
AATGAAAACCACTGGAAAATAATATTTTTCAGCAAGAAGGAAAAACATTAATTGAAATTTATGAACAAATTTATTGGAGCTTGGCAATAAAGGTGTTTGAGGTGCCTTCTTTATTTTTTGAAATTTTCATCCCATTAATTTTGGGTCCTTGAGGTTGGTTTTGAATCCAGTTATTTGAATGTTAATTTCCTTATTTTGTTTTAATCTTCAGATTTCCTTTCCATCTCAATAGCTGCTGCTCTGAAAGCACATCTTCCATCTCCTGAAACATCTTTAAATGGGGACACTTGACAAGTATAATTTTGAGTGAAACAAATTCTTTGGGTTGTAACTGAAGAGAAATATCAGAAATATTTCTGAAAAAAAATATTTTTGAAATATTTGAATCACTTAAATTTGAAAAATATCAGAAATTTCAAAGGAAGAATAATAAAGCTTACAGGGTAGCTAGAAGAAAATGAAAAACATTCAGAAAGCTGGAAAAATTCAGAAGCTCAGAAATTTACTCACTTTCACACTTTTAGTTGTTTCTTTTTGTGAAAAAAATGTTTCTCACAATTATGATAACAAGATTCATAATATTAACTTTCCTGAATTTTGTAACTCTTTTTGAATTATTTTTAATCCTGAAAAATAATCCTCTTATTGTGAATGTTTCCAGACCTCGGAAAAAATCGTAAATGGAAACATTACTTGAAAAAAATAAAAAAATAAAAAGATAAAAAGATAAAAGATAAAAAAGACAACATACAACATATAACATACAAAGTACAAAATAGAAAATACAAAATACAAAATACAAAATACAAAATACAAAATACAAAATACAAAATACAAAATACAAAATACAAAATACAAAATACAAAATACAAAATACAAAATACAAAATACAAAATACAAAATACAAAATAAAAAATACAAAATACAAATTACAAATTACAAATCACAAAATACAAAATACAAAATAAAAAATACAAAATACAAAATACAAAATACAAAATACAAAATACAAAATAAAAAACACAGAATACAAAATAAAAAATACAAAATAAAAAATACAAAATACAAAAAAAAACAAAAGACAGAAGACAAAAGACAAAAGACAAAATAAAAAATAAAAAATAAAAAATAAAAAATAAAAAATAAAAAATAAAAAATAAAAAATAAAAAATAAAAAATAAAAAATAAAAAATAAAAAATAAAAAATAAAAAATAAAAAATAAAAAATAAAAAATAAAAAATAAAAAATAAAAAATAAAAAATAAAAAATAAAAAATAAAAAATAAAAAGTAAAAAATAAAAAGTAAAAAATAAAAAATAAAAAATAAAAAATAAAAAATAAAAAATACAAAATAAAAAATACAAAATAAAAAATAAAAAATAAAAAATAAAAAATAAAAAATACAAAATACAAAATACAAAATACAAAATACAAAAAACAACATAAAAAATACAAAATACAAAATACAAAATACAAAATACAAAATACAAAATACAAAATACAAAATACAAAATACAAAATACAAAATACAAAATACAAAATACAAAATACAAAATACAAAATACAAAATACAAAATACAAAATACAAAATACAAAATACAAAATACAAAATACAAAATACAAAATACAAAATACAAGATACAAAATACAAAATACAAAATACAAAATACAAAATACAAAATACAAAATACAAAATACAAAATACAAAATACAAAATACAAAATAGAAAATACAAAATAAAAAATACAAAATACAAAATAAAAAATACAAAATACAAAATACAAAATACAAAATACAAAATACAAAATACAAAATAAAAAATACAAAATACAAAATACAAAATAAAAAATACAAAATACAAAATACAAAATACAAAATACAAAATAAAAAATACAAAATACAGAATACAAAATAAAAAATTCAAAATACAAAATACAAATTAAAAATTAAAACATAAAAATATAATAAATAAATAGAATCTCTGTCTTAATAAAGTCTAAATATTGGAGCTCATCATCTTCTAAAATTAATTTTCAATCAAAAAATCTTCCTATCTTCAAAATTTGATAATTTTATCAACAAGATCAGTGCCTATTCAGAAAATAAGTTTGATATATAGATATTTACCTCTTCCTCTGATCCTTCCTTCTTCTTATCCTTCTTCTTTTCCTTATTTTCCTTTTTTCCTTATTCTTTCTTGAAAAATAAATAAATCAACAAAAAAGATCATTTTTTAACCTGATTAATTCTTTTTTTAAAAAAATTTCTGACAATTGAAGTTTCCACAACTTTCTTCCTTGCTGTTTGTCTCCTATTTGGTCCTTTGAAATATTCAAAATAAGATGGGTCTCTTTTACTTGATGATATAAATATTTTCTTGAAATTCTTGGATTTTCATTTTTTTCTCCCTTTGGCTTTTGATCTTTGAGTAAACTCAGGCTATTGAATTTGCAAAATTTGTTACCTTCCTCCACAAAGCTTCTCCATTTTACCAAGGTAATGGTTTTTGTCACCAGTTTGAAATTTTTGGAATTATGCAAACTTCATTGATTCACCTATTTTAATTTTTTGACATTGAAGGAAAGTGGGGGGTTTTTGACTCTTTATTAGAAGAAGGTATACCATTTAAATTCATAGAAATCAATGTTATAGATTTTATTTTACATTGAAAAGAAATCACCACAAAGGAATTTTTGAAATGCCATTGTGAATGGAAATACTCAATATTGAAGATTTAACCATTTTTGATGGCTAATTTCAATTTTTGAAGAAATGTTATACCCATATATTCAATAGGATGAAACACAGTCAAAAAAGGAAGTACATGAATAAAAGACCTGATAAAATTAATGAATTGTTTTGAGGGAAGAGTGGCATATTTTTTGTAAAAGATGATCCACTATTTGGAAAATTATGCACTGTCTTGAATTTTTCTGAGAGGCTTCAATAGCTCCTTGATCAAGTTAAATAGTCATTTAGATTTACATTTTATGAAATAAATTGGAAAAGGGGTAAGTAGAGGAACAGTTAAATCTTTGGATATAAAGATTAAGTCCTTCTATTCTTGAAGTGATAGTTTTTCCAAAAGTAAAAATTATTTTTGAAAAAATGAAACAAAAATTCATTTTTTGGGGGATAAAATATTCAAGGAGATAATTGGCAGTGGGGAATACTGCACTAGAGAAATCTTGCTGAAGTTTTCCTGAAAAGATTTTTTTTATTTTTAATCAACAAACTTATTCTGCTGTTTCTCAATAATTTTCCAGTCTTCGTCATATTTGCATTTGTTCTGGAAATGGGTTCTAATTCTTTGGAAGGTATTCTAGAGAAAGATAAGATTATTTTATTATTGTAAAAAATTATCAATTTCACTGGTAAATTCTTGTTCTTTTTATTTCAATATTAAAAATGTCTTTAGATTTTCAAATATATTTTTAAAATGAGTGAGGGTCCATGGAGAATTTTTGGTTTTATTTTTAGTCAAGAAGAAGAAAAAAAAAGTGAAATTCATTGAAATTTGTTTACCCCAACAATATGAAAGAGAGGCATTATAAAATAATATTTTTGATATTAACAGTAAATCATCTGAACAGTAGGAAAATATGGACCAGCTCGATTTAATCAGGGTTTGAAATAAATAATGACCTTATTTTTCCATCCAGATTATCAATTCTGTAAAGAAAAGTGGAATTGAAAATCTCAAGCAACAAGGCTTCCATGCGAAATTTTGCATCAAGATAATATTTTTTACGTTTCAATTTCTTCTTGTTAATTTTGCATAGGCTTGTCTTGACAGGGGAGCTGGAGGGCTTTGTGAGAGAATTTAAAATTTTGATTGGGGAAAAACTGGCCATTTTTAAATGTTTTACTGTCTCCTCTTGATTCCCTTGAATAACTCTTTGTACTGGATGAAGTGAAGGATCAGATAAATTTTCATGTTTGTGGTCTGTAAATCAAATTTAACCCTGTATACACCCAAGTGTTTTTAAAAGTTTCCACTAAATCTGAAGATTTAATTTATCTTCCTTGGTTTGGAAAAAATTTCTTCCATTTGAAATTTTTTTTTTACCATCATTATTGATTTTGTATTCCCCAGATTTATCAAATTTTTATTTGTATGTTTTTTTTCCTGTAATGGCTACTTTGGTAGATATGTTGTATCCATGGGAATTTTCCCATTATCTGATAGCATCAGGAAGCTTATCCATTTGATTATATCATATCTCAGGAGTAGGAGCAAGAGGTTGGAATAAATATTTTGATCAGATGAGGAAATCAAGGATGGAGCTGGAGAAACAGTCCTGAAAATTGGATGGTTCTTTCTGGAGAAATTTGGTAATTTTTTTGTTTCAAATGAAGTTTATATTGAAGTTTAAGGTTGGGATGGGATGAAGCAAGATAAAAAGAATGTTCAGAAAGTGATTCAGCATAAATTGAGTGAAACAATGGATTCAGAGACTTTTATAGAGTGTAAATATTTTTATTTAAGTTTTTATTGACTTGTATTTATTGGTTGAGAATTTGAGTTGAAAGGTTCAAAAATTTCAAAAAAATTGTTGAGCAGTGAATTTTCTTTATTTTTGACAAAGGATTTGTGTTAAGGAGGGTTTTTTGGGTTATTTTTAATTATTCAGTGGCTTTTATTGAGGTTTGGTGAGTGATTTTCACTTTTGTGTGTGCTCCATAAGCTGGGAAGGGAACTGGAACTAATTAAGAAAAATTATATCAAATATGTTTTAGTGCAAGAGGGTTCAAAAGAGTGGACCCCAGCCTATGAGGGGTTTATTTTTCCCCTCTTCCCTCATTCTTTTTATTTATTTTTGAGGAAACAATAGTTCCTTTAATAATAATAATAATAATAATAATAATTTCTTGAACCATTTCAAGGCCAAATTAAGAAATGCAGCCTGAACTATTTCAAAATTGAACAAATCTTTCCAGGAAAACAGAAAAAATGGATACAAAATTGCAGACCCCCCATTATTTGATGGATTTATAATCATTGTGACCTCCATTTTTGGGTTCAAACACAAAAAAACAAAATTATTCTGATTTTACAACTTTATTTTTTTGCTCAAGGCCTACAAGAGAAAATTAAAATAAAAATAAGGCTTGATATGATTTAAAAAATTGGAACAAATGCGTTAATTTTTGCTTTTTTTTAATTGGTTCTAATTTTAGGAAGCCAAGAATCCAATCCAAAAAATAACCAAAAAATATTTGAGAAATCTTCAATTGGTCTCAAAATATTTCTAAATTCAAAATCCAAAAAAAATATTAACCAAAAATGGAAAGGAAATGGTCAGCAAAATTGTTGTGAAACATTGATTTTGTGATTTCTTTTGGGGGGTTTTTTGGATAAATTTTTGAATTCCTTAAAATGATTAAATTTCTTGTGAGTAATGTTTGCTACAGGCCTAGAAACACAGATATGTTTCTGTGGCATCAAATATGCAAGATTTAGAATTCTTGAAACACTTATGAGTTCAAGGAATTACCGGTGTATGTTTTACAATGCATATAGTTAGTTTTCCCAGAAGTTTGAGGGTAGTAAATGTAGCAATAATAATCCCCCAAAATAATTTATATGCAGATTTTTTTTCAGAAAAATTAAATTTAAATTCCACTGGAAAAGTTGGACTTTTTTGCAGAAAATAATTCTTTACATCTTTTTTGATGTTTGATTAAATTTATTATTTTCTGAGGCTAACAACCAAAATTAAATTTAATTCAATTCCAGAAATGTTCATATGCAGAATTCTTTAATTTTTTTTTGGGGGGGGTCAACTTTGCTTTAAATTGAAATGAAGGTTTATGTCACTTGCTAGCCAGTGCCATCAAGAAATCTTAATTTGAAACTCTCTCCCAATTTTATTTAAAACTATCTCTATTCTTAAACCAAAATTTCAGTTTTCAGTAACTGTGAACAATGAACATTGACTGTGCAGAGCATCATTTTTAAAGCTTTACCTGAGCTTGATTGGAGATTTGCCTGACCTTTGTCATATTTTGGGCCTGAGATCCTTGTTGGCACTGGATAGCAAATGCCATCAAACTGTTTTTGGCAAATACCGCAGGAAATATTCAGAATTGTGTGAAAAAATTGAATTTTTATCATTTTTCTTATATTTAATCAAGTTTCTTATTTTAATATGAGATCAGATTTGAATTATCTGAAACGTAAATTCTTTTCATTTTACTTTTTAATTTCAAATTAACAAAATTGATGTCCATATTTCAGTTCTCAAAAAGCATTCACCCAGACATACCCCATAGGGGGTCTGAAGAACTTTTTCTAGCTCCACAAGGCCCAAGCTCATGCTTAAAGGCCTCCTTTTTCCCAAAAAATTGTCAAATGTGTGTTTTAACCCCCCTGCAAGTTTTTTGAAACTTCAAAAGTTTTTTTTCAAGAGCCCTACACAACCTCAAAAGGCATTTTTTCCACCTCAGGAGTTGTGTAAAATATTCAAATTTATGCCAATGGAATTTTCGCATGCCTTGTTTGGGTGTGAAAAAATTCCAAGGGCTTGAATATAGAAAAAGATATTCATTAATTTCTTCCTATTTTTGAAGAAGGGATGTATTGAGTAAGAAAGAGGGTTATATCCACGCCTTTTTTCATTCTTTATGTTTTAAAAGGAATTTATTGAGTATCTCAAAAGGCAAGGATTTATCCTTGGACAAAAATGAAAATTTTAAAAAAAAGATGACTTTTTGCAATTGTTTGGAGTAAAAAAAAACACAAGAAGATTGAGTGCATGAAACAACATAAAAGAATTTAACTTTGAAAGAGGCAAATGAAAACTTTAATGAAATTAATCTGAGTGTGAAAAACAATATTTTAATATTTGAATTGGTCACCAACAAACCCCAGGTACTGAAGTTGAAAGGATTAGGTTGACATGGCACAAATGAGAGATAAAAATTCCAAAAGAAATATTGAAGAATGATGCAACCCTTCAAATTTTTAGTTGAATTTTCTAAGTCAAGTTTGAGATGCAAGAGAAGTTTTTTTGAGTAGGAAAATGATAAAAAGATTGATTTAATAACTCAGACTGAGCAAGAATATCAAAATTTATGAAATTAACTAAGTGAGGAAACAATCTGCAGGTGGATGCCTTTGTATTTCAAGTTAATCTATATCATGGTTAGGATGTCTAGATAAAAAATTGTATATGATCTCCCTGGTTAAAAATATAAAGTATGCAATGAATGCATGGAAATGCAAGACAAGAGGAAATGAGGTCATCCAAGTTACAAGCATAAAGCATGGGATGATAAAAATAATTCAAGGAGAAAGGTTTGAGACGAGGGGATTCAAATTTTAGAAGATAAACATTACTTTCATTGAAAAAATCAGACTGATTCCTGGGCTTGAAAAGGCTTGGTGAGGTTTGGGAATTAATTGGATGGTTGGATGCACAAGTTTTGAACTTATTTTTAAAAAATGAATGGAATTGGATTTTAAATGATAGTTTTGCTTGTGAAAGGTCCATGGCTTACTGGATAGGGAAATTCAAGGGTGAAAACCCAATTTCACAGTTGAGTAACAACTAGTTTTAGATGTTACTAGAAGTAAAAAGTACAATTTTGGTTGATGGCTAATATACTGGAGATGGAAGGTGGTCCCGTTCTAATGCCAAAAGTAGTATCATCTTGCATTTGATTTTTTGAATGCTTTTTATTTCACACTAATAGACTGACTTAGATAAAAATGAAGAGGGGAATATGTTTAAGTGACGGTAAAAAAAGTACCGGAGACAAAAGCTTGGAAAACTCAGAATAAGGGGATTCAAAGCTGTGGTGAATGATATCTTTAGCAAATTTGGATGGATCACTGTGAAAAAAGAAAATAACAAGCTGATTTTAAAAACAAAAGTTAAAAAAAATCACAAAAAATAGAAGCAATTATGACTGCATGCATCAATGTATCAGTCTTTAACTCAACAACAGGAGATATAAAATTTTAATGAATGATAACTGTATTCAATTAGGATTGATGAAAGTAATGGAAAAAATATCAGAAACTGATTGGGGAAAGAATAAAATGATATTCATTTGTGCTTCTTCAAATATTCAATATCAATACCCACTTCCATCAATGATTATCATTCTTTTCTACACAGTGATCAAGTTATTTTCATCAAATAGAATTACACAGGGTACGGTTTCAGGCGGGAATAAAGTAAGTGAACAGAATAAAAATTAAGTCAGCCATTATTATTTTGACTAGAAAAATTGTTTCTTGTCCTGAGGAGCATGCTTGATGTTTGAAAATCCCCCTATGCTGAGATTTCTGGAAATTTCCTAGGCCCATCAGATTACACATCTTGTTATGTAGTAACTTTGAAAGAGGATTTTTATGAAGATCTGAAACCATCTCTGTTGTAGGAATTCAATATTTGCTTTCATATTTATATTTGATTGGTTCCATGATCCAATAGAAAAAAATACATTTATTTTCAATTTCTGGTGTTGAAACCATTGATTCAAAGCATATTTAAATCCCACTTGGTCATTTTTGAAACATTTTGGAAAATCAGACAGTATTATTCTTTTTTTTTCAATCAGGTTTGAATTCCAAAACAGTACTTAATCCTTTCCTTATGGAACATTATTTGGCCCTACTTATTGATAGAGCAAAATTTAGATTTTTGGAATCATTCCACAGAATTTTTCAAAAATTGAATATGTACTTTCAAATGTTAGACTTCAAGGTATCACTGTTAAATATTTTTGAATTGGATTGGGCTAAAAAACTGGTTAAAAGGCCTTTGCATTAGTCTTTTCACAAAGCACAAGGTCTGTGAAAAGACTAAAAAGACTCTAAAATTCCTTCCTTGTGAAAAAATGTATCAAATTATTTTTGTTAACTTCAAGATCTATTCAAAAGTTGGTTTATTCAAGAATTTTTCCATTATTGGCTGCCAATGAAATATAAGAAATAAAAAAATATACCATGTAACTTAGGATACTAGTGGTTCATCTTCAATTGAATTCATTATCCCAAAAATATTTATCATTCCATCTCAAAAATTCAAAGCCAGGTGTAATTGGACTCCTCACATCCCAATTATCCTCCATTCCACATTCCTCCAGGATATTTCCAATGTTCTCCTCGTGATAAATTTAAATAATTTTTTTTTTAAATTCCCTCAAAGTATTCATCCCTTAAATAAATTTGCCAGCTACAAGGTTTTCCAACTCAAATTCTTAGTCAGTGCTTCCTTTACCTTTTGTACACCAATACCTCCAATGATGATATTATTCACATGGATGAACAATGAAAACAGGATGTTTGGTGTCATCAGAAACAGAAAGAAAAGTTTTTGAAGAAGGGTAAAATGCTATTCCAAACAATAAATTGGAGACATTGATACCAGAGCCTAGTACTTTGTATGAGAAAATAAAGAAATTTACTAAGCTTGAGACAAATATTGATAAATTGTGTTTAATTACAGCATTCTGAGATATAATGCCTCCCAATAGCAACCGTGAAGATAAGCTAGCTCCAAATACATATTTTCTATTTACCAATATTTTTCAGAAGACAGATCCAGGAGGATTGTCACAACTTCCCCAGAAGATGTGGAAAGAAATTGCGTGCTACACTCAATTCCCCCAAAAACTTAGCTCTGATACCGGATCCTTGTCTATTCTTTTGATCTAAAATACCCGCTCTGCACCAAATAACACATTAATTGGGCCTCTGAATCCTAAAATACTCTTCCTTTGACTAAAAGGTGATTAAATAACAATGATAAGCAATCTTGGACTCCCCAACAACCTCTGAACTGAAATATTCTTCTGCAAAGTCTCAGAGCTACTACTGAGAAAAAATTTTCTTGCAGAGGGAAAGAAACTCTGATAATAAGAAGCTCCATTCAAAAATCCTTAATTTCTCTAATTTTAAGATATGATGAATAAATATTTTTCTGTAAGGATACCCCTCAAAAATCCAAGAAAGATTCCATAATTACCCTATGATAATGTAACAACCCCTTATATATACAAAACAAAACACAACTCTGAAGGAAAGAAGAAAACAAAAAGTCACTTCCTCCGCACTGAATCTCTAAAAAAGTTCTGCAAAGACCTGGTATACTATTAGCCCTGATCCTCCTAGCTCATCTGTCCACATACATCAGATTCATTGATACTATTTTAATCTCCAATGACCCTTCCAGTCAATTTTCCCCAATGCAGGGCTAAATTCAGATCCTTTTTTACCTTCCTTTAGCAGATCACCTTCAATACTGCATACAACATCAGGGAAGACCCCGTGCATCTTCCTTATGTATCCTTGTTGATTCACATGCCGCCTCTTCAACTTTGGTGCTTGATTATCCCAACAATTACATATCCTCTGCAATCTTTTTGCATACACAATATTCAACTTTTGGATACATACTCCATAGTTCTGATCACTTGCAGGTGCATTATTACTCCAGAATCCATAATTGTGGAGGGGGTTAGTTGTTGACCACAAATATTTTCCCACAAAAGGCAAGACTTCAGCTATTGATCCCCAAAAGACAAAACTACAGCCATTTTTTGGAAAAAGGCAAAAACCTTGACTTGGCCCCCTAATTGCTGTGGAACCCGCACCCAAAAAGCTGCTGAGCAAACAATCTTCCTCTTCTGTAGTAGGAAATTAGACCGACTTCAATTTTTGAACCTATTGTGCTGCAGCTGCTGCAACTGCACACTGCTGAGCCTCCTGGTAATGTTTAATGCTGATCCTAACTGCATTTTTGTCTTTATTTACCGACCACAAAGTGTAATTCTGAGGGAATAGGAGCTACTTCTCACCAAACTCAGGATGGAGAGATGAGATAGATTTCAATGGAGATAAATAGAGTAATGAAAATGATTCAGAGAAGGAGAATCCAGTAGATTGATAGTTGAATCCTATCAGAGTAATACAAAAGAGATGAGTGAGATGAGTAAGGTAGGCTGGTTGGCTGTTCTTGTGCTGAGATGAAACCTATTGGAAAGGAATAACCAATGAGAAGCAGTATACTAATTTCTTGAGGGGAATTAGTCCAGGAATGAAGGAGAGGCCAGTATATGTGAGAACTGGAGGGAGGCCATGAGGAGGGATGACTGGTGCTGGGGCTGGGATGTCCAATGGTATTACATGTTGAGAAATTGGGCTTGAGGCTGTTGCTTGGCAGACTGAGTAATGGGCCTGGCCAGAAAGGTGTGGCATGTAATGAACTGGAGTATGGGTTTCCCAGTTCAAAGTATGTACTATGGTTTTACAGAATTCACTTCTGATACCAGATAGAGTTGAAGGAGAGATGAGGATACACCAGGCCATAGAGAGGCAGTTTGTAAGCCTTGTAGATTCCCTAGGAGCTGCAGGGAATGCAGGAGGATACTTCAGGAGGTGCAGCATGTAGATCTAGGGGTAGAAGGTGGATTGTACTGAGGATTGAGTCTAGCTGAGGAGACTGAGTCAAACTGTGTTCATGACAGCACCCCCCCCCCAGAAGAGGAAGGGGTAGCTCCTGATACCCATACCATCTGAAGGCTGTCCATTGCCTTCATCCTAAAACAGATCATCCATTCAATCATTCACCATGGAGATTAACAATGGGTACCATCTTGTCAACCAATACTACCCTCCCTGCTCCAGATTCTTGAAACTAAAAGTATCTGCACCACCAACATCACCCCCAAGTCTGGCAATTGTGAATACTTTAGTGGGTACAAGAGACCTTTTTCTCAAGCTTATGATATTTGGAGGAAGTTACTTGGACAAGTTTTGTGGGTGAAGGATTAAATTGGAGGTAAATTTGAAGTTAAGGAGGCACCTGGAGACTTGAGTGTGTCCCTGGGAGTATCCAGCAGGGTAGGTCCATCAGATGGTGATTTTTTCCCTTATATTCTTATTGGTGAAAGCTTTCTTCTAATAGATGTGTTTTTTCTGTTCCTATTTGAGGATTTGAAGGACGAGATGAAGCATTTGGAGAAGAGAAGATTGGAGTTAAGGATGAAGGGCCAGTCCACTTTGGATGGGACTTAAAGCTCAAAGGCATTGGATATCCTCTGGGGAATGCCTTATTTGTCCTCAATAAGTTTTATTCTGGAGTCTGAAGACCTAGAAGGCCCGTGAAACCACCTTTAAAGAAGCATCAAATCTGTCAAAGCTGATTGAACCACCATCAAAGCGCCTTTGAACCTGTTGAAGTTCAAGAGGGTTGAACCAAATTGGTCTAATTTTGATGATTCAGGGTTGAAACAATCAAATTTAAATGTGTGAAACTTTTGAGAAATCTGAATTGAATTACGACCAGCAGAGGGGCTGAAGAGTTTGAATCAGACATGAGTTTTGAGACAAAAGAACTGACAAAAGAAAAACACATGAGAGGAAAGAAAATGACAGCGTAGATGGAAATGAGAGGAACCAACAGGACCGGCAGAGGCGCTTTGAGAGTCTGCAAACGTTTGATTACTTGGGTGAACGATTAAGGCACGGCTGAGGGTGTTGATGAGATCGGGAAGCTGAAAGATGAATCAGAATGAGGTTGCAGAGATGACGACGGAGCAACTCTCACCAGTCAGAATTGAATCAGGATCGAGGAGACGACTGGGTGTGTCGGCTGGGGTTGAGTCGTCGATGGTCTTGATCTGAGGAGCGTGAGCTTGGAAGTGGTTGAGGGTGAGGCTCGAGGCGAACAGGGATGAAAATGAGAAAAGAAAGAAATGAAGAAAAGAAGGAAAAGAATGAGAAAAGACAAAGAAGAAAAACAAGAGACAAAGAGGAAAAACAAAATAGGAAAGACCACGGCTGAAGCCGAGGACCCCAAGGCTGAAGTTGGATGAAGTTTGAGTGGGGATCAACCCGAGAAAGACCGGGTCTCCGAATCCCCCGGTTCTCAGTTGAAGGTCAAGACCTCTCCGGTTCTCTCTGGGGTGCCGCGGGTTAAGCAAGCTGAGGATTGGATACGCAGTGTCTCAGCATCTCAACAATGTGGTGTGGTAAAATCCATCAAACCTTGTCAAAGGAATTTCAAAGCAGTGGTAATCTTGCCAAAGAAAGGTTGATGTAGTGGAGATGGAATTGAATAGGCGTCAAAGCATCAAAGAGACATCAAAGTTAAAAGTTCAAAGTTCAAAGTTCAAAGTTCAAAGTTCAAAGGAGGTTTGAATTGTCAAAAGGCTTTTGGTTGAAGTGGCCCCTGTTCCCATCAAAGTTTAAGTCAAAGACAAGGAAGAGGATAATGATGATGATGCTCCTGGAGAGCCTGATGAGGAAGAAGAGGAGGAAGAGGAAAATGAGGAAAAATACATAGAGAGAAGGAAAGGGAATGGAAGGGAAGTAGAGAAAGTAGAAGGGGAGTCCCCTGAGCCAAGGTCTGTTGGAGAGTTGGTTGGAACAATGTTGGCCAAGGATGGGGTAAGAAGCAATTTCAGAAGGATAAAACGGGAAGAATTTGGGTTCTATGATTTCTCTGGAGAAAGTTTGGTTTTTCCAATGGATTCTATTGAAGATGATCCAGTTGGTAATTTGAAGACAATCTAAGAGAAGCTTGGAATATTTTCCAAAGATTCTAGAACCAACATGATTTTTTGATGGGTTTTGGATAATGGGGAACAGGTGGAGAATAAAGGAAGAAGAAAGAGGTGAAGAAGGAGGTTATCAAAGAGATTGAAGATTTTCTTTCTTTATCTGGGGTGAATTATGAATTGGAAACTACTTCTAAGGATAAGGAATAGTATGAGAGTAGGAAGATAAAGCTATCTAGTTTTTGGGTTACTAAGATTTCTAAATTAGTGGATAAGATTGAGAAGTAGTTGTAGATAGAAATTTTTCTTTTGGATTTATGTTTTTGTTTCTTTGATTGATGATGGAATAAAAAAATTTGATTGATTGATGATATGAGATGAATGGAATGAGGATGGAAGTGAGGAAGGGAATGATGAAGGAGGGGGTATTTATGATTGGGAATTTTATGACTATTCGGGTTTTGATGGATAGAGGGAGTGGAAGTCATGGATCAGGACTGAAAATTTGGTGAGATTGGCGACTGTTTCCCAGGAGGTTCTGTCAGATTATTCTAAAAAACCTTTCCATTCAACCAAGTAAAGGAGTTTGCCACACCTAATCTTGGAGTCCAGGATCTGAGGAACTTTCCATTCTTCTTGGCCATTGATTTTCACTGGTTCTGGAGGTGTTCGGGTGGCTAGGAGAATTTGGTTCTGAAGAGTAAGGTTTGAGAAGTGAGACATGGAAGACAGGATGGATGGATGACCATTGATCAGGGAGCTGGATTTCAAAAGCATGAGATAATATTTTTTCAATAATGAGAAAAGGGCCCAACCAACACTTGGAGAGATTCTTGGAAGGTCTATTAGTATAGATATTCTTTGAAGATAACCAAAATTTATTCCCAGGAGACATAACTTTTGGAAAGTCTTTTCTTTTACGTTCAGGATAGTTCTTATACTTATCCAAAGACTCTTGCAATCCTTTCTTAAGTTGAATCTGATTCTTCTGAATATGATCCAAGTGGTTAATAGCAGGTTGGTTTTCCAAAACATGCAATAATTCAAAACTAGGATTCCCTCCATAAAGCGTGAAGAAATTTTCTTGGTGAGTAGAAGAGTAAACACTGTTGTTTTAAGAGAATTCTGCAAAGGGGAGCCAATTATCACAGTTGCCCTGGTGATAACTGATGTAAATTAAAAGATATTTTTCAAGTAATTTTTTGGCCCTTTAAGCTTGACAATCTTTTTCAGGTTGTTAAGCTGTGGAGAGATTCCTTTGGATCTTTAATTTTTCTCAAAGTGTTTTTAGAAATAAGAGAAGAAAAAGGAGCCTTTGTCACTTATAATGTCAGAAGGCACCCCATGCTTGGATAAGACATGGCTAATAAACATTTACGCTAGTTCAACTGAAGTCAGTGTACTGGTTGTTTTGATGAAGAGGGCCATCTTAGAGAAATTTTCCACTCTAGCAACCATAGAATCAAATCCATTAGAGAGAGGAAGCTGAGAAATGAAGTCCATAGAGATGGAATTCCAGGGACCATCAGGAATTGGAAGAGGTTTGATTAATCCTACTTTCTTTTCATGCCTTTTCTTGGTCCTGTTGCAAAGGTAGAAGGATGAAACATATTTCTTGAAATATTTTGATATTCTATTCCAGGAGAACAATCTTTTGATGAGGTTGAGTGTCTTTTGTTGGCCAGGGTGACCTTCAAGAGGGGATTCATGATTTTGATGAAGTATAGTAAATTTAAGATAGTTAGCTTGGTCAGGTATGGCCACTTTAACCTGAAACAGGAGTAAGCCGCTAAAGGGTTCTAAGGAATAATCAGTTACTTACTCATTCTTATTCAATCTTTTAATGATAACTTTCAGTTTTTGATATTTGGTTCTATCTCATCCATTATTCTCATATTCATTCAACTGTGCGTGGGCTGAGAAGATACAGTAGCCTGTCACACGTGCTTGTCACCTACCTGACTAGCTTTCTAGACTATCTAAAACACCTCTTGCAACTTTGTTCTCCATCTCTCTTTCCTTTTTGATTCTATTCATCTCATTGTCTCATTGCACCCTTTTTGCACTTGACACTCAACCAAACAACTGCACCAGCTCATCTTGACATCACACCATTGGCTCAACTTGGTAGGATTGGTCAACAGCTCTAATTCTCAAAATTTTCAACCCAATCACCATTGACTACAACTTTAAGGTAGGTTTCAACACATTTGTCAACTAAACCTCAGGAGCTGAACTCCTTTTTGCCCCACAGCTATCAAGTCTTCCTGGGAGGATTGGTCCATTGCTCAACAGTGTCTTAAATACTCTACTTAGTCTGCTCAAGCCCATCACCTAACCTGTAGAGGTGTCATATATGTTTGTTCTCATGATCTTTCATTGTTTCTATTCTTTAATTTCTGTTTTCTGTTCCCTCAAATAACCATTGGAATATAAAGCGCCTGGTCAAGATTTATCAATTCTTATTTACTTTTACATGGTCAAAAGCCAAAAAATGGATCAATCAAGCTCAACCAACGTGGCAAGAACAACTGCTTCACCTGGACGGGGAGTAGAAGGAAACTTTAAGGAAATTGCACTCAAATACTTGATGGAGTCCACTCCTCTTCTTTTGGAAACAAATTATTTTATCTGGAGAAAGAAGATGGAGCAAATTATTAAAATGTGTGGCATCCTGGATTTGATTGACTCCAAGGATCCTTATGTTGAAATTTGCAACAATGACAAGATGGCTGGTTACCTGATGTCAAAATTGTAACCAAGAACTCACGCCAACATTATCACGCAGGAGAATGAAGATTTGTCCAAGCACATCTGGCTGGCCGCTAAAAGCCACTTTGATTCTAGTCAGGCTGCAAATCAAGCCAGGATGTTCTTTAACTTCTTTTACCTAGTTTTTGATTAGAATGACATTGATGGGTTTTTCACCTCTGTAAAAGTGTATTTGGGAAAGCTATACAAAGTTGGAATTAACTTACCAAGCAATATACTCAGTTATCTCATTCTCTTCATGTTACCTTAGTCTCTTAAGTCTATAAGATCTGAGATTATGCACTCTGGAAGCAACCTGTCTGTAATGCTGGTACTGAATCATTTGGTCCATCCCAAGAACAAAGTCCAATCAAAGGCCGCTGGAACTACTGATACCAATGCCGCCCTGTATCATGTCAACAATCAGAAAGAGTATGAGATCCCAAAATGCAAAAAAGTAAAACATAATACCTCAGTTAAATCCCATTTCCCTTCCTCTTGCTGGGCTGAATTTCAAGAGTTGAGACCTGAGCAGCCTCCAAGAAATGCAAGATGCAATAAAAAGAAGAAGCACCCACCTGAGTCTCATTAATTATTATTTGTTCTTCTGTACCTTCAATCACCTTGATAACCTTTATTCAGATTTATTTATTTATGACAGTGGTTGCTCTATCAATATGTTTCATGACCAAATATTCTTTGTATCTCTGACCAAGGAGACCGGAAAATGATCCATCAAGTCTGGCAAGAAGGGCAAGGGGTTGGCTATTCAAGGAATTTGAACCGCAGAGCTTTATTGTGATGGAAAACTATACACCTTAAGAATGCAGCTTGGGTCCCTGAAGCAACTGTAAACCTTGTGTTGCTAGGAGCTCTTCTCTTGAAAGGATGCAGTCTTGAAGTTGATTCAAAATTGGAACCTCAAGTCTTCTCTCTCCAATTGTTCCGGAGCTCAATTTTCAACTGGCATCATTGAGAATGATCTTCTCATGATCCTTGCCAATAAGTCAGCTAAATTGGACACTTCATCCCCACCAGCCACTTCAGTAAATCAGGATTCTTCTTGAATTTTAACTCAAACCAAACTGCAGAATCTTCATCTCAAGCTAGGTCATTATAGCTTAGACCAAATGGAGAAGCATCTGCGATTCTCAATCAAGAAGGAATCTCAAACTCTCTTTGAATTTCTTGCTTTCAAAAAGATAAAAATCTTCAAAACTCCTTTCAATAAGAATCAAGTCCCAGCTGCTAAAGTATTTGAGTGACTTCACCTTGACCTGATGGGACCCCTCAATCCTGTCAGCAAAGGAGGAATGAGTTATTCGCTCACCATAGTAGAAAATAAATCTGGGTATCTCTCAGCCTTTCCTCTCCCGTCAAAGGATGCAGCAGCAGAAACCATCAATTTTTTTTATCAAGAAAAAAGCAAAGAAGCAAGGTAGATACCCTATCAAATTTTTTTCAGAAGGTGGGGGAGATTTTGTAAATGAATCTCTCAAGTCATTCTTCAGAGCTAAGTCAACAAACTACTCAATAAGTGAAAATTTTCACTCTAAGCTCTCAGAAAAACAGAAAGGCCAAGCAAGCCAACGGTAAAATAATGGAGTCTTTACAATCTATCATCAGCTCAACCAACATTCCAAAGAATCACTGGCATGTTGTTATTCAAAGCTGTTTCCTGGCCCTGAATCAGATACTGTCAGAAAAGGCAAAAAGAAATCCCTGGGAAATGTTGCACAATACCAAACTCCCTGTTGATTATCTCAAGCCAATTTTTTCAAAGGTGATATATCTTCTGAAGGACACAGGATGAGGTCAAAGCTGGAGGAAAAGGGTGATGAGGGAGTCTTCATTGGATAAAATCCTTGGTTTCACTCCCACAAGATTTTGGCAAAATCTGGTAAAATAGTAAAAAATAAACAAGTGACATTCCTCAAGAACCAAGATACAATAGAATCCACTGTAATAGACGATGAAATCCCCACCAAATTATTTTCTTCCATTACAGAACTCAAAGGAGCTACTCCATGTAACAAACTAACTACTGAAGATGTCAATGAGCAGAAGCCACTTGTAAGCAACTCAGAATACCAGAGTTCATCAGACTCCAATGTTTCAGATGCATTGGTTCTGAAATCCTTAAAGCCATCACTGAGGGATTGATCCAAGCTCAAAGCGCCAGAGTGTTATGGGTACTACTCTGAATCACTTCCAAAGTACATATGTGGGGCTCTTAAGCAAGCAATCTGGGTACCTCCCATTGAGAAAGAACTCAACACAATTGAGGACCTGTGGGTCTTGGAAGACGCGAACAAATAAGAGGTTTTCAATCCTCTAAACACTAACTGGACTTTTAGAAGTAAGAAAGATCTTCATACTGGAGAATCCACCCTAAAGGATAGGGTATGCGTTCAAGTTTTCAATCAGAGGTACGGCATTGACAAATTTGACACATTTGCGCCCACAGGTAAAGTAGCCTCCCTATGGGCTCTGCTCAGCTACTTGGTTGAAAAAAATCTGAAAATCCTTCAATTTTATGTGAAGGGAGTGTTTCTTCACACACCTTTGTCTGAAGATGTGTTTATCAAAATCCTGACTGGCTCAAAAAGTACCTCCAAATAATTGAAATTGAAAGAGTTTTTGTACGGTCTCAAACAGTCGCCACTCAACTGGTAAAAAACCCTCAGCTCATGGATCAAATAAAATGGATTTGAGGAGAGTGACAGTGATCCTTTTCTCTGTATTCTTTGTGAAAAATTCACGGCTCTTTTCTTTCATGTTTCCAATCTATTAGTGGTTGGTAATGCTGATGACTTCAAGAAGAAGTTCTTGGAAAGATTCAAAGACTCTTTGGCTCATGAGGTAGACACTCTGCTTGGAATGAAAGTGAAAAAAGTAAAAGACTTCATTGCTCTGTCCCTTCCAAATCACATAAAAAAGGGGCTGGAAGAAATGGATCTACTCAACACAAAACCCATCAACAATCCCTGCACTGCTGGCCTACACCTCAAACCCACCTCTCAATAAGAAATTGAAGATTTCAAAAAGCTGGGGAAAAATTACTGCTTTACGATTGGATGGCTTCCCTTCATCAAAAACTTAGCTTGGCCAGACATCAGCTTTGCAGTTTTAAAACTGGCCCAATTTTCAGAAGAACTGGGGATCCAGCATTGGAGAAAGGTAGAGCACCTCTGGCGAGACCTCCTGAAAACAATCAACTATCAATTTGTTTTTCAAGCAAAGACTTCAGCAATGCGTGTGGTTGTCTGCAGCAATGCCACCTGTGGAGATGATCCACTCAAAACGCTATCTAAAACTGGCTTCATCTGTCTCTTCAAGGGTTCACCAATTTACTGGACCAGCCAATGCCAGCAAAGCATAGCTCACTCCTCTACCAAATTGGACTGCAAAACTTTATCTTCCAGTCATCTTGAAGGGCGGTGAATCCATCATCTCATCAGTGAAATCTGGAAACCTCAGCCACTAGCACCAGTAAATCTAATCAATAATAAGAGTCTAAATGATAAAATTAAGAAATTTGGTTGTAAGTCGCATGCTAAGTAAATCGACATCAAGTTGAAGAGATTTAAAAACAAGTGGAATGAGCAGGTTATTGACATAAAACTCATTTCTTCTCAAGAAATGCTAGCCGACTCTCTCACTAAGGCAGCCAGAACTGCAGCTATGGAAAGACTCACCAAATAGATTGGATCTTGAAAGTCTTTGTGATGTTGAGTTGAGCAGGAATGTTGATATTTGTTTCTATCTCATCCATTATTTTCATATTCATTCAATTTTGCGCGGGCTGAGAAGATACAGTAGCCTGTCACACGTGCCTGTCACCTACCTGACTAGCTGTCTTTAATATCTGAAATACCTCTTGCAACTTTGGTCTCCATCTCTCTTTCCATTTTGATTCTATCCATCTCATTGTCTCATTGCACCCTCTTTGCACTTGGAACTCAACCAAGACAACCACACCAGCTCATCTTGACATCACACAATTGGCTCAACTTGGTAGGATCAGTCAACAGCTCAACCTCTAAAACTTGTGAACCCAATCACCATTGACCACGGCTTTAAGGTAGGTTTCAGCACATTTTTAAACTCAACCTCAGGAGCTGAACTCCGTTTTTCCCCACAGTCATCAAGTCTTCCTGCAAGGATTGATCTATTGCTCAAAAGTGTCTTAAATACTCTAATTAGTCTGCTCAAGCCCATCACCTAGCCTGTAGAGGTGTCATATATGTTTTTTCTCATGATATTTCATTCTTTCTATTCTTTACTGGCTGTTGTCTGTTCACTCAACTAACATTGGAATATAAACAGCGTGGTCCAGGTTTATCAAATCTTATTTCCTTTTACAGAAGTAACTTGTCAGCTTTTTGACTAAAATTCAATTCACTCAGTTGATCATCAAGTTTATTAGCAGAAGGAAAAATTCTTTTATAATATTCAAATTCATTTTGTTTCAGAAGCTGTTGAAATTTCCAGGATCCTTTTCAGAATATGGTGTCCCCCACCCCACCCCCACTGGATACATGTTTTCCCAATCTGACAGGATGTCTGGGATGGTTGAAAATTTTCCAGGCCTGTAAGTGATCAAAAAATTAAATTCAGAGAGAAACTGTTCCCAACAAGCAGGCTTGTCAGTGATCAAAAAATTAAATTCAGACAGAAACTATGCCTAAAAAGCTTGCCTCCTGGGGAGTACCTTGGAGGACATAAAATACTTCAAAGCAAAATGATCAGTCAAAAGTTCAAAAGTTTCATTGAAACTCAAGTGGTAAGAATTCTATTTCTGGAGGAAAAAAACAATTGAAAGTAATTTTTTGTCCTGGATTTCACATTTGAGTTCATCCTGGAAATTTTTCTGCTATCAAAAGATATAGGGTTTTTCGTTTTATCAGAAGTCACCTGGTGCAGGAAAGCACCTAGGGAATAGTCACTGGCATCAATTTCAAAATATTTTCTCAGGAGTTGATCAAAATTGCAAAGGACTGGAGCTTGGGTGAAGGATTGCTTGATGTTTTCAAATTGTTTCAAAGCTTTGGGAGTGGGTGAAAAAGGAGAGCTGTTTTCACAACTGCACCTGGAATGCAAGGGGCTGAAGGAACACCCACTAATCCTCAGAGAACTCAAGAATGAGTGGTTGGGATTGCAATGGAAAAGATGAGAGGAGGATTGCAATCAATGAGAAAATTTAAGTAGGGGATGAAGAATTCAGGGAGGAGGTTTTTGGATAAGTGGTTTTGAATTGTATAAGATTAACACCAGTAAGGGACTAGGTGATATGAGTGAAGCAGGCTGGGTGAAGTATATCTTGTGCTGAGATGACACCTACTGTCATAGGGACTAACCAGTATGAAGTTGTATACCAATTCCTTGGGGTAATGATTCCAGGATGAAAATAGAGGCCAGTATATGTGAGAGCTGAGAAGGGGGCCTTCAGGGATGAGTGGCTGGTTTTGCAGGTTGGAGTTCCCGTGGTATTACATTCTCACTGATTTAGCTGGAGGCTGTAGTTGACTAATTGGGTGATGGGCCTGTCTAGAAAAGTTTTACATGTACTGATCTGGAGTCCTTGGAGTATTAGCTGAACAGAAAGTGGAGAGTATGTACTATGTATATAATTAGTTTAATATGTACTACCTCATACACCAATTGGGTTAAGAAGAGATTAAGGATGTACCAAGCCATGAAGAGAAGGAGAGATCCTGGGAAAGTTGACTGAATCAAATGACACAGTGGTGAGGTGTACATGGACATAAAGCTCATACCATACAGGGAGAGGGTAAAGCTGGTAGGATAAAATGGAGACTGCAACAGATGCAGGAGTATTATCCAGTGGAGGGTAGGATTAAGTGAATTTTGGTTTGATATGAGGTTGAAGATGATGAAGAAAGTTGGATTGGTTTATTTGAGGGAGTGTCAGGAATTTGGTCATGACAGCTGTTTCCATCAATAGAGGTAAGGTGAGAGGCCTGTTTGGAGTTGTTCTTCATAAACCTGTGATAGAAGTTAGAAAACCCAAGAAAAGACTGCAAGTCCCTTCTGTTTTGAGGAACTAGCTGGGAAAAGAAGTTATTGAATTTTTTTTCAATTAAGATGCCATCCCCTGAGATCACATATACCAGGTAGTCCACATAAGGTGCATGGAAGTTGCATTTGGAGGTCTTGGAATAGACATTTTGATTTCTGAGTCTGGTTAGTACTTCCCACACATGAAAAATGTATTCCAGTAAGTTCTTAGATAAAATAAGGATACTTTAAAGTAAAACCAACACATAGATTGTGAGTAGATCAGCAAGGATATCATTGATAGGATTTTGGAAAGAAGATGGGGCATTAGTCAAACCAAAAGGCATAACCAAGTATTCATGGATTCCAAACTGAGATCTAAATTCTTTTAAGTGTTCATCTACTTCCTTAATGTGCAAGAGATTGTAATCACCACTGGGGTCAATTTTGGAGAAGATTGAAGAACCTGAAAAGACTTTCAATAAGAAATTAATTGGAGGAAGGAGGTATTGATTCTTCCTGGAAACAGTGTTAAGTTTGCAATAATCAATACATAATTTCAAACTCCCATACTTCTTCTTGAAAAAAAGAATAGGTGCTCTAGGGCTTGAAGTTCTGGAACTGATGAAACCTTTCTCTAAATTCTCTGCTATTTAGGCTTGTAGGGTTGAATTTTCACTTTGAGATACTTTGGGGTGAAGGAATGGAAGTAGAAGCAGATGGTGGAGATGCTTCTTCTAGAGGTCCAGAGTTTGGTAAATTGAGGTTACTGAGGATCCTTGATTCAAAACATGAGTCTTTTCTCTCTTCCTCTCCCTCATTCTCAGGGAGAGAAATCATTCTGGAATTGTACAATGGGGAATCCAATTAGTAGCTTGCTTGCGGATATTAACCAATTATGCAATTAGCAAAAGGTCTGACAACAGGTGGAGCAGGAGATAGAGAAGCTCTTTGAGGATCTTTAGGAAGGATACCAGTATCCATAGGGTTTGAAGCTGGTGCTAGGAGGTTGGAAAAGGTCCTCCTATGTCCACAGGCTTGAGGAGGAGATTAATTGTGATCCTTCACTTCTGGAGTAGAACAACATCCTCTGGCTGCCCTATTTAAAGGTGGACTGATGATGATGGAGGGTTGTGCAGATTGAGGAGATATGGGTTCCACTTATTCCATAGGGAAGTGGCTCAAGAAGAGTACCTGGAAGGAGGAAGTAGGAAGGGGAAATTGCCGTAAAAAGGTAGTTGAGGTTTTACAACATCTGTCAAAGGGAATCAAAATAGGTTGAAGCCAGTCAAAGCGCTCAAAGTCAAATTCAAAGCGGTTGAAGTTGAGATTGGATTTGCATCAAATTTTGATCAAACCTACTGGAGCCATTGAAGTGCATTCAAAGTACCTTCAAAGCATCAAATTTTTGTTGAATCACCATCAAACTTTGAATTCCTGTCAAAGCATTGAATTTTTGTTGAAGTTGTTTTTTAAGGAAAATTGATGGAATTGCTAGGAAAATGGATAATTGCATCAGGAGTTCCTTTGGAAATGTGAAAGTCTACACAATTGTTATTTCTATATCACACACTACCCCACAAAAACTTTGTAGGTAGTGATATCCATAAGATGGAATGATATGGATGGTACAGGTCAATAGAGATATAGAGAATGGCAGTAATCAAGGGGAAGGAATTATTTTAATATCACAACTGCCCCAGAGGTTCAAGGGTCTGAGGGCACAGGCACTACTGCTCACAGAAATCATGATTGAGAGATGAGATAGATTGCAATGGAGATACATAGAGTGATGAAAATGATAAGGAGAAGGAGAATCCAGGATTAAGGCTCTGAAGGAGGTTGAAA